>JAQNCB010000010.1:5575062-5588023 GCA_030068295.1 Euristhmus nudiceps | reverse complement strand
CCCTGCGATGGCCTGGCGAGCTGTCCAGGGTGTACTCTGCCCTCGCCCAGAGTCGGCTGAGATGGGCGCCAGCCTTCTCCGCGACCCTAACTAGGAATAAGCGGTTTGGAAAATGAATGATAAATTCAGTATTTTCTAAATAATATCGGACCACAATGAAAAAAAATCAGGAAAATCCAACCTTTAATTCAAGTGCATTTATTCATTGGGAAAAAAAATCCCACATTAAGAAATAATTATTTTAAATCAAATCATATGTGCCACAATTATTAGCACCCCTGATGTTAATACTTTGTACAACCCCTTTTTTGCCAACCAAAACAGCACCTGAGCTCCTAAAATGTTTCACAAGATGGGAGAATACAGAAAGAGGGATCTTTGACCGTTCCTCTTTGCACAATCTATCTACATCATCCAGCGACCCGGGTCCTCTCGTCTGCACTTTCCTCTTCAGCTCACGCCACAGGTTTCCAATGGAGTTGAGGTCTGGGGACTGAGATGGCCATGGGAGGAGCTTGACTCTGTGTCTGATGAACCATTTCTGTGTAGATTTGGCCACATGTTTAGGGTCATTGTCTTGCCGAAAGACCCAGTGCCGACCTATCTTGAGCTTTCAGGCAGAGTCCACAGATTTTGATTTCACACGTCCTGGTATTTTAAAGCGTTCATGATGCCATGCACCTTCACAAGGTTCCCAGGGCCTCCGGAAGAGAAACAGGCCCACAGCGTCACCGATCCTCCTCCATACTTCACAGTGGGCATGAGGTGTTTCTCTGCATACTCATCTTTTGTGTTCCACCAGACCTACTTAGAGGGTTTGTTGACAAAAAGCTCTATCTTGGCCAAAACATACAGTCCCAGTTAAAGTCCCAGTGCCGCTTAACAAACTCCAGATGATAAATTTGCGTTTATGATTGTGAGTGAGGAAAGTTTTTTCTGTGCATACCTCCCAAACAACTTGTTGCCGTGTAGACAGTGAGCTTTGGAGAACTTTTTTTTCCTCTTCCCATCGTCCTCACTGGCCGTGGTGGCAAAATAACTTTGCATCCTTGTCCAGGCTTGTTTACCACTATTCCAGTTGTTTTAAGCTTCTTAGTGATTCCTCTAACAGTAGATATGGACAGATGCTGGCGAGTGGCTATTTTCTTGTAGCTGTTGCCTGACTTGTGAAGGTCGACACACATCTGCCTTGCTTGAATGGTGTGTTTCTTTGTCTTTCCCATGTTGAAAAGTGGATAAGAGAAATGGCCTCTGTGTCACATCATATTTATACCCCAGGAAAACAGGAAGTGATGAATTACTAATTAAATGTTCCAAGATACTCTGATCAACTTTGTAACCTACTGTAGAAATGACAGAAATACTTCAATTACATTTATTTCCTAGGCATTGTTAGGGGCGCCAATAATTGTGGAACAGATGATTTTATGAAAAATAATTATTTCCTTTCTTAGATTTTTCCCCCTTAAATTCACTTGAGTTAAAGGTTACATTTTTCTACAGTTTTCAGCGCAAAAGTATGCTTCTGCAATAAAAATTTAATTTATTTTACGGCTTTTAATACATCTTAACCAGGGGTGCCAATAATTATGGAGGGCACTGCAGATATACATCAATCAGCCATAACAATAAAACCCACTGCATATTATTGTGTAGATCCTATTCGTATTAGCAAAACAGCACTAATCCAGCAAGGCATGGATTCCAAAAGATGTCTATTGTGGTATCTGGTACCAAGAGGTTCATGGTACATCCTTGAATTCCTGTATGTTGTAAGGTGAGGCCTCCATGGTTGAGACTTGTTTATTCTGCATATCCTATACATGGAGAACTTGGAGGTTGATTTTCCCCTTAAAACATTCTTGGACAGTTTTTTAGTATGGCAGGGTGTGCTATCCTGCTGAAAGAGGCTTCCATTGTGTTCCACTGTAGGCACATTCTGTGGTGGACAGAAGTCAAACCTGGGCAATCTGACTGGTGCGCAACTACATATTATTCAGCAATCTGCAATGCACTGTGTGTCCTGTCACCTTTCTATCATGTAACACATTTTTTTAGCTACAAACCGGATTCCAAAAATGTTGGGACACCATACAAATTGTGAATAAAAACCGAACACAATGATGTGGGAGTGCCAAATTTCAATATTTTATTCAGAATAGAGCATAGATGACAGGTCAAACGTTTAAATTAAGAAAATGTATAATTTTAAGGGAAAAATATGTTGATTTTAAATTTCATGGTGTCAACAAATCTCAAAAAAGTTGGGAAAATGCCATTTTTACCACTGCGAGGCATCCCCTCTTCTTTTTACAACAGTTTGCAAACGTCCGGGGACCGAGGAGACAAGTTTCTCAAGTTTAGAAATAGGAACGATGGCCCATTCTTGTCTAATACAGGCCTCTAACTATTCAACTGTCTTGGGCCTTCTTTGTTGCACCTTACTCTTTATGATGCACCAAATGTTCTCTACAGGTGAAAGATCTGGACTGCAGGCTGGTCATTTCAATACCCGGATCCTTTTCCTACGAAGCCATGTTGTTGTAATTAATGCTGCATGTGGTCTGGCATTATTATGTTGAAAAATGCAAGGTCTTCTCTGGAAGAGACGACGTCTGGATGGAAGCATATGTTGTTCTCGAACCTGAATATACCTTTCTGCATTGACGGTACCATTCCAGATGTGCAAGCTACCCATACCACACGCTCTCATGCAAACCCATACCATCACAGATTTAGGCTTCTGAACTGAGCGCTGATAACAACGGGTTGTCCTTGTCCTCCTTAGTCCGGATAGCGTGGCATCCCAGTTTTCCATAAAGAACTTCGAATCGTGATTCATCTAACCACACAACAGTTTTCCACTCTGCCAAATTCCATTTTAAATGACCCCTGGCATAGAGAAAACGCCTGTGCTTCTGGGTCCTGTTTAGAAATGGCTTCTTCTTTGTACTGTAGAGTTTCAACTAGCAACGGCGGCTGGCATGATGTATTGTGTTCACCGACAATGGTTTCTGGGAGTACTGCTGAACCCATTCTGTGATTTCCCTTCCAGTAGCATTCCTGTTTGTGGCACAGTGGCGTTTAAGGACCCGAAGATCACGGGCACCCATTATGGTTTTTCGGCTTATTGACACTGAATAACACTTACGCACAGAGATCATTCCAGGTTCTCTGAATCTTTGGATGATGTTGCGCATTGTAGATGATGATAACTTCAAACTATATGCGGTTTTTCACTGGGAAACACCTTTCTGATATTGCTCCACTATATTTCCGCACAACATTGGGGGAATTGGTGATCCTCTATCCATCTTTGCTTCTGAAAGACACTGCCACTCTGAGAAGCTCTTTTTGTACTCAATCATGTTGCCAATGGACCTCATTAGTGGTAATTGGCCTTCCAGCTGTTCGTTATTAGTGTAATTGACTTTTACAGCCTCTTATTGCTACCTGTCCCAACTTTTTAGAGATTTGTAGAAACCATGGAATTTAAAATCAACATATTTTTCCCTTAAAATGATACATTTTCTCAGTTTAAACTTTTGACCTGTCATCTATGTTCTATTCTGAATTAAATATTGAAATTTGCCACTTCCACATCATTGCATTCAATTTTTATTCACAATTTGTATAGTGTTCCAACTTTTTTGGAATCGATTTGTATTTGAGCTTTTCTATGGAATCAGACCACACACTATAGCCATTACTTCCTGGATGCATCAGGTTCCGATATATCGCCCATAGCTTGTTTGTACTTCTCTGTAAACCGTGGGTATGTACTAATGATTGCATACTGCGATCAAGCCACAAGACCTGCGACTTTGGAGATTCTTACATCCAGTCGTCTAACCACAATAATTTGGCCCTTGTCAAAGTATCTCAGACCGCTTTCCCATTTTCCCTGCCTAATATATACCTGATCCCACCCCCCCATGACAGATGTTTTAGTAATACACTGTAGTAAACATTAATGAATGAAGCAAAAGCCCGTGTTTTAGGTTTTTTTTTTTTTTTTTTTGCAGTTTTATAAGGAAATTAACTGGTAAATCATACTGAGTATCATGCAGCACCAACCACACTGTTGCACTTCCTACTTTTGATGGGTTTTTTTTTTTGTTTTGGCCTCTTATCTAATGCTGCTTTCTGTATTACAAATATACATTTGTATTTTGTCTGATCATTTCATTTTGTGCTGGAAAAACAGTTTGGAAATCTTTTTCCTGCTATTTTCTCAAAATGGCATAAAAATATATATTTTAAAGTAATTTTTTTCTGATGCTGCATGAGTAGAGGTCATTTAGAAACTGTGTACTTAAAATTAGTGTTTAGGTGCTAAAAAAAGATGAGCACTTAAGATAATTTCTTACCGTATGATCTAACCAGAAGCTGGTTAGATTAAGCTGGAAACTGAACATTTGATATTTGAAGCTGTGAACTTAATCCCTAATTATAACACACCTCTCTCGTGTCTTGTTGTATAAATAGAATGCACACTTTAAGACTGAGTAGAGTGCATTTCCCTTACCAGTACTTCAAGGTCTGACTCAAGAACTCAAAATAAAAAAGCATCAAAATAAGCTGTAAAGGCCTTGAAGTGTGTCACCCTGCTCCTCGAATAACCCTCATAGACTTCTCCCTTTTCACATCGCACTTCACTGTTATTTTTCCTCCATGTTTTCTTTTCATTTTGAGAAAAGACATTTTCGGCGAGCATCATCACTGTAAATTATGCTTACATTCAAGCTACTGTATATGTGTAACAATGAGGTATATGTATACGACAACTGATGAACACTTGTCATGCTACCTATCTATCATCCGAATGACACAATTTATACTCTTAGCTCTAAAATCATAACTGCTTGCTTAGCATAGCTGCATAGCAGCTTCAGAATTTCAAAACTACATTGATACATCAAATTAAAGAGCTCATATTAACTAATTAAAAATGGATGCTTTAAACTGAGTGATTGGCAGTGCGCATGCTTATTTTTGTCTGAGAAACAGCTCCATGTCCTGCTCCATTTTGCTTATATAAAAAGTTTGGTTTTTATTTTGTGTATTTCACCTTTTGAGTGTTTGAATGCTCACAACAGGATGTGGTATCTGAGCAGCTAGTAGTCATGCATGCTATCTCACACTAAAGCCTTCTGGGCAATCCTTCCTGTATGAAAAAAATAAATGTACTGCAAACCTAGTTTTTAACTTTAAACAAACTTTAAACAAAAGCACCAAAATGTGGACACTCTATGTATCCTGTAATAATATCTGGTAAGCTGTGCATTCACTTGGGTAAATAAATATAGACTATAATTGTACATTTCATCAGGTTACATCCATATGAAAAATTATTTTACTGAAAATATTAACATGTTTATTCGCTTCTAGAAAGATTTATAAGTTAAGATGTATAAAATAGACTTATATAGATGGAGAATCTATATACTGTATAGCTAGAGAAATTTGTGTGTTTATATATTTTGAGCCAGTTCAATGCACTGCTTAACCTCCACCCTTTTTTTCTTTTTCCTTCCGAACAGCACGCCCACATTTTCCCTCACCACCTCGTACAGACTGAAGAACTAAAGTGGCGGTAAGTTCCTGATGACACATTTTAGTATTTACTCGAATATGGTAGAAAATATATAAAGATAAATTAAAATATATGACATAGATCTTATATTCTATAGTGCCCTTATTTATCTCTCTGTGTGTTTTTAACGTACATATTTAATATTTAGTTTCGCATACATATAGCAATATATTGTTATAAGAACCACAGAGGCATTTACATGTGCTTTAATAATTTGTGCTTCAGTTGCATTTATTTAATGAAGTGTGTATCCAAAAATGTAGATTTACTGTAAATTTCCTTTTATATTTAGTGTATTTATTATTGTTTCCTCAGAAAAAATGCTTACTGATGAGTTATCTGTTCATAAACTCGTTTTGCTCATCCGGACAAAAGTCAAACATTTATTATAATCTTAATAATCTTAAGCATATCCTGTGTACAGTATTACATATAATTTACCAGATGAAATTGATGATCCAAAGGAAAATAAAATGACTTTATGTTTCTTTTTTGCACTTCAGCAAAACCTATTTGTAATAACCACATGGTTTTATACTCATCAGTCTTATTCTTAACTTGTTTATTTTAAGCATGGATATGATTTGCCAGAAGACTGTGATGGTGCAAAAAAAAAAGAAAAAAAAGAAAAAATGCACAGGTGCTTCCTGTGTGAGATTTTTGCAGAATTGTATTTAGTGTTTAACACATTACTAAATTTCTTAATTTCTAAAGAGAGAGAGAGAGAGAGAGAGAGAGAGAGAGAGAGAGAGAGAGAGAGAGAAAGGGGGGCGCGCAACACATTTACATGTATATTTTTACCCTTACAGACTCTACGATCCAGATGTGGGTGGATTTTCTCAGATGAGATATTTCAGCCTTATTTAAAGGTATACCAGATTGCACAGTTATTTCATGAATATATTTGTCTTTTTGAAGTTTTTTGCTTAAAATCCCTGTGTACGTCGACGTCAGTATGTTAAGAAGATTCCTTAAGCTGAGTGCGAAGACTTCTAAAGATTCTAGTTCAATAATGGCTCCTCTCTCTCTTTTCCTCAGTGATGATGTCAAACGATGAAGGAGACAACACTTCAGTAGTCTTAATTCTGCTCTTCATCCTGGTCCTCCTCCTTCTTCTCCTTTTCTACCTCTACAAGCGACTGAACCGTGAAACGAAGGATGAATACACTGTTCAGAAGCTTGTCTTTGGCGAGGGAGGCCTTCGTGACCGTGTGATGCAAGGCATTGCAATGGTGGAGACCAGGTTAGGTGACCGCATAAGATCTCAAACCCCTGATGAGGAGCAAGCTTTAAGCAGTAATGAGGATGGGAAGAGTGATAAAGAGGAGGACGGAGAAGTCGACACAGGGCAAAGCCACGGTGAAAATGAGAACCAGACAGAAGAGAAGGAAGAGGAACATAATGGTTCATCAGATGATTATTCCAGTATTGATCTAAGGGAAAGGGTTAAGCAGAATAACAGAACGGAAGAGGAAAAGAAAGATAAAGAAGAACAAGAAGAAGAACAGACAGCCAAGGATGAGACAAAGGGGAATGACAGTAAACCAGAGGGAGATGTGAAGAGGGAAGAAACTGTTGGCTTACTTGTAGACTTGAAGACATTTTCTGGCAGTGCCATTTGGTCTGGCGAGAAAATTGAAGATAATGTAACAGCTCTGTGAAATATAGAAGATTAAACGTAAACAGGACGTTCATAAACAGAAAGGTGTAGACTGGAGGAGGATGCTTGTCGTGCAGTGATAATGGGATTTACATTATGACATTTAAAAAAAAAAAACCTGATGTCTGTAACAGTCATAGAATAGTTTATCGGTTTTCTTAGAAATAGCTTATTTTATTACCATATTTTATGTAAATGTTGCCTTTTGGATATTAGGATATTTTTTAATCCCCTGTACATGTTTTTTTTAAATAAATGCCTTTAAATCATCATTACATTGGAGCTTTCTTTCAATAACACATCAAACTAAAATAAAGGCCTATCATTCAGTATTGCTTAGCATTACTCATCTCATTTCCAGAACTGCTTTATCCATTTATTAGCATTGAGGCTGGAGCCCATCCCAGCCAACTCTGATAAAAAGTAGGGGACACCATCAACAGCTCGCTAGAGTGTCACAGGGCGACAAAGACATGCAACCATTCACACTTCGAATAGGAAATAGAAAATATCCAATTAGCCTAATGCTACTGTCTTGTGTGAGGAAACGGGCACATGGAGGAAACTCATATAAGCACAAGGAGAACATGCAAACTCTACACAGAAACACCCTCGACAAGCCTGGGAATCAAATCCAGACCAAAATGTATTTTTTTTTCTTCGTTTTTTTTTTTTTTTTGTGAGCTGGAAGTGCGAACTGCAACACCACCATGCTTGATATCGAAAGTGCATTCAGAGTTTTAATAAATACTACACAGAAATGTAAGTAAATCAAACTGTGTAACAATGTTTTTTTTAAACTGATTTAATTGTTAATTATATACTAAACAGAAACACAAGGAATACAAATAAAATAAGATTTGCCTCTGGTTTATTTTTCCATTTCGATAATGTTGACACCGCCTGCTCTTCAGCATTACAGTATTAAGCCACAGCCATAATTTCCTCATTTGTGTTTTTGATATATTTTTTTCTGCTTCTGTATTACAGAGCATATGAATAAAACAGAATAAAATATAATTCTTAGTAAAAATGACAGGCTTATATGATGTAAAAAAAATTAAACCAAGATAAATCATTTCGGAAAGTTTTTCCTTATTTAATGTGGCCAATAATTTCTACAATTCAACGAATAATCTGAATTAAAATAAAAACTTACAGGAACCTGGTAGAACAAATATGTGTACCTCCAACACTTTGTTGAAATGCTTATTTGTTTGTTCAGAATTCATAATCAGCATGGCACATTTTAACTTGCCAATCTTTGCCACCTTTTCTTACACAAAATCAATCAGATTGTGAGTGTATGTAATGTGCACAGCCCTCTTCAAGTGTGGGCTCTGACTCGACCTCTCCATAACTTTTATCTTCTTCTATTTAAGACATTTTTGTAATTGATTAGGGGGTGTGCTTTGGGTTGTTTTCCTGCTAAAAAGTAAAAATTCCTCCTTATCTTGTGATTTTTAGCAGAAGCCTAAAGTTTTTGGGTCAGAAATTACTCCTAACCAGAACTGTTTTTATTTATCTCCACCTTGATTAAAATCCGAAGTCCGACAGAAGAAAATCAGCCCAAAAACTGATGCTCCCATCATCATGCTTAACCAGGAGTATGGTGTTCTTATGGTTATGTTAAATGTTGTTTTTTCACCAGACATATTTTGAAACTCAGCCAAAAAAGTAACCTTGATCTTATTAACACATTTTTTCTACATGCTTATGGGGCATCTGATACAGATTTTTGCAAATTATAACCAGGCTTGGGTGTTTTTCTTTGTTGAAAGTCTTCCCAGATTTAAAAAGAATATAGGAAATTGTCATCTTCATCTTTATCGATATCTTCATCATCATCTTCTTCGGTTTGATCCGGGGTTGGGTCATGGGAGCAGCAGCCTAAGCAGTGAGGTCCATATATCCCTCTCCCAGCCACATCCTCCAGCTCATCCGGGGTGGACGCCAAAGCGTTCCCAGGCCAGCCGGGAGACTTAGTCCCTACAGTGTGTCCTTGATTGACCCTGGGGTCTCCTCCTGGTTTGACATGCCAGAAACACCACACCAGGGAGGTGTTTGGGAGGAATTCTAATCAGATGCCCGAGCTACCGCAACTGACTCCTCTCGTCACAGAAGAACAGCTGTTGTACTTCGAGCTCCTCTCAGATGGCTGAGCTTCTCACTCTATTGCTGAGGGAGAACCCAGCTATCCTGCGAAGGAAGCTCATTTCAGCCGCTTGTATTTGTGATCTTGGTCTTTTGGTCAGTACCCAAAGCTTGTGACCATAGGTGAGGGTAGGAATGTAAATCAACTGGTAAATTGAGAGCTTATCCTTCCGGCTCAGCTCCCTCTTCACCACGATGGACCTGTGCAGGCTCTGCTTTACAGCCGAGGCTGCGCCGATCCGTCTGTCAATCTCCCGCTACATCCTTCCCTCACTGGTGAACAAAACCCTGAGATCCTTGAACACCTCCACTTGGGGCAAGACCGCATTCCAGACCTGGAGGGTGCATTCTACCCTTTTCCGGCTGAGAACCATGGCCTCAGACTTGGAAGTGCTGATCCTCATCCTGGCCACTTTGCACTCAGCTTCGAATCGCTCCACTGAGAGCTGGAGGTCCCAGCTTAAGGAAGCCAAAAGGACAACATCATCCACCAAAAGCAGAGACAAGACCCTTTGGCCACCAAACCAGAACCCCTCAACCTCGGCTGTGCCTAGAAATTCCATCCACAAATATCATGAACAGAACTGGTGACAAAGGACAGCCTTTGCAGAGTCCAACCCCCACTAGAAACAAATTCGACATGTTGTTACAAATGTGGACCAAGTTCTGGCTCCGGCAATACAGAGACCAAACGGCCCATAGCAACGGGTCCGGTATAACATATTCCCGGAACACATCCCACAAGTTAGTCCACAAAGCACACGTGGACAGGTTAGGCAAACTCCCATTTCCCCTCCAGGGTCCTGGAGAGTATGTAGAGCTGGTCGAGAGTGCTGCAGCCTGGACAAAAACCACACAGTTCCTCCTGAATCCGAGGTTCAACCATCGGTCAAACCCTCCTCTTCTGTACTCCTGAATAGACTTTCCTGGGTAGGCTGAGGAGTGTGATTCCATGATAGTTGGAACACACTCTCTGGTTTGCCAATCCAGAGGTACATCCACCCCGGAGCCCGGCCACCAAGTAGCTTTTTAACTACCTCAGCGACCTCTGCCTCAGTGATGGGCAGAGCCCCCTCCGAACCCCCAGGCTCTTCCTGTTCCACAGACGGCTTGTTGGTGGGATTGAGGGGGTCCTCAAAGTTTTCTTTCCACATCCCAACAACTTCCCCAGTCGAGGTAAGCAGCTCCATACTTTCACTGTAAACAGTATTTGTGGAGAACTGCTTCCCCCTACTTAGGCATCAGATGGTGGTCCAGAACCTTTTTGAGGCCAACTGATAGTCGGAGGTGGGAGTTGAAGGCCCTTCTGACAGGAGACTCTGCCAAACATTCCCAGGAGAACTACATGCATGGGCCTGCCAGATCTGGAGGGTGGCCTCCCACATCATTGGAACCAGCTCACTACCAGGTGGTGATCGATTGACAGCTCATCTCCTCTCTTTACCCAACTGTGCAGAACATGCGGTCGCAAGCCTGATGAGAGGACTACAAAGTCGATTATTCACCTGTAGCCTCAGATGTCCTGGTGCCAAGTGCATTTATGGACACCCTTATGAGCGAACATTTTTTGTTTGTGATGGACAAACTGTGGTGAGCACAAAAGTCCAACAACAAAACACCATTTGGGTTCAGATCGGAGAGGCCGTCCCTTCCAATTTTCCCTTGCAGTTCACACTGTCATTGGCTACATGGGCATTTAATTCTCCAAGGACAATGAGGGTGTGCCCAGGGGGGGCGCCCTCTAGCACCACCCCAGGGACCCCAAAAAGGGTGGGTATTCTGACCTATCATTTGGCACAAACAACAGTCAGGACCCGTCCCCCCTCCTGGAGGCAGAGGTAGGCTACCCTTTTGTCAACTGAGAAGAACCCCAACATGTGGGCACCGATACGGGGGAACAAGGATGCCCACACCAGCTCACCTCCTCTTAGAATGACAAACTCCAGAATGAGACTATGTCCAGCCATTCTCAATATGGGTGGTTCCCGAGCCCAAGCTATGTGTCGAGGTGAGCTCAATTATATATATCCAGTGTCTCTGAATCTCATGCACCAACTCAGGCTCCTTCCCTGCCAGAGAGGTGACATCCCATGTCCCAAAAGCCAGAGTCAGCAGCCGAGGATCGGTCCGGGATAACCCATGCCTTTGGCTGCCACCCGGCTCACGCTACATCGTAGCCCAATAGCCCCTCCCACAGGTGGTGGGGCCATGTAAGGGCAGTCCCATATCTCTCCTTTGTGCTGGGCCCAGCCAAGCTCCATGGGCAGTAGCCTGACCATCAGGCACTCGGTTTAAAGCCCCTCCCCAGGCCTGACTCCAGAGGGTGACCCCTGGTAATCTGCATTCCAGGCAAGGGAAAAGAGCCCTTGAAAGCTCACAGAGGTCTTCCGAACTTAGACTGGATCTTCACCTAGGACCTGTTTGCCTTGGGTGACCCTACCATTATGGGAGATTAACACAAGCAGTACTTATCACAAAATCCTTCAGCTCATTTATATTTAGTGTAGATCGATCTTCTGTACCAGTTCTCTTGTCGTCTCAATTAATTATTTTATTTTATTTATTTTATTTTATTTTTTTTTTTGGGGGGGGGGGGGGGTTAAAGATTGTAGGACGCATAACACGTATAATAGGTTTTGAAATCATTTATCCTCATCTCTCTCTCCTCCTCCTTTTTTTCACACCCAAACAGCCCAATAATTTGCCTGTGCGTGTAGTCTTTTTACCTCCACATTTTACCAACATAATAAAAAAATGCATATATTTGTCAAAGGTGAGGGGTGTATCAGTTCAGTTTTCTAGCTAATATATTTTCAAATTGAGCTCACTTTTCTCACATTTGAAGCAAATCTGAGTTAAGGTGTATAATTTTTCCTCGTCTTAATAATTCTTAATATTAATTCCTAATTTTGCTCAGTGCAAGTGAATCAATATTTTAGAAATAAACATTATTTGATTTCTCCAAGAATCCATCTTGCTATTTTCGTTCTCACACCAATAGCTACGGTTTACCACTGTGCTACTTCAGCACTCGTTTACCACTTAATCCTATTAGGGACCCTCAGGGAAGGTGGGGCCCTGAACAACTCACCAGACCAACACAGGCAGCTCGGGGCAACCGGGAACAGCCAACCAGTTTTAAGCCAGATCTTTTTGGACCGCGGGAGGAAACCAGAGTATCCCCGAAAACCCACTCAAGCATGGGATGAATATGCAAACTCCCCATGAAACTCGCACGAGCTCGGGAATCGAACCTGCACCCTCAATCCTCCTCACTGTGAGGCGCATGTACCCACCACCACACTTCGCTGTAGTGAGTGAAATATACTTCCTAAATTGTAAAGTATTCCCAGTTTTCCTGGCATGTTGTCTGTATTTTGAATAGAAGGTACTTCTTATAACCGACAATACAAAATATTAGCTAAAGGTAAGATTAAATTAAATAAGAGGTGATAAAGCAGCTTCCACAATTACGGGGATGTAGCTCAGTGGTAGAGCGCATGCTTCGCATGTATGAGGTCCCGGGTTCAATCCCCGGCATCTCCACATTT
>JAQNCB010000010.1:5520119-5533352 GCA_030068295.1 Euristhmus nudiceps | reverse complement strand
GATGGCGGCGCCCTCTACTGAAAAAAAAAGTGAACTAAAAGGATTTTATTTCTACACAGAACATTCATACTCCTAAAATACATGCACGATAAGACTTTATTGTTAATTCTTTCAATTGGGAAAGTTTGAAAATAGGGTTATGTTTGGCTTTAACGCTGCAGTGTATGCCTCACTGCCTGAACGACAGTCGAACACGTATTCTAACCTAAACTTGGCTTTTAATTCGATAAGATTCAAGACATTCTGGACAAAATCTCTATCCATGGTGTGGTTTTTAGCACGTTCGCCTCACAGCAAAAAGGTCCTGGGTTCGAGTCACAAACTCGGCAAGGGTGTTTATGTGTGGAGTTTGTATGGTGTTTCCACGCTCACATGGGTTTACTCCTGGTACTCCGGTTCCTCCAACAGTCCAAAGAAATGCACATTAGGCTAATTGGCTAGGTGTGGATCTGTGTGTGTGTGTGTGTGTGTGTGTGTTGGTCCTGGAATGACAAGCTGTTCAGGGTGTTCCCCACCTTAGCCCAGTGTTGGCTGAGATGGGCTCCAGCCCTCGCGTGACCCTTATAGGGTTAAGCAGTTGACAAATGAGTGAGTGAGTAAGTAACCATTTTTTGCACTCCAGCAAAACATTTCTGTATGCTACTATTTTCAGACTTCTTAAAAAAACAGGCATTTTGTACGCTCATAAAGTGTTCTATCTACAATAAGTGAGGATAAGATGCTAGAGAGAAACTTATACTAATGTCTCCATGGCTAAGGGAAAAATAAACAAACATAAACCTTCCTGTTACTGATGTTTATACTACTTAAATACTTACACTGTACATTGCAGTACAGTGGTGTAGTGGTGTCGTGGTCTGTGTGGAGTTTGCATGTTCTCCGCATGTCTGCATGGGTTTCCTCTGGGTACTCCAGTTTCCTCACACAGTCCAAAGACATGGCTTATATTAGGCTAATTGGCTATTGCAAATTGCCCCTAGGTGTAAATGTAAGTGTGAATAGTTATCTGTGTTGGCCCTGCTATAGTCTGCCAAGCTGTTCAGGTGCCCCCCCACCTATGCCCAGTGTTGGCTGAGATGGGCTCCAGCTTCCCCATGAGCCTAGTGGTATCAAGTGGTTTGGCAAGTGAGTGTTTTTTTTTCCACATATATTCTTGACAAACTAACCCTTGTACAGTTCAGTGTCACGACATTCACTACGCCACATGCATCCCACTCTCATTAACAGGAAGTTAAAGCACACAACCAATGGTAGTGCTGGCACACCTGACTGGCCATATTACAAATCCATTGAGAGGATTTTGTCCAAGATACCCGAGCAGGCCCATATGAGCCCTCTGGAACCTCAAATCACTGGAGCATCGACTTCACAGCCTGAACCTTCTGCACCCCAAGCTGGAACACCAGTCATGGGCTTTCTGCCTGAGTATACGGAATCCTCAGAGGAAAGAGAGGTCAAAGAAGAGGATGAAGAGGGGACAGAGGTGTCTGTGAGTTCCTTCGAGTCCAGGTAATTACAGCACTTACATAACATCAAGGTGCACGTTTCAATATAAGAATTCAAAGTTTCAAGTGTGAGCTAGGGGTAGCGCGGTGGATGCCTACCTCACGGCAAGAGGGTCCTGGGGTTGAGTCTTGAGTCCTGTGCTTGTATTGGATTCGTCAGTGTACTCCAGTTTCCTCTCACAGTCCAAAGACATGCATGTTAGGCTAATTGGCTGTTCTAAATTGTCCTTAAGTGGGAATGTGAATGATTTTGTGTGTGTGTTGGCCCTGCAATGGACTGGCTAGCTCTTCATGGTGTATTCTGCCTCTGCCCTGAGTCGGCTCAGGAAAGCGTCAGCTTCCCCACAACCCTAATAGGATTAATCACTTCTGTAAGTGAATGAACAAAGGAATGAGGTTTGAGCTATATCGATGACTACATACTATTTTAGCGACATATATCATGTTCTGGGTCTCGTCCCTGTTGGGCATGACCAATACAGCACACCAGGGAGGTGTTTACGAGCCATTCTAATCAGTTGCCCGAGCCACGTCAACTGGCTCCTCTCAATGTGGAGGTGCAGCGGATTTTATCCGCTTGTATCTGTGATTTTGTGTTTTCAGTCACTACCCAAAGCTCGTGACCACATGTGAGGGTCGGTTCGCGGATCGTCTGATAAATTGAGAGCCTTGCCTTTTGGCTCAGCTCCCTCTTCGCCACAACAGACCCAGAACATACTGGAGAGACTGTGTCTCGACTGGTCTGGGAATGCCTCGGTGTCCACCCCGAAGAGCTGAATGAAATGGCTGGGGAGCAGGATGTCTGGGCCTCATTGCTTAGGCTGCTGCCCCCACGACCCGACCCCAGATCAAGCAGAAGATGATGATGATGATGATGATGATGATGATGTTCATGATGTTTGTATATAGCATGTTTTATCTTGAACTTTTTAATGATCAGATTCTTTTTGGTGGCTGATTCTGATTATAGCGGAGCTCCACAGAGCACCATACTTAAGTGGAATTGGTACAGCATTGATCCAAATTCTTGTGACACAGACATCATGTCCATTCCTCCATATGTTCATCCAGACATGTACATGTGGGAATGCTGCTGTGATATTTCGCATGCCCGTATATAACCGTGGAATGAATGTTTGAGTGATGGCAACTTCTTCTACTCTATCTTCCCCCTTAAACTGTTACTTGGTTCAAAACAAAAAATAAAATACACTTTTAACAATGTAAACAGAATTCTACATGCAAGACTCATTAGGTATATTTAGGTTTTTTTAGCTGGCAAAATGATCTATGGCCTGCGATGGCCTGGTGAGCTGTCCAGGGTGTACCAAAGTGGCCGAATTGGTCCGAAAAATGAATGAATGAAAATAAACTAATAGTTGTGTGCAATGCATTACTCATTTGAATAGAAAGCTTTTAACCCAATCACATTGAGGAACCGCATGACGTTTCTTGTGCATATAACGTGCTTACCGAAGTAAACCTATCCAGTGGAATGGTATCTCGCTACCCTGTGGTGATATTGGGTTTCCGTTAAAGAAATCTTATCTCATACGGAGATCACTGTTATGCTTTTACCCAGCAGACTTAATGGGGATCCAAACGCAGGACCAACAGCAGACGGCGTAGGGTGAAAGCAAGGTAGGATCTTTATTAATAGTATTCCAGATACACGGGCAGAAGTATCGGACAAAACCAAACAATACACAAATAATCCGTGGCAAGACAAGACGTGGTTAGCATGGACAAAACAAAGATCTTAACCGACATTCGGCAGGATAACAGAAACAATAATCCAGCGCCGAGAGGCTGGCTAACGAGACATAAATAGCCAAGTTGTGTAGCAAGACGGCTATTTATGTCTCTTTAGCCAGCCTCTCGGCACGCTCGACAGCCTCAAGAGACACACGAAGGAGAGCACCGACACAACCCATGACAGTGCCCCTAGTGGCGAAGCTGTACAGCGTTGTGACAATCACAAGTTCGAATCCGGTTTAATGAACACAGCCATTCGTGGCTGGAAGTACATTCATTCATTCATTCATTCATTCATTCATACATTTTCTGAACTGCTTAATACTAATTAGGGTCACGGGGAGGCTGGCACCCATCTCAACCAACTCTGGGTGAGGGCAGAGTACACCCTGGACTGCTCGTCAGGCCATCGCAGAGCACGGAGCACATGGGAGCCAATTGGCCGAGCTCTCACGGGAGGGAGGGACGGCATACACTCACTTCCTTGTTACTTACGGCGATCGCCAGCCAATTATGGGCGTCTGTGAGCTCATTCGTATGAGGGGGCAGATAGCGCTTTCCCTACGAGTGTGTTAAACCCCCTCCAAATATGTATGGCGCTGCAGTTCGAAAAGAGGCAGGTGACTAGCATTGCATGTCATGGAGGGGCGTATGCATGCTTTCACCCCGCTCTGGTCGGTGGTGTCGTGTGACAGGGAAGGCAATATCTGATGGGTGGGAATTGGATACCACTAAATTAAGGAGAAAATGGGGGGAAAAAAAGAGAGATATCTTATCTCAATAGCATAACACTTTCAGACAATATCAAAACTTTGGTGAGGGAGCAATCATGACATGATGGTTACATGATATTATGTCATCAATGGCGTCATCGAAATTAAAACTCACATTGATACCTTGTATCAGGAGGAGTTCAGTTTTTTTGGAGCTCCGCTTTCAGGCAGTGCCTAAATCTTTATAATATAACTATATAGACTAGTTTGTTACCACAGCAGAAAATCTACATTCTCCTATTTTGAGCCTCCTTTCTCAATACTTGTAATATACGTATATAATACAATACAAGTTTGGCCATAAAGATTCACATATTCACTTAGTTACAAAATATTGGAAAAAATGTGTGGACACCCTTCATCTTCATGTGAATTTCTTCTCCAAACCCAAGATGAAGAAACTAGTGTGGAATGTCTTTGAGTCTAATGTATCTAATGTCGAAGAAAATTTTGATAATTGGTGTTGCTGAATTTTATTTTGTAAATTATGTTATTTTATTCAAATTTATTCATTCATTCATTTCCTGAACCGCTTAATCCTAATTAGGGTCGTGTGGAGGCTGGTGTCTATCTCATCAGACTCTGGGCGAGGGCAGAGTACACCCTGGACAGCTCGCCAAGGCCATCGCAGGGCAGAAACACGCTGACGGCTATGCAGCTACTCTTGGAGAAAGTCAGCAATGGGTCTTTTACATGCTTCTCACCACAGCCAGTGAGAGACATGGCTGGCCTTTGATAACCCAGTTAGCTGCACTGGGGGGCAGCAGTGACAACCGTTGACAGTGGGGCTTGAACCCCCAACCTTGGGATCGGTAATCCTGTACTACCGGGCCACCACTGCACTATTATTATTATTATTATTAGTAGTAGTAGTAGTAGTAGTAGTGGTAGTAGTAGTAGTAGTAGTAGTATTACTCATATGGCTAAGAGACACATGATTTCTCATCGGTGATTGTGAAGAAAGGGTGGGATTAAAAATGTTTTGACTTCTTCCCACTCCTTTTTTAGTATGTACCTCGAAAATGATAAGATGTAACTTTGCTTTGTAATGCTATTTTTTTAATTGCTTTTTTGTTTCTTATGTTCCTCTTTCACTGTTTCTACTGTTTCATGTAGCATACTTGAAACAACTAAAGTAAGCCAGACCTAGGCATCATACGGTCCGTGGGCCACATCCGGCCCAATGCTCTTTTTAATCTGGCCCATGATAAATTAGCTTATCATGCAGAACAGTGACTTGGCCTATTGAACTAATTGGATGAACACTTAACTAGCAAGCGCAACAAAAAAGCAGATTTTTATCAGAGGGATTAATGAAAACTTTGAGATAATGGAGGAATTTTTAGCTATGGAATCCCTGAAAGGAAAGAAATGGGGAGAGGATCTATAGAACAGCGGGTCAGCAGTCATAAAGAGACAATGTTACCACAGATGGGTCACCAAATCTGAGGGGAAAACACGTGGGCTCACTGGCGCAACTAGGGGGGGGGGGCATTGGGGGCAATGTGTGATGGACTTTTTTTTTTATAATTGTAAACGATATGTATATTAGTTGTTGTTATTAAAAGTTTTATCTACTACGATTGGTATTGGATGAATTAGCAGAGTGCAGCAGAAGGCTAGACTTTGTGCTGTAGTGTGAACTGTCGGTTTAATATATCGGCTGTTGGATAAATAAAAACCTTTGTAATAAAAACCTTCATGACTAATTTTACTATTGTGTGTCCCTTAATGAAACAGCAGCAATACTTTACTCAGAACAATGAGAACATGAGAAAAACATGTATGCTGACTACCAAGCCATATATTTAGTGTAATGGGCTTTTGCTCTCTTTGTTGTTGAGGGATGGAAATAAATAGCTGTAACACTGATAAAAAGAATGTATCTTGAGAATTGTAATGTCCTCAAGAAATGCTCAAAATTCACCAGAGAGAATGTAAAAACCCAGTAGCTTGGTAGACCCCCGGCCTGCACATGGGTCTATTCACTCAAAAACATTTTTTGCCCCCCCCCAAAAAATATTCTTCTAGTTGCGCCCCTGCGTGGGCTGCTCAAGAGAATCCAGGACAGAGTGAAACAGGGCAAACCCTGAGCAGGAGGTAATTTTCCTACACTGCATAATTCACCAGGAAGCACTGTATAAATCCGTGTTGCAGCTTGACCACGTAGTGAAGCAAGTTGTGAAACTCGTTAACTTTATTCGAGCGAGGGAACTTCACCATCGTCAGTTTATTGATTTTCTTGAAGAAACTGACGCTATATATAAAAGGTTTATAAGATAGGGTTTGCCAAGACATTGCATGGCCTGCTCAGAGTCTTGTCCTCAGTCACAATGAGGCCATTTCTGGCCAATACCCACACCTGACATCACTCCTGAGGCTAACAGCACAAATTAGCACAGCCACTTTCCAAAACACAGTGGAAAAGATTGAGGAATGAGTTGAAATATTTACAACAGCGGAGTGGGACTAACTCTGGAAAAAAAAAAATATGGATGTGATGAGAAATCTTTGGGCATACAGTGTGCATACCCTTACATAATGCGGGATGAATTAATCTAATAAGTCTTTTTATTTAAATATTTACATATAAACAGGCTAGAAATAAACTGTTGATTGAGTACACGGTCATTTTCAGATCACTCATTGTTATTCTTTTATAGATATATTATATATTATAGATTGTTATAACTAATGAAATTCTATTTGGGGGGGAATTTTTAACACCCACTTCTACATTCAATTATTCATTCATTTATTTGCTGAGTCGCTTAATCTTACTGGGGTCACGCAGAGACTGGAGCCTATCTCGGCCAACTCTGGGCAAAGGTGGGTGACACCATGAGCAGATCACTAGTCCATTGCAGGGCCGACACACACAACCATTCACAATCTCACTCACACCTAGGAGCAATTTTCAAACAGCTGATGAAGCTAATATGCAATTCTTTGGATTGTGGGAGAAAACTGGAGTACCCAGATAAAACCTGTGCAATCACATGGAGGACATGCAAACACCACACAGAAATACCTTCGTGAGCCCAGGCCCGCGCCACCATGCCTTGCCACCCTACAGCCAAAAAAACTAGGTAAAAATGGAAAGTGGTTGTTAGCAGGGTTACATGTGCACATGCTTCTCCTGTATAATCTTGCTCTAAACTCCAGAACCCAACAACTGAAATTAAATATTTTTTTTTTGATATAGTGTATTAATCTTGAAAGGAAAATTATTGCCTCTGCATTTAACCCATCCAAAATGAGCACGCACACGGAGCAGTGGGCCGTCACACATTGGGGTGCCTGAAGAGCATTTGGGGGTTAGGTGCCTTGCTCAAGGGCACCTCAGCCACGAAGGTGGAGCCTTCCACTGCCACCCAGTTTTCCTGCTGATTTGGGAATTAAACCCTTTAGGTCCCAAACATGCTTTGCTAGCCATCAGGCCATGGCTATCCAAATGCACGTAGGCTATCTAGCCTTAATAACTCAAAAAACATGTATATTAAACACTTAATCATAATAATAATAATAATAATAATAATAATAATAATAAGTAATTCATTCATTCATTTTCTAAGCTGCTAAATCCTAATTAAGATTGCAGGGGAGGCTGGTGCCCACCTCAGCCGACTCTAGGCGAGGGCGGGGTACACCCCGGACAGCTTGCCAGGCCTGGGAAGTAATGATAATAATAATAATAATAATAATAATAATAATAATAATAATAATAATCTGTATATATTAAGGGGCGGCTCGTTGGCGTAGTGGTGGTCTGTGTGCTCCGGTTTCCGACCACAATCGAAAGACATGAACATTAGGCTAATTGGTTGTTTTAAATTTGCCCAAAGGTGTGAGTTTGAGTGTGAATGGTTGTGTGTGTTGGCCCTGGCCCAGCCTCCCTCTGACCCAAGCAGGATTAAGCAGTTCAGAAAATAAATGAATGAATGAAAGTGTGAATGAATTAATATATCCAGAAGTGTCTTGTGTCCAGAGATTTTGTGTTTAAAAAAAAGTCTGTAAGTCTATTAAGAGAGTCTGTCATAAAAAAAATTGAGGGCCTACTATATCCAGTGGAGCAGCATGTTTTGAGTGGTTTGAGACATGTCTGGCTGTTTGACGTGAAATTACTGACCAGAGTTTCCCTTTATTTGTCAATGTTACCAAGAGCTATACAACCTGTGAAATAGGCTGGTTTGGCATGGCAGCATAGTGGTGAGTGATTGATTATAAGAGGGGATTACAAGTTATTACAACATTGAATCAGATGTGGCACCACTCTGTGTAAGCTATTGTAAAAGAACTAAAATAAGCAATGGTAAAACAACTATTAGTATGCATTGAATGGTTTATAACTGATGTACTACTACGGCCATGCTGCCAGTAGAGAGTTTTACTTTTACACGGTTGTGTTTTCAGACCTCAGCCAATAAAGAGGCAGCGATTGTCACACAGTACATCACTGCGTCGCCGGAAGGTGCGTGTAATGGAAGCGATGTTGAAAGAACAGAAGAAGATGAGTCGTGCAGTAGAGGACACATGCCGGGAGGTGCAGCGTGTAATGCACCAGCAAAACTTCCTGCAGGTACAAAGCCTGCAGCTTCAGGAGCGAATGATGAACTTGCTGGAGAAGATGATCCCATTCACAACCCACCTTACAAACACACATACCTGAGTGCACCTTAGCATTGCTGTGCGCCTTATAAACTGCTATTCACAGCTTTATGATGCTTGTTTGTGCTTCAGCAGCAAAGCTATTGAAATACATAGCTCTGTTTAATTTGCAATAGTTTCATCTTACAGCAGCTGTAGACTAACTAGATGACTATGAGGTTTGAAGTCTACTGACTTAGCGGCTATATAAACTCAGAATGATAATATACAGTATTGTACATGACAGGAGAGAAACACAGCACTAACAAAAATATATACATGAAATAATGCATCTTTGGTACGATGTACGTTACGTATTATTAAGGAATTGTTAAAGTATTTACATCATGATCACATTGTATTCGGTTGTGTGTGTGTGTGTGTGTGTGTGTGTGTGTGTGTGTGTGTGTGTGTGTGTGTGTGTGTGTGTTCCAGAAAAAGCTGTGACTATTTTATAACCTCTGTAAAGCCTTGTATAAACTTACATAGATAGTAGTTGTCTGTCTGGCTATGTTTTATCACTGTGAAAGCAATAACAATCATCACCACCACAAATGCAACATAATGTTGTATATCAAACACTTGAACTAAATGTGTGACAGTCGACCAGTGGCACTCACATGGGCTCAGGTGACTCATGGGTAATGGAGCACAGCTAAGGGTGTTATTTAGTTATTTATTTGTGTGTCTACATATTATTATTATTATTATTATTATTATTATTAAGGTTTGCAGAAGAAGCTGGATCCAATCGCAGCTGACTTTATCCAAGAGGTGGGTCCACACCGAACAGGTGACCGATCCATTGCAGGGTTAACACAGAAACAAACAACAATTGCCTACGAGAGGTTTAGACTATCCAGCTGACCTAATGTACATGTCTTTGGACTAGAGGAGGAATTCCTTCATCCATCTATCCATTTATTTGCGAAGGGGCCGCTGACACTTGCACGACTTTTGGGCACGATTTTGTTGTGGCTAGTCGTGCCATTTTTTGGGCACAAACTGGAAGGCTCCCGCACTAGTTCACGCATACTTCACGACGAGTTCATGCATAGTTCACTCATAGTTTGCGCATAGTTTATGCACTTCCCGCACTACTCGTGAACTTGACGTGAGCTGTTTGTGAACTATTCGTGGTAGTTCGCGACAGTGCGTGGCATGGCGGGCAACTGGCACGCATCCTCCCGCATCGTCCCGACGAGGTCACGAACAGTTTGCGCCTAGTTCATGACCCGGTCGCGAAATTTTGTTGTTAACAAAATTTTCATTATTTCAAAATTCTCATCCCGACATGGCACGCAGTCACGACGGGTTTACGCACACTTCACTCCAGTTTACAACTAGTTTGCGCATTGGCACGATTCGAGTCAATGCGTGCCACAGAATCGTGCAAGTGTCAGGGGCCCAGTTAGCATAATATGCACATCTTTGGGTTGTGGATGGAAACTGGAGTACCCAGAGGAAACCCATACAAGAATCAGTCATGCAAACTCCATGTAGAAATCTTGAGACTCACTTCAGACCTTCTTGCTGTGAGGCAGGCATGGTTTCCACTGCGCCAACTTTATTATTATTATTATTAATAATAATAATAATAATAATAATAATAATAATAACCTTGATTGGAATGTATTGCCCCGTTTGACTTGTTATTAGTCCAATCCACAACAACCACAAAATAATTGGGTCAAAACTCAAAGTGATTTTTGAGCCTATTGTGTTTATCACCATAAATAAAAATGCTTCATGGAGACAGCGCGCAAAGCCTCTCCCTGAAACAGCCATTCTCTGTAATCATTATGGGACCCACGCGTTCAATGGAACACATTGCCGGAGTTCTATAGTGGGCGGGGCAACGCTCAGTGTTCGCCACCCACGCACTCGTCCAGCCGTTGGTACACGCCCCAAGCCTTGCACGTGGTTTACCAACCTCCAATAAACGCAGAGTGTTTGTTTAAACGTTGCGTCTGATTGACGGCTCTCTAAGCGAAAGAGAAGCACGCGCTCGGGCTTGCGAGCGTTACGGTACCATAGAGACTGAATGACGCTTTGTGTGGAGTACAATAGTGAAAGGCACTGGTTGTCTGGAGAGGACAGAAGTGGAAAAGCTAAAACTTTGAACATACAAACTGTGATGGTCAGGTAAGTGAACTTACATTCGTAGGGTTGGTATACCTGAGATACATTCAGTAATAGCGTGAAATATGGGATGTTTTTTTGGACTTTGGCACGTGACGTGAAACTTTTGATCTTTAACCCTGAAAACGGGTGTAAAATACGTGTTCAGCAGTCCATGTCTTGCGGTGTAAGAAAAAAAAAACTTTTAAATAATTTTTAAACGTTTCTAATGAACAGTATGAACGTTAATAAACTATTTGTGCTTTGCCTTCTTTTCTTTCTAACTTGAATCTGGGCACATTAGAGCTCACGCGCAGAGGCTGATGAGTGCCAATGTTTTGACATGCAGCCTTCAAGCTGAAACCCTTTATTACTCTTACTCCCTATAGCATTGCCATCTTTGTTACCTAAAAATAATCCTTATTGTTTCCTTTCCTCTTGTTTTTCAGTACCTACAATGACTGTAGCTCATTGATTCTGGCTCTAAGCAGCAGCACCACCCAAGCTTTTGTTGTGATTTGCTTGGATACGACAGACAGAAATGAGAGCTCTGGAGCCGAGTCGAGATGTGAAGAGATCTCTGGAGTTCTCTTCAGACCCGACAGTCCGTAGAGTGGATATAGGGCGTGGAAGAGCAGGATACGGACTCACCTTGGTCGGCCATTCGCCCTGTGTCCTGAGTGGAATCATGAAAGGAAGTCCAGCTCACGATGCTGGCTTGAAGCCTGGGGACTGTGTTTTGGGTGTGAATGGCACCGATGTGTCAGCAGCCTCACATGAAACTGTGGTGGAGCTCATCGGATCATCATTACGATCGCTTAGTTTGCTCGTCTCTTCAGGTTCTCTGGGTTCTCAGGGAAAGCAGAAGGAAACATGGTCAAATCCAGGGAGGGTAGAATCTTATGAGGAAGGTATCGGGGAATCTGTGGGAAGTCTGAATACTGTTTTGGAAAATTCAGGTCAGGCAGCAAGAAAACAAGCCAAACAGAGACCCAGATCAGAACCAGATATGTCTTACTGGTCTTATCGGTGTCCATCAAAACAGAACCCGCATGCACTTGATCAGGAGGAACCATCTCGTGTTGTGAGTAAAGATTCTGTTTTCTCCGATTTTCAGAGTCAGCATGATATTTTACCTGACTCCAGCACTTTGAACATGGGAATGGTAGTCGGATACATAAATTCTATGGAACTGGATCTCGTGATTTCCCGCTCGGAAGAGGAAACCCTACGAGCCATACGGGAGTGTATCACTCGTATTGCGACTGAGCAGAAAACCCATTACCTGGTGATGATGAAGGTCAAGTGTAATTGTGTACAGCTTTGTGATGACAGGGATGTGGTTCTGGCTGTGTACCCGGCAGAGAACCTGATCTTGTGTGCAGCATGTACAGAAGACAATCGTTTTTTTGGTCTTGTCTCAATGGAGGTGACCAAAACTGACCCGAAAGAAACAGCACAAAGCTCTCACATAAAGTCGTTATGTCATGTGTTCATCATCGACCCAGAACTCTTTGATCACGATGAGCATAAAAGCATCTCTGAGCACTTTGGCTTCTCATGCACCGCTGACCCAGACACCCAGGGCTGTCTGGAGTTTCCTCAGACACCATATTCAATGTTAAACTTCGTGTCAGTCCTTTACACTGACATGGGAGACCATATTGAGAAATTAAGACTCAAAGTAGATAGTGAGGACTGTGACGAACAGGCAAGTACACGAAACAGTGGCAGTGGTGATAGCGGGATTGGAAACGTGTCCCCAGAGGATCGGGAGAGTTTTGCTGACCAGTGGAGTCTTGTATCTCCAAACAGTTCCCATACCATTTGGGATAAACCATCTCCGTGTGTCTCCCAGCAGAGCAATGGACCATCTCTAAGGCCAAAGCGTAGATGCCTTCTCGCAGAGCCATTACCTGACCTCGCCACTCCACAAACGAATGTGTGTATTAGAGAAGAGGTTTCCGGTAACGTGCCTCTAAATCCTGCTTCTCACTGTAAGCATTCACAACTGCCTGAAAATAAGACCAAGCGGAGAGGAAGTCAGCGCTGGCCCTCTGTCAGTATTCGGGCACGCTGGCAGAAACCTCGGCCGACTAGTGTTGACAGCCTGGCTGACAGGGATACTAGTGGGTCCAAAGCTAAAACCAATACTTTACCACTTGCCATGGAACAAATCCCTCAAATGAGATATAGAACACCTGCTGACCTTGCACATGATCTGACTTTGAAACTGTTTAGCAGTGGATCCAAGAGTAAGGATGGAGAAAACAAGGTAAAAACATTTGTAATGTATGCAGTGCATAACAAATTCATTAAAGTACCGTTCATAATTTTGATTAAGACAAAATAGAGCACATCTATCTATCTATCTATCTATCTATCTATCTATCTATCTATCTATCTATCTATCTATCTATCTATCTATCTAT
>JAQNCB010000010.1:5468105-5478425 GCA_030068295.1 Euristhmus nudiceps | reverse complement strand
TGTGTGTATGTGTGTGTGTGTGTGTGTGTGTGTGTGTGTATTATCGTTGCCATTTGTGTGGTAACACACACACACACACACACTCACTTGTTTACTTTTACCAATGTGAGGACACACACACACACACACACACACATACACTCGGTTGTTTACTTTTACCATTGTGAGGACTTCCTATTGATGTAATTATAAACACGGCTAAGCAATGTTACACCTCCGACTGCTATACCTAACCCTAGTAAACAAAAAGAAAACCCTTTTAACTACCGGTATTTTATTTTTTTATTCCTGATTTTATTTTAAAGAAAATTCTGGATCCCTCATAAGATCCCTCAAAATTTATATCAGATATTTTTGGAGACTAGTCGCGGTGGTAAGTACCATAGGATATAATAACAAGTTTGTTTTGCGCGCACACACACACACACACACACACACACACACACGCACACACACACCTATTTGGTATTTGGTATGCAACAGTCTTACACAGGTCTAAAAATGCTACCTAATGCCATTCATGGTACCCTGATTACACACAACCTCTCTCTCGCTCTCTCTCTCTCTCCTGCTATTATTTGATTCTGTATTCGGTGCATTTGCAAAAAAACATTACAAACACACTCCCATTTATTTGAGGTTATTGACTTGAAGTATCTGAGTAAATCTGCCTGTTTAAAATACACTCTGTGTGTGTGCGTGCGTGTGTGCGTGCGTGCGTGTGTGTGCGTGTGTGTGTGTGTTTGCCTAGCCTGAGTGAGGTCATCTGGTGCCGCATGTGTGGGTGGTACCCAGGCCAGAGGTGTGAACAGCTGTGTGCATAGCCACCCATCCAGCTACTCTAATTGACCTGTGTGTGAATGTCTTTATAAAGCACAGTTCACACACACACACACACACACACACACACACACACACACACACACACACACACACACGCATTCATTGCACATTCAGTCAGGATGAGGAAGGTTGCCCAGATATCTAGAGGAAGACCCTCCAGCCCTGCGCTTTCAAGTCTTTCCTCTCTTTCTTCTTCTCAGCCAAAGCTTTCTTCTTCTTTTCCCTCAGAGAGTTATGATGACTGTTTCTCATTCATGTCTTTCTTTGTTTTCTTTCAGTCAGCGGTATCAGATGGTGGTGAGTGTGTTCTTTTTTCCCCCCATAACTTTAGCCTATTTGTTGTACAAGAAGCTGATATTTGAGACTTCTTTGTGAGGTTGTGTGGCCTCAGATTGGTTATTTTTCAACAGTGCTCTTTGTTTGAAGGGGTTTGAGATATCGGTGTCCTCGCGGTCCAAGGATTAGTCGCCTAACACCTCAGTTCTATAGATCTTAGATAGACTGCTAGCCTGTGGCATGTGTAGGTTACAAAGTTTGTAGTGGTGTTTATGCCATAATAGTCTCTTTTTTTATTAGATAGGATACATTTATTGGAGATTCTAAAGGACAAACGTAAGCAAAAGGCCAAAATGTGAAGAATTCAGTAGATGAGAAATGTGGTTGGGCATGTGAGAGGTCATAAGAATGCTATTTCAGAAAAGTTCTGCCTGGGCTTGTCTAGTGTTTACTTGAAGAATAACAAGTCATAAAAATGATATGCATGTCAAGTGAAGTGAAGATATTTAGTTAATTGTATGAGTCAATTCCTGTGCACATATCCTGTTGAGATTACATTATTTACATTTTTTTTAATCAGGATCTTGGGCAATGAAAAATATTTTAATATAGCATAGTTGCAGTTTCGCTGAGCTTTAGTTGCCTCAAGTGGATGGATTTAGAGACTGGTTTGTCAATTCATGAAATGAGTAAAATATTTCTGTCTGTTTTGTCTTTGATCATGGCCTCCAATTCATTGTCTGTGCTGTGTGTAGATGGCCGAGATGGTTTGGAGCGACATGGCTTTGGAAGCATTAACAGTTTGGAAAGTAACAGCAGTTTGCCCGGCGTCACCAATCTTTCTGAACGCCGTGTAGCGGCATGGGCCGTCTCCTTTGAGCGTTTGCTTCAGGATCCTGTTGGCGTGCGTTACTTCTCTGTAAGTAGCACCAGACAGACAACCTCAGACCATTTGCTTTCTGTCTCTCTCCTCCTGGTCATTATTTCAATTTGCTTTTCTTTACTGCTGTAGGAGTTTCTGAAAAAGGAGTTCAGTGAAGAAAACATTTTGTTCTGGCAGGCCTGTGAATTCTTCAGCCAGGTTCCTGAACATGACAAAAAGCAGGTAAGGTTACATATCAGCAGTTTAAGGTATCTTACCCTTATCATAGACCTAACAACACTTCTTACCCTGACTGTCTCCCATATTCTCTTTAATGTACATTTAGATTTAACCCTTTCAAGTCCTATTGGGTCCAGTGGCGTAGTGGTTAGGGTGCTGGGCTCATGATCAGGAGGTCGTGGGTTTGAATCCCAGGTAGACCCCCTCTGTGCTAAGACCTCTGGGCAAGGTCTTAACTGCAAGTGTGCCTCTGTTCACCAAGCAGTATAAATGGGTATCTGTATCTAGGGTGAATTCACTCATTAGTGACGAACTTCTCCCAGCGGACTCTGTCCTTTGCGATGGTTGTCCATATTGTCCTTATGCTTTCAGTGAGGTCGTCGCGCCATCTTACTTTGGGTCGCCCACATGATCTTCTCCATCCTCTTCGCGTCCATTCAGTTGTTCTGATCGTCCAACGGTTGTCAGTGAATCGAGCGACATGACTGGGTACCAGTAAAAAAAAAAAAAATACTGGGAACAGAAGGTAACCTGTGATGGACTAGCAGCCCATCCAGGAGGACTTGAACTCCTAGTCGCTTCAGGCTACAGAAACCGGGGATAAGCACCGGCCTGATGAGCCTCTAGGCTCGGGTGTAAAAGCCCAACAGGCTTTACCTTTCAAGTCCTACAGTTTTATTCGAATGTTCGAATACACCCCTCATTTTTGCTTCATGAAACGGAAAAGGAAAGCACAACCTGCAAACTATTAAAAAAATAATGTTTTCCACACATTCACAGGTTAATTCTATTTATTAGGCTTAAAAATACAACACTTTCCAATGTAACACTTCAGAACTGATTAGGCCTTAGTCCGGTCGGCGGGTCAGGAATTTGTATTAGTAATACGCATTCATTTGTTTATTTTCTGAACCACTTAATCCTAAATAGGGTCACAGTGAGGTTGTTGCCCGTCTCAGCCCACTTTGGACGAGGGCAGAGTCCACCCCGGACAGCCCGCCAAGCCATCGCAATAGTACTATACATTTCAGGACATATTAAGCTGTCGGGTTCTTCAAACACTCAACATTTCGCTCGTCGAAGCAGCTGACTGAGAAAGAAAGGAGGAGAAAATGAAGTTAATTGATGCCAACAATGAAAACGATGTCTATAAAAAGATAGCAAAGCACTTCCAACTTATAATTTCTACTACTCTGAAATGTCATTAAGAAACGAGAGATTAAAGGAAACTGCAAGACCTCCAGTAAAAGTTCAATAAAATGTTCTGAAAGAGCTGCACCCATATTACACATCGTGTCCACATTAATACATTCATTCATTTTCTGAGGTGCTTCATCCCAATAAGGGTTGTGGGGAGGCTGGCACCCATCTCAGCCGATCTGGGCGAGGGCAGAGTACACCCTGGACAGCTCACCAGGCCATCGCAGGGCAGAAACACGCTGACGGCTATGCAGCGACTCTTGACGAAAGTCAGCAATGGTTCTTTTATATCCCTCTCACCACAGACAGTGATAGACATGGCCGGCCTTTGATAACCCAGTTAGCTGCACTGGGGGGACATTAATATGTTTGTACCTGACATTACAGCTAGAGAGTTTTAGTTTAGGGGCTGTTTCATTTGGTTGGGCAAAAACTGAGACTTTTGAAAATGGTGGCACATACAGTCACAGTAGCGTCTATTTTGCTTCTATTTTTCTATTTTTTTCTATTTTATCTTGTCAGTAACAACATATTTAAACAACATGTATAAAAATAATATCTTGATAAACCGGAGGCAGTTTGGGAAATGAAGTACAAATGGAACTCTTGGGTTACAATCACCAAAAGGACATTTGAAGGGAAAAGGGAGCAGCATTTGTTCAGAAGAACACGTTGCTGGGTGTTAAACACATCTGTTAAGCCTTGGGGTTGTGTGGCTGCTACTGGGACAAGAATCACCTCTGTTTAAAACTGTTTGGGATAGCATCCCTTTTTTTTCAATTCATGTTCCTGTTCATGACCACCTGTCATGCATCAAAGGAGAAATACGATGAAATAAGTTAATAATGTTTTTAGCATGTGTTTCTGCACAGTATTTATTTATTTATTTTAGCATATTTTATCTCCATATTGCTGATTCGTTCTTGTCAACAGCTTTCCCAGAAGGCCAGAGAGATCTATAATAGTTTCCTCTCCAGTAAGGCCACCACCCCAGTGAACATTGACAGCCAGGCGCAACTTGCAGATGATGTACTCACAGCACCATGGCCTGATATGTTCAGACAGCCACAGCTACAGGTTTGCTTTTCTATCTTTGTGTGTGTGTCTGTGTAACTCATGCCAGTAAAACAGCAAATTAGCATTTTATATAAAATTACACTCTCTCTTCTCCTTTTGTTTGTCCCTGCAGATCTTTAACCTTATGAAGTTTGACAGTTACGCTCGCTTTCTGAAGTCCTCACTGTATCAGGAGTGTATGCTGGCTGAAGTGGAGGGTCGACCTCTCCCTGACCCCTACCATGTGCCCTGTAGCCCCGCCCCCTCTAAGCACAGCTTAATGTCAGAGCGTGCCACTTTCTCCACACCAAAAAAGGTGAAGGGAAGCATTTCATGAATCGATGCTGCAAATCAGTTCTTATTTGACTCATGGCAGAGAATTTACTGTTAATATTCAATAGACAGAACAATACTTATCTGTTGGGCTTAAAGGATTTGGTAAATGCGATGGTGGGGTACATGTACAAGAACATTTTTCCATGATGAACTGTGCTGTGTCCTTCACCACAGTGCAGATTAATTATTAGTTGTTCAGATTTCAGGGCTCTGTCCCGTGCTTTCAATGTTCAATGCATTCTATAAAGAAGATGGCTAAATAGCCAACAGCATGGGTGTACTAGCACACCTTTAGAAAAATACAATGCGGTTTTACTTGCCTTCTATGAAAGGCAGACACATATAGCTCTCAGTCGCTAAAATTAGCATAGGAGCTGAAGCAAATCAACAATTATACAGACAGAAAAATATGTGCACTGAAGGTGAGCACATTGTGGTGGTTACTCACTCCAAGTTGTAGTGAGGAAAGTAAAGAAAATACCATATTTTCCGCACTATATAGCGCATCTAAAAGCTCAATTTTCTCAAAAGACAACGGTGCGCCTTATAATCCGATGTGCCTTACATATGGAACAATATTGATTAATCATGGCTACCGTAGTCAGGGTGTTAAGGTGGATGCTAAGGTGGATGCTTGGGAGACCAAGCAGACAGTGATGGGTGAAAACAAAACCCAACCTTTATTGAGGGTACACCAAAAAACACTGACTGAATTCCAAACGAACAAAAACGCTGCACACAGTCTCCGTGGCACAACCAGAAGGGTAATCATGAAGAGCTAGGATGTAACTTTACCGACATTCAGCAGGCTGATAGGAATACCAAACTCAACGCAAACAGTCTTTTATCCGTGATGGTATACACACAGTATAGTCCGTGACGTGACAGAACTCAAACACACAAAGTCTTCTTTCTGTGACAGTACATTCACAACACACAGTCTTTCTTCCGTGACCGTTCATGCACCAACAAACGCAATGATCAAAACCCTGAGCTCCTCTGATACGACATATCAGACTGTTTTGTTGACATTCCCTTTCGCGCAGCTCCATCCAGTGGATGCGTAACACAAGCCCAGCCATTACGTTAGCTTCTATTTTATGAGTGCTTTATAATGCGGTGCGCCCTGTGTATGAAAACAGTTTTAAAATAGGCTATTCATTGAAGGTGCACCTTATAGTGCTGAAAATACAGTGCACAAAACTCAGTTAAGCACTTTATAAGATAAATAAAAGATTTTTCAAAATCTCACGTTAACCATGCACAGATGTATCGGTCAACTCGTTCTTGTCCTATTCTGGAATGTCAAAATACAAGTCATCAAACATACCGTTTAGCCATTAGCAAACTGTTAATTTCATTTGCGGAACCACTTATTCCTACTGAGGCAGCACAGTGGCGCAGTAGTTAGCACATCCACCTCACAGCAGGAAGGTCTGGGTTTGATTCCCGGACTTGCTGGCTTTGATGGGGTTGCCGTCAGCGTGTCTCTGCCCTGCGAAGACCTGGCGAGCTGTCCAGGGTATACTCTGCCCTCGCCCAGAGTCGGCTGAGATGAACACTAGCCTTCCCGCAACCCTAATTCGGAGTGAGCGGTTCAGAAAATGAATGGATGACTGAAATGTTGGATAAGAAATAATTGTATTGCATGTAATGCCATCACCCCAAATGCATTGTTGTACTTCTTACAGTAAAATCTTATGCTTAACTCTCTCAATACCATTTGTTTACACTTTTTGACGCACTCTGTCATAATTGCTTGGGGCTATGTGGACAGTTACAGTGTGGCCATGACTGAAGATACAAATTTAAGTAATATGTTTGCAAATTTTTCACCAATCCATCGTAACATCCCACAGAACTTGTCTATTAATTAGTATTACAAATTACTAATTAGGGTCGCGGGGAGGCTGGCACCCATCTCAGCCGACTCTGGGTGAGGGCGGAGTACACCCTGGACAGCTTGCCAGGCCATCACAGGGCCGACACTCGGAACAAACATTCACACCTAAGGGAGATTTGGAATGGCCAGTTAGCCTACTGTACATGTTTTTGGACTGTGGGAGGAAACCGGAGTACCCGGAGGAAACCCACACAAGCACGGGGAGAACATGCAAACAGAATCGCACAGACAGAAACGCCCAGGCTGGGATTCGAACCCAGGCCTTCTTGCTGTGAGGTGGACGTGCTAACCACTACGCCACCATGCTGCCCTCATCATATACAGTATATGGTATTCCTGATGAGGAACATTTGTAGAGGGATTTTCTTTTTTTTTTTTTTTTATAAACATAAAATCCTACACACTGTAGCTTCATTCATTTTCTGAAGCACTTAACCCTTAATTAGAGTCACGGGGAGGCTAGCACACATCTCAGCCGACTCTGGCCGAGGGCAGAGTACACCCTGGACAGCTCGCCAGGCCATCCCAGGGCAGAAACATGCTGACGGCTATACAGCTACTCCTGACGAAAGTCAGCAATGGTCATGCTTCCCACCACAGACAGTGAGAGACATGGCCAGCTTTTGATAACCTAGTTAGCTGCACCGGGGGCACTGTAGCTTACATTAATTTTAATTATATGTAATTGTTCTCCTCAGAGTTACTGTATTTAGTACTCTGTGTTACAGGACACTCGGAAGCCTCGGACAGGCAGGTCGAATGATGACCTAAGAGATGAAGCTGACAGGAGAAACGGCATTTTCTCCTGGTACAGAAACAGGAGCTTTGGTAAAGGTCCAAAGAAACGAGAAATAACAGATTTTAATTATAGTGAGTCATCATATTACCTACCTACTGTTTCTGATGTTTTGATGTCCAGGGTAAAGGTGTAGTTGTGTGTTACTGTATGCATTACATAGCCTCAGAAGGTGCTGTTATTGCGATGTGACGTGTTAAACTGAATCAGCTTGTTGGAATAAATTGAATAATATATATAATATTGTAATAATACAAACATTTGTAGTGATGATTATGTTGTTTTGTGAATGTGCAGACAGTAATGGGCGGAGGGAGTCTCAGGGGTCTTTGTCTTCCGGTGCCAGTCAGGAGTTCAACACACCCTGCTCCACACTGAGGAATGAGGTAAAATTGAGCAGGGGTGACGCCAACAGCTATTTTTTTTTGTGTGTGTGTGTAAATAAAATTTGAACTACATTGTGTATGTCCTTGTAAGATCTTTCCATGAGGACTATTGGTTGTTACTCTTTTTGATAAAATTTTTCCTGTTTGAAAATATTTGTCAAGTTCACCATCACAAATGACGACGCACAACACTGGGGTTTGGTTCTTAAAATTGTCCAAATCATAGGGTCACTGCGTATATCACAATTATACTGCCAATCAATGACTGTGTGTTTTATAAAAAATAAAACAGTTTAACATGTTAAATGGCACTGCCATAGTATTATTACTCAGGAAGTAAAATAAGCGGCGAACGATAGTTTCGGATACGTATCGGTTACCATTGCTCAGATTACCGTGAACGGACTTCCGTTCTCCACTGAATGGCACACACAGAAAAATCTGCTGTTCACATTTCTATTGTTGGACGTGTGTGACTGATATTTATTTCCAAACCAACAAGTTGACACAAGTAATAGAAGTTTTCGTACTACATGTAGCCAAGTGTCAGGCATGTTGGACAGTCATTCCGCAGCAGTGTGGCACATCTACTGTAATCTTGATGATGTACACGTGTCGAGTCCCTTCCTCAATCACTGGTAAAAGGTCCATATAAAAACACAAACCTTTTCTACAAACGTCGCGATCACCCCTACGGTTTGAACCAACACAAGCACACCAAATATCCATCAAGTTTACTGTTTTAAAACCGGACTTTTGAGGAATCCCAAACGGCCAATTTGATTGCAGCAGGAGGGGAGTGGCAAACGGAACGGCGTGATTTCATTGGTTGTTGATCACTGCTGGCTGTACTGTTCCTTTTACGAGAGCAACCCCTTCTTGTTTCTTCCCCTTCCTGTAACTGTACAACCCCTTCCTGTTTCTCCCCCTTTCTGTAATCCCTTCCTCTGTGTACTTCCGTTACTAGGTACAGCTTATTGTTGAATGGTGAAGTTTATTGCGGTGAACTCAAATCTTGTTTCCGTTTACAGTATAAGTTTATTGAATAGATAGTGATAGTGAACTACCGTAAATCCCCTTCAATTTAAAAACTGAAATAAGATTTTATTATTTTTTTTTTTCAGAAAAAAAGTGGAAAGTTGGAAAGTTAAAATTGCTATTAGCTCAGTATATCAGTTACTGTTTTGTTTCACGATTTGTTCTTTCATGTTAACCAGTTAGGTCCAAAGTCGCTTGGGTTTTATGATAACACAGCCAGGGATTTTGGCTGCTCTCTACACTACAGGTTCTCCAACTTGTGTTAAATATTGTTTTAAAAGATTACAAAGTGAATGTACAGTTTAACACAATTTTATTGAACAGAGTAAGTCCATATAAACCAATCATTATTTGTCTTTAATTTGTAATTCTGGTCAAGGATTTGAGTTTGATCTGGGCATTGCATGTGGTAACTGATGTTTCCGAGCCGGTTACCACACATCCAAATGTGGTAACCGGAAAGTCGGTTACCATTACTGGGTCTCAATTTACTCTGTGATCATGGCTGTAGTGGTGGGTACACGCCGTGTACCCACTTATTTTAGTGGCTGAGTTGCGTGTGGCCACTTAATTTGGTCTACTTTATAGTTGATCAACGTAAATTTCCACGAATGTGTAAATAAAAAGCAGAGATGAAGTGCTAAAGAGTTTCAAAGCCCCTCCCAGACGCGGAGATGAAGAGATGAAGTGCTAAATGGTTTCAAAGCGCACCACCGCGCTCCGCCTGCCTCGGTCGCTTCGCTGCCATCGTCTACTCACTTATTTTTTGACCACTACAGCCCTGTCCATGATTATTAATGCAAATGTATACAGCGAGAAAGTAAAAAGAATTACCATATACTCCTTATATTTGTATGTTCATTCTCATACTAGTTGATTGAATAGACCAGTTTCCCATATTGTTTACTTTAGAGATTCTCATAATGCACCACATCCAGTAATATTACAATGTACTTTAGATCAGTGCAAATCTCAGATCAGCTCTCTCCTCTACCTGACACTACTTCTGCCTTTATTAATACTATTATAGACACAGGTTTGGAGGGTACACAGACATATTAAAAGTAAACCGACACCATAATTTAAAAAAAGTTTTATTCATAGATATGCAAATATACAGCAGCCAAATTGATGGAGATACCTCACAGCAGGAGTTCAACATCAGTTGCCTTACAAACTTACAATTATTTTCAAACTGAATGGGATGCTGTTGATTTTTGCTGGTGAATTGTACAATCACCCAGTCCACCCTCAGATTGACCCACAATGCACTCTCTTTGAAAATTTCTTTCTGCTCCTGGTGTTCGCCACATGTCTAGTTGCAAAAAACAGTGTATACAGTTGAACCTCTCTCGCACGGGCTAAGGGGGGGGGGGGGGGGTAC
>JAQNCB010000010.1:5449117-5459284 GCA_030068295.1 Euristhmus nudiceps | reverse complement strand
AACCCCCCCCCCCCCCCCCTTTTTTACTCTATTTGGTTGTTTCGTCCTAGCTCTCCTATCTGCCCTCTTCCACATAAGTCGCAGGTGTCAAGCTAGAGGCCCAAAGGAAAAATCCTGCTTGCCAACTCATTTTATGTGGCATCGTACTTTCTTTGTATTCACCATTACCATGTAACCTAATTCATCATCCTTTCACGAGGTGGCGGCAGTCTATTTCAATAAACCACTAGTCATTTTTGCGTCAAGCAAGATTGTATGCTAGCTTGTCGATGTTAAGCAGGGCTGTAGTGGTAAAAAAAAAAATAAGTGAGTACACGATGGCAGTGAAGCGACCTAGACGTGGGGGTGCGCACGCGCGCGCTTCATCTCCGTGTCTGTGAGGGGGGGCTTTGAAACCATTTCGCGCTTCATCTCCGCTTTTTATTTACACATTCGCGGACATTTACGTTGATCAACTATACAGTAGACCAAATTAAGTCAGTACATGCAACTCGGCCACTAAAATAAGTGGGTACACGGCATGATATTAAGCCCTCGATCACCTTAAATTTAGTGATGTGGCCCTCAGTAAAAATTAAATGAAGTTTGACATTCCTGGAATAATTAATATTTTATTTATTTTGGTGTATTAATCCTGTAAGGGAAATTATTGCCTCTACATTTTAACCCATCCAAGGTGAGCACACACTTGTAAACAGTGAGCACACACCCACTTGGCGCAGTGGGCTGCCACACACACATTGGGGGTGCTCGGAGAGCAGTTGGAGGTTAGGTGGCTTGCCCAAGGGCACTTCAGCCATGAATGTGGATGAAGGGAAAGTGGAGCTCACTACCTCACCACCACACGTTTTTCCTGCTGGTTCGGGACTGGACCTAAAGACCTTTCGGTCCCAAAGCCGCTTCTCCACTGACAATAATCATGCAGATGCCCCACTTTTGGTGACTGTGACTCTGATTAGGTTTGCATGCTCATGAGTATTTTTGAATTGTTGTTTGCAATATTTGGGGGGAAGCTGTTTTGTTATTATTATTATTATTATTATTATTATTATTTATTTTTTTGTTTGTTTTTAAAAAGTAGCTGCATGCATATAGTGGTGATGTTGAATCACTTGAGTGTCGTGCCCTTTTAAATATTCTTCATTTTTCTTCACCACTATTGCCTCTGACTTTTATACGCGCTTTATAAGTAAAATTTGAATCCATCTGAAACTGAATATGTGCCTTCTGGACATTTTGAAGGCAGTGCACGAGCATCCGGGACCAAGTTTTCCCTGTTCGGTACACATTCTGTTCCAATGTGTTCGCCATGGCTTCACCTGCAGTGAGCATGAAGTGTTTCACCAGCACCCTGACCTACCTTTTTTCTTTTTCTTTTTTTTTTCTTCCCCTTTAATGGCAGGAGGGGTGGGATATTTATTTCCAGCACGTTTAACGATAAACAGTGGAACGAATTGCCACATCTAGTTGCACATCTGAGTGTGTTTTAAAGTGCAGCTGCATTTGATCCAGATGTCTCTGTGGAAGACATTAAGGCTGGAATGAGGACTGTGTTGTTTTAATTATTCATGTATGTACAATTCTTCAGACGACACTGCATAGCATTGGTAATATTACCAAGTAATATTCTTGTGAACTTTGACTGGCTACATCAACACCAAATCATAACATTATGTAGCTCTGCCCATGTTACACATAGCGCCGGTCTGTGTGGGTTAGCATGTAGCGTAGCACCCCCCCCCCCATATCCGATTCCCACCCATTAGGCAAAACAACACGATGAGGTGGGTGGCTAGCATTGCATGTCATGGAGGGGAAATATGCATGCTTTCACCCCTCCATATTTCCCCTCCATGGCATGCAATGCTAGCCACCCACCTCATTTCGAACTGCGGTGCCATGCACATTTTGGGGGCGGGCTAACACACTCGGAGGGAAAGACCTATCCGTTCCCTCGTACGAATGAGCTCACAGACGCTGGTGATTGCTATGAGTGACAGGGAAGTGAGCATATGCCATCCCACCCTCCCGTGAGAGCTCGGCCAATAAGCTCCCATGGACTCCTGGCACAGGCGGCTGTGCATTAAACTGGATTCGATCCTGTGATCTCCGGGTTGATATTCATGCACCTTGCCGATGCACCACTCGGGAGCCCAATGCCTAAAAGTCCTTGAAGCATAAACGACAAAAACACGACAAAAAAAAAACTTGCGAGCTCCGAGCTGCCGCGTGCACATGCGTCACCACCACAGTACTAGAAGCCCCTCTAAATCTAGTTAATAATTTAACGAATTTCAATAGTAATAATTAACATTTCGAACTGATTTTCAATAGGCTTTTGGAGGTGACCATAATGCATCCCAAACATAAGTTCTATGGCGATTGAGCAATTATTGGAGGCTCTACAGTGTCCACAGGCCACAATGGACAGACAGACTCACAGGCTCACAGATGCACAACACGACTGACAAAAATCCCCTTTCAGGAAAGCCTTCAGCTTTCGCCGAGGGGTAAAACGGAAACCCATCCTAATATGGGTGAAACTAGATAAAATTACAATCCATGCCATCTGTTTTTCAGATAATTTTTTGGACTATTTTTCTTATTTGTGGGATCAGGAAAATGTAAATACTTGAGAAAATAGTCTTTTTAAGAAGCTATTATAAGTGTTAGATATTACTAATATTTCATTCTATAACCCAATTCTAATCCTGATCTAAAGTCTGGTGGTATATATTCTGAGCTGCCTTTGTGATCATTAATACCCACAAGCCATTGTGTCGTCTAGATTTCTCACTGTTTTCTTTCGACTCACTTGTGCATTGCCATTTTCTTTCTCTGCTTGTTTGTAATCACAGAGTTTTTTGAGCTGCTGAGTCGTGCTCAGAGCAGCCGTGCTGATGATCAGAGAGGCCTGCTGAGGAAAGAAGACCTGGTTCTCCCTGACTTCCTGCGTCTAAAGCCTGAGCCCGCTCCACCTCCAACCTGCTCTACTCCCACCTCCCAAAAAAACCATGTTTGTGACTCCAACCAGCCTCCATCTGTCACCCCAAATGGACACAAGCCCAAAGATGGAGATCAGACAGACCCATTCGGCCTGCCTCTCTCCCCTATCCTCGGTCCACAAGGCCCCCCGGGACCCCCAACACAGGATGGAGAGGGACTGTGTGACCTCACTCTGGTGGGCGAAGGAGACATTAGCAGTCCTAACTCTACTTTACTGCCCCCTGTACCAACCAGCCCAGCCCGTGATGATGCTAACGACACCGGTCCAACGTCGCCTTCTGCCCACAGAAACCCCAGTTCAGGTATTTCTCCCGGATGACTAGCCATGTGTTCTTTAGTGTGTGTAGTGAGTGTATGTTTGTGGTGGCTGGTGTTTGTACATGAATAAACATTATGCCTCAGATTGTAAATACATTAATAAGGTCAGATAGAACTGAGCTTTAGATGCACTTTATGGTGTTAAAGCACACCTCTGCTCTGGGTTTTTCTACAACTCACCACATGCACAGGACTTATCAGAACAAATCCATGTGGGGAAAAAAGGAGTTTTTATACTAATATTCCTGAAATGTAGATTTGTGTTTACTTGCTTTACTGTGTTAATACCAAATGTTTTTGACTATTGTATTATAAAGATATGACATGCCATGGATGCTAAGGTTACTAGCTTTCTACACATTTCTTTTTGTTATGTGGTGACTCTTAGTCTTTTAGCAATGTTACTTTACACTTTTAAAAATTATTTTATGGAGTAAGTCATGATTCATCAGCTGGTGTATCACTTTCCATCCATCCTCCTGCTCCTGCATAAACCTGCAATTCAACAATGCTGAAGAGTTTAAAGATGAAAAGCAACGCCTTAATAGTCAGCTTCAGAATTACTGATACGCTTCATTAGAGTGAGAAAAAAATGACTACACGAAAGTAACACTGAATAATTAGTGATATTTTGAGCTTAAACATGCATGTATGTTTTATAGCATGATTTATATCAGTATTATAATCCATTCATTCATTCTTTCATTTTCCAAGCTGCTTAATCATAATTAGGGTCCCGTTGGGGGGGGTTGCAGTGAGCCGATTTCGGATTACACATTTAGTCTGGGCTTAATGTGGAATCCCAAATCAGCTCAATGGGGTTTAAGTCTGGAGACCGTGCTGGGACCGTTTCTGCCCCCTTCTGATATACCGCTCACCTTTATTTCTTTTCAGGTCAGGTCTTTTCAACTGTACTTGGCTGCTTATATTTCAAGAAACCTAAAAAAAAAAAAGCGGGTGTTCTAAAACTTTTGCCAGGTAGTGTATGCGACCCTTTCACTGCACATTAACTGCGAAACAGTCATGCTGCGTTTACATTTTGCTCACAATGAGGTATTCTAAAGATGATTATGACAATGGGAACAGATTTATATAAATATGTAGGTGACATAAATAAAACTGATAAATAAAGTAATAAATAAAAAGCCTTTACAGTTTCCTTCCTAGAGATATTACGTGCATGAAATGTGCATGTAGCCACTTGTAGAGAACCCAGCTATGTACTGCTGTAATGATAACTAGCTAATATCAAATAGCTAGCTTTAATTGACTTGAATTTTTTTTTTTTTTTTGCTTGACTAAAAATGTATTTTACTTAAAATGAAGTAAATTTGAAAATTAAAAATCCCCCTGACCCCCTAAAATAAAGCATTCAGCACTGTTGATATACACTAAATAATTCTCCTGAAGGATGTCAGTAATTCTGGAATTGACTGCATATAACTACTGTTTTACGGAGTGTAGTGTAGTGTAAGGCGGCTGAGGCTACATTTTAACGCATCAGCTGCCTCATTTCAGAACACAGCACTGTTAAATTGCAGCTCATTCTGCTGTAGATCATGTTGATTTTGTGTGTGTCTAATAAACACTAGAGATGAAATCATACTAGACTTGTTTGTGGTCTTGTATAGTATCACTCTTTGTAATTTATTTCCTTCCATGTTGGTTTTCCCATCCTTTTCTCTCTCTCTCTTTCCCCGTCATGCTGATGCGTCATTGAGGACTGAGATTTGCATATCACTGACACTTGTTAAACCACAATTCAGCGTTTTCATTCATTTCATTTTCTCAACCGATTTATCCCTTATTAGGATAACGGGAAGGCTGGAGCCCATCCCAGCCGACTCCACGCAAAGTTGGGGTGCACCCTGAACAGCTCGCAAGATCATTGTTGGGCAACACAGATAAACAACCATTCACACTCATACTTGGGTGCAGTTAAGAATATTCAATAAGCCTAATGTCCATGTCTTTGGACTGTGGACGGACACTGGAACACCTGGAGGAAAGCCACGCAGCAAACGTTCAAACTCTGCACAGAAACACCCTCAGCGGGCACAGGGCTCCACCCTGGGGTTTCTTGCTATGAGATGGATTTGACAACCACATACACACAAGCATATATGTGTGTCATCATCAATGCCAGGTTTTCTTAAACATACAGAACAATTATACCACCACCTTGTGGTTTAGATATTTTATTTTCATTTTCCAATCACTATCCTTTATTGCAGGGTTCCCAACCTTTCCCAACTCAGGACCCACTTGAAAGTCTCAAAAATGTCTGTGTCCCCGACCACAGCCCCAAAGACAACAGCCACCGCCCAATATAAACTACAAATAAATAAGGGTCAAATAATGTGTTCTCAGATGCCTTTAATTTTGATGAAACATCTGGAACACACAGAACAAACCTGGAAGCAAAGGGAAAACTCAAAAATCAAGGGAGCATTTGTCATGTACAATGTTAAACTGAACAACTTGATTTCACTGAGGCTATGAGTGAACAAACATAGCCCAACTTGAATCTCTGAGTTCTGTCTGAATGGGCAGATTCACCTTTATCTGTACTGTTCACACACACGCACACAGAGAGAGAGAGGGGGGGTTAAACTGAACAACAACTTGATTTCACTGAGGCTATAAGTGAACAAACATATAGCTTTAAATATCTGAGGCTATGAGTGAATAAATGAGCAATTTTAAATCTCTGTGATTTGAGCCACCCATTTTTAATATGTTTTCATATATAACTTGCTCTGTAATAATCCTGCACAAAAATCGTAATAGGCGGCTTAGTTCTGTATCTGTATTTAGGGTGAATTCACTCGAGCGAGGAACGCCTCCCTGGACTCCTTCCAGCGGACTCTGTCCATGTTGTCCCTTTGCTTTGAGTGTGGTTGTCGCGCCATCTTGCTTTGGGTCGCCCACGTGATCTTCTCCATCCTCTTGGTGTCCATTCTGTTGTTCTGATCGTCCAACGGTTGTCAGTGCATCGAGCAATGTGGCAGCCCACCTGTGCTTGCTGTCTTTGATGACCCTGATGATATCCTTCACTCCTGTTTGCTGTCTTATCCAAGGCGGCCTAGTTAGTAGGCTAGAATAAGAATTTTCTTTGATGGCCCAGTTGCAATACCTTCGTGGCCCACAGGTTGGGAAACACTGCTTTATTGGGTTCACAGGGAGGTGGGAGCCCATCATAATTGAGTACAGTGGTACCTAGAGATATGAAATGAATCCATTCTGGAGTGGCTTTGGTATCATGATTTTTTTTGTATAATGAATCGAGTTTTACATGTAAATTGCCTAATTCGTTCCAAGCTCTACAAAAACACCACATTATATAATAAGGGTAAAACCAGAATGAAATAAGAGCCAAATACATTTGAATCATTCAATATACCTTTAATACCTATAAATGAAGTAGATAATAGAACATAATGCAAAAAAAGAAAAAAAATAATAGGAAAATGTGGAACCTTACCTTTCGAGTGAGGCCATGTCCAAAAGTGAAAGTGCCGAGGAGGAGGGCAAAGAAAATAAAAACGGCAGAAAATAAATGGCAGGAAACATTAAACTTATTTACACTTAAAATTATTTTTTATTTTATCAGTTCCTAATTTTCATCGGATTCTCCTTCTTTTCTTTTTTTTGGCGGTTGACAAACTGACTTAAGGTGTATTACCATCACCACCTGGACTGGAGTGTGGATCTTGACTCGGTTCCCCTTGAGTGATGTTTGATGGGAAAGATTCGACCAATAGGAGAGTAGGATCATGGTACTGAGCATGATGGGAAAGAATCTGACCAATAGGAGAGCAGGCTCATGGTACTGAGCATGAGGGAAAGATTCTGACCAATAGGAGAGCAGGATCATGGTACTGAGCATGATGGGAAAGATTCTGACCAATAGGGCGGCTGGGGCACGTTCATGGCGCGAATTTGCGGTAGTCTTTTGTTTCTTTTGTATGTTGAATAATTTTTCTTAAAATCAAGTGAAAAAACCTTTGTATATCGTTTCGTAAAATGAAATTTTCGTGTACTGAAGCTTTTGTATCTCGAGGTTCCACTGTACATTGGAAGGCAGGGTTCACCCTGAACAGCTCGCCAGATCATTGCACGGGCAACACAGACATGCAATCATTCACAATGACATTCACACTTTGGTGCAACTCAGAATATCAATTTAGCCTAATGTGCCTGTCTTTGGATCGTGGGAGGAATCCAGAGCACCGGCAGAATGCCCACACAAGTTTGCTTTTAGATGTTCAGGTGCAAATTCATCTCAATGATATCCCTTCACTAAAGTTGAATGAAAGAGGAACTCATTCCTTTTCTGTATTGGTTTAGATAGTCTACCTTAATCCAAGATGATTATCTAAGTACTGATACGTATTATTCTCCAGCTGTGATCTCCCCAAAGTCAGGGATCAATATCATACAATCACTTTGTCACTTGACGATCAACAGCAATGGCCAGCCTTTGATAACCCAGTTCGCTGCACTGGGGGACAGCAGTGACAAACCACTGATGGTGGGACTTGAGCAATTAATCCAGCACCATACCACCGAGCCACCACTGCCCCAACCACATTTTTACAAAGTATTGTTATGTGTGAACATAATGACAATAAGGACACTTTGAAGTAAGGTATGGACTGTCTGGGCTGCGGTACATTGAGGAAAATAAAAGAAAGTGCGGAATATGTATTCCCCCACCATCAACTTTATCTGTTTTTCTGGCCTTCCAAAAATATTCTATAATCTAAACATTCCTGCTTTTGTTTTTGAGTTATTCACAAAGCTGCTCCCCACCTTCTTGAACGTTTCTGTTTCACAGGTGCAGTGGACGAAATTAAGGCTGCTGTGAGCTATGAGCAGGGAGGAACAGCAGGGCAGACAGATTCCCAATCTTCTGAGCAAAGGACTGATGTAGATGATGTCCATCAGGATGAGAGCTTCGAGGGCTATGCAGCAGAGCTTCGTCAGTGCCAAAGCAAAATGAAAAATTACTCTGCTGTCCAACCTACAGGTCTCCTCAACGACGTCTCACGCAGCAGCCAAAATAACACAACACAATACAAAGCTACATTCGTATGAATAGTCGTACAGAGATCTTTGTTAGTTTTTAATGGTGAATAAGATGTAATTGTGTATAAATGTATTTTGTGATGATAGTAACTTATTGAATGAAATTGGAAGCTATGATTTTACATTTTAGATAGGAATCAAATAAATATGAACATGATGTAACATGTTTGCATGTACAATAAGCTCAGCGATGAAGTTATACATGCAATCTGTGGGTCTGCTTCAAATGTTAACAGGAGTGGATATTTGAGAAATGAGGAATAAACGTCATCATGTTCAACCGTTTGACGACATTTATTTTTGGGTTGTGTATCTTCTTTTAAACACTGAGGTGTGCTCCTGTCAGTTATTGTCGCTTACTCACACATTTTCAAGACTGTTTAATCCTACTCGGGTCATGCAGAGGCTGGTGCCCACCTCAGCCAACTATGCAAGGGCAAGGTGCAGCCTAAACATTCACAGGGCAGTTTGGAACACCCAGTTAGCCTAATGTGCGTGTGTCTAAACACACGCACCTTAGGCTAACTGGGTGTTCCACACTGCCCTGTGCCTTGGCAGAAAACGGGAACAAGAGGGCCTGGGCTCAAGTCCTGGGCTCGGGCGCTTCTGTGTGGAGTTTGCATATTCTTTCTGTGCTTCTGTGTGTTTTCTCCTGCCTCTGGTTTCCTCCCACAATCCAAAAACATGCACAGTAGGTTAACTGGCTGTTTCAAATCACCCCGAGGTGTGTGTGTGTGTGTGTGTGTGTGTGTGCCCTGTGATGGCCTGGTGAGCTGTTCAGGGTGTACCCTGCCTTCACCCAGAGTCGGCTGAGATGACGCCGGTCTCTATGCGACTCTAATTGTGATTAAACTTAAACTTCTCAGAAAATGAAATGAGATGTGGACCCCTGACCATACATCCGTATTTGCTTTTTGAAAGTACTGTGTTTATTTACTCCATTTATATATACGGGTAAATCCATTATATAACCATTGGGTTGCTGTCAGAGTGGTTCTGCCCTGCAGTAGCCTGGTGAGTTGTCCAGGGGGTTCTGTGCCCTTGCCCAGAGTCAGCTTAGATGGCAGCCAGCCTCCCCATGACCCTAATTGGAATTAAGCGGTTCAGAAAATGAATGGATGAAAGCGCAGTGGCTCGAATGCAGTCTTTCAATGAATCTCTGGTCCAGAGTGAAGAACATAAACAGTTTGTTTTGCAAGTTGGTTGAACACCGAAATAAATTCACAAAAGCAGTAAAGGGCCAATAAAACTCGGTTTTTGCTTTTGCTATTGTTTTTTTTTTTTTTTTTTTACACAAATAAAATCTTGATTTTCATCAATATGTTGCATATGATGTAACTATTTGTGCTTTGATCAAGCATACACACACACACACACGCACACACACATACAGTTGAACCTCGCTCGACCGGACCCTGATTGTACGGATTTCGGGTCCTATGGACAACCCATTTTTATTTTTTATTTATTTTTTTAAGGATAGTTTGCGAGCACAGAGCCGAGAGCAGCAGCGCGAACATGACAAATGAATTACCACTTCACTCGACCGGACAGTTCACTAATCCGGACACCCTATAATCCCTTTTAGTCCGTACGAGCGAGGTTCAACTGTATATATACACACATTAGAATGTAGTGCTGTCGAGCCTTTTAGGCGCCAGTTAAATGAATTACAGTATTATGTATTACATTATGTATTACATGTATTTACTGTACAGGTACAATATAAATTTATTATTTGGGTGTTAAATG
>JAQNCB010000010.1:5331346-5343009 GCA_030068295.1 Euristhmus nudiceps | reverse complement strand
AACACTTAGTCACACCTCACTTGGCAGAAGTAAGTGCTAGCACTAGCTAAGCTAGGTAGTTAGCTTTACTTAAAGACCGCAAGGCAGGGTAATTTTAACGTTTGTTTGCGTCTGCCCTGATAAGGTCTTAGAGGACGAGGGACTCATCATGCATTGACACACAAAGTGGATTGCTGAACACACCTTTATTCAGGATGACCAAAACACACCTCTATTGAGGCTAACAGAAGAGTGTTAAGCCTTCCTCAATCAGAGGAAGCTAAGCTAGGTAGTTAGCTTTACTTAAAGACTGCAAGGCAGGGTAATTTTTAGTGTTGGTTTGCATCTGCTGACCTGATAAGCTCTTAGGGGACGAGGGACTCGTCATGCTTTGACACAAATGGATTGCTGAACACACCTTTAATCAGGATGACCAAAACATACCTCTATTAAGGCTAACAGAAGACAGAGTTAAGCCTTCCTCAATCGGAGGAACCTTGCTTGACTGACTTGGGGGGGGGGGCAGAAACAAAAGAGTAATCTTGAAAACGGAGAATCCATGAAACAAAAATCACGACTTCACGAAATGAATCAACAAAACAGATAAAAACAGGGCAGCTTGTATAGCATCCAAAACCTGATCAGACCCAAACTGTCTTCAGCTGGGAGGAGGCACATGCCACGACACGACAGCATGACGGTGCCCCCAAGTGGCGAAATGGCGCAGCGGCGTGACAACATCCATTCATTCATTTGCTGAACCAACTAATCGACAACCAAATTCATCGCCAATTCTTTTAATTGATTTCTATCGATTTTTATCAATTAGTTTGTTGCAGCCCTACTCCTCATCACCTTCAAAGCGCTTCACAACCTGGCTCCACCATACATATCTGACCTCCTTCACATTGCCACTCTGCTCGCTCACCTTCCACTCTCCAGCTCTCTGTCCCCCCTGTTCACCTCGTAACCATGGGGAGTAGGGCGTTCAGTCACTCTGCTCCCCAGCTCTGGAACTCTCTCCCACCTGACCTCCGTACCATTGATTCTCTGCCACTCTTCATATCCAGACTCAAAACCCACCTGTTCAGACAATCGTACACTACCTAGTCACACACTCACTCTTTCAATGTTATCCTCTGTTTTATTTTGTTGTTTCTTGTGTTTTTTTTTTTTTTATTGTACAGTGTCCTTGGGTGTTTTGAAAGGCGCTTTTAAATAAAAATGTATTATCTACCTCCAGAAGGACTGTCATACTTCACATATGAACGAATTATAACACCTTGACGAGGCCACGCCACGAGCAGAAAATGAATGACTCAAAAAAAGAAAAAAAAAAAACAAGGCGCGTTTTACCGTTACTCGGAAGATCTGTCTGCGCATGCGCACAGACCATTCATAAACAAAAAAGAATCTTTGTCTCGAGAAGCTGTAGCAAAATATCCACAAAAAATGGAATAAAAGAAGGAAGCTGCAACATTTCTATCAAAATACCCCGAAGTATTTATACCAGTGTATGTTGGCGCTAAACTGGTGGCTTATCGTGCCTCATCACTTCATGCTTTTATTTGTTTATGTATCTATTGATTTATTTTCCCCCACTCACTTCCCCACTATGTTTGGAATTACGGTTTTTACCGATATTATTTTTATAAAGTGGTGTTCAATACTAAAATGCTACCCAGGTACTAGTATGCCTGAAAGTATATCCGGTATTAATAATGAACAAACCCAGCGTTTTTGTATTTTTGGAAATGAGTTACCAGGCCGATTAAAAATTCTGATTTTATTATATTATAGGAATGTGACCGTGCGGAGACACGTACTAAAATTCCATCCATTTCTACCACTGACCAGTGCTTACTAGTAGTTAATTGTTTATTAAAAAAAAAAAAGAGCTGTTGCTTTTTTTTAATGTAGCCTGCTTTCTAGTTCATTTTTGATTTGGACTGGTGTGTGTGTGTGTGTGTGTGTGTGTGTGTGTGTGTGTGTGTTTGTGTATTTGAAATGTCCAATGCACAGAGGTGAATTTGTAAAAATAGTAGATGGTGTATGGATCACTCTGAGCCCGAATTGTAATTAGCTCATTTGCCATCGGAATACTTTGATTGCTGGAGTACACATTAGACTTCCAGAATACATTAGGTGTGTCCAAGTGAAACTGAATAATGCATGGGGTGCACCAAGGTGTGCCCTGTAGCGAAAGGAGCTTAGAGTAAGGTGAGGCGAGAATGTTGTGCTGCAGGTCTGCACTCCTAAACTCCAGCCAGTTGTACTCACCGAGGTTAGGGCGTGGTGAGCTGAAATTTCTGTTTGGCAGCACTGCACAGCGAGTACAACTTGCCCCTCTTGTGATTGCTGCATTACTGGACTAACCTGCTCTTGTCAGAGGTTCATTCAGGTCTTAACTTGAGCTTTTAAGGGTTTTCAAGATGGAGGCACCATAAATCATAAAGACCTAGCTTTGGGGTTTGCTTTGTTTGTTTGTTTTTTTTTTTTTCTTTTCTTTTCTTTTAAAAATTTGGGACTGATATCAGCAGTGCTGTTCAAGATTTCTGAAGTGTATTTCTGAAGATTATCTGCAGTTTCTGAAGTCTAGTCAGAAAATGGAGTCGCTTCATACGGTAGATTACATAACTCGTGCCCAAGAGTTTTTTTTGGGTGGGGGGGTCAAATGTTGGAAACTGCAGAGAACATGTAGACTTTTGATTTCTCCTCCTCCCCCCCCCCCTCCCCCCCAGCTTTGGTTAATGATTTGTGGAGAAAGTTATCAGGATGTTCTTTTGCAAAAGGGGAACTTTTTAGGTAGATTTACTTTGGTATTACTGTTTGAGTTTATCTACAGCAGCATAATGGCAGTACTCCTAAACCCACACAGACTTTTCACGTTTGATTTCATTGCACTGAATATAATAACATGAGACAGGTAAGAGGACTTGTATTTGCGCACTGCATTAATATTATCCTTTTTTTTTTATTTATAGAGTATAAGAAGGATTATGACTCTTTCTCTCATTCTTCTGCCCTCTTTATTTTTTCAGATTCCTTTTTTTCCTCTTCGCCTGTATCTCTCATTCAGTCTTCTCAAGGCAAGTGTATAGTTTTCTTCTGCTGCTGGCCTGCTTTTTCTATACTTTTTTTTTCATCTTCTTTCCTTCATCTATATATATATTTTTTCATCTCTACAAAGAATGCCATCACTTGCTCAGCTGCCTCTATGGTGCACTCAATCCCTCTCTCTAGTGCCACCCTCCTGACTTGGTAGACATACCAGAGTAGGTAGTCAAAGTTAAACTGTGAGTACTCCACCTAATGTTACAATAAAATGAAGCAGAGGATAGGAATGTAACTGAAGGAGCCATTGTTTCATTCATGGGAGCCAGAGTAATGATTAGATCCAAAGATGCTTGCAGCGAATGGGAGTGTTCTCTTGTTCACATTGCTGCTCATTAAATTTGGACAAAAATCTGCATTGAAATGGACATTCAATTAAATTTTTTTTGCTGGCTTGGCACAATTGACATTCTCCTCTGTTGCAACTTCAGAGCACTCCAAAGGCTCATTTATGCTACTACAAGGCTAAAACCTTCTGTTTTAAATGTTTCAACTGACACTGTTCACATACTTTTATACATCATTTACGTTGTAATTCGATGTTAAGCGAGAGGGCAGGTCAGACGCCACCGTTTCCGACAACGACAAACACGGTGACAAACTTCGTCACGGTCCAACTCGTGTTTAATTCAAGTCCAATCTCCTTCCAGATGTTCTGTAAGTTCTTTCTTGTAACTTTTGGAACTGTTGTTTACAAATCTTGTGCCATCGCTATTGCTCTGTTCTGTTATGTAGGCATCCACAAGCTTTCTGAAAGTCACACAAATAGAGGTAAAATAAACATAACAGCATAAATGGACCTTAATATAACCTTCCACTATTCCTCGGTTCCCCAAGCCCTGCTTGTTGGAATCCAACCTAAATGGCAATTTCCCGCTATTGACTGCCATTTTGATTTTTGTAATCTATTTTATAACCATTCTTGAGAACTGCCAGTATTTATTATTCACAATTCATTGTTGATTTCAATGCCAAAGGTCAAATGTACATTCATTTTCTTGTAATGGTCATCACTTCCCCTATAATCCAACACTGGCTACTAACAGTAAAGCAAATCCCAAACAGCTGATTGAAATGTATTCTCTATCAGTCTCTCAGCAGCAGGCGCTTAATGGAACAATGTTGCTGTGGGTCTGGGATAATCCCAAGATTGCCATATAATTTTAACATGCAAGGGTACAAGTTCACTTTATATAAGAGCAGAATCCTAAAAATGGATCAGGTTGGTATCTCAAAGGAATCCTGTCCTGGATGTTTCTCCTCGGCCACTGACCATGCATGGAGACGCCTCCTCCCAGCTTACTGGTACTGCAGGTAGAGTGACACAGGGAAGGGATCGACCAAATGGCCAGCATCAGGCTATCCTCTCCATGGCTAAGGCTGCCAGCTGAACATTTCTGCTTATGCATGTAGTTTCTTGCCACAAATTAGGATTGGAATTCTCAATAGTTACCATTTTAGTTATTTCATTATTAACTATTTTATCTTGTCTGCACTGCCATTTTAGATTAATAAAGGAATCATGATGGCTTTATGTTGAGGAAATGGTTGCAAGTTCTGAACAGTATTACCTCTTTTGGAATCGAGATAGATCTGTGGTTGTTCTGACATCTTGTACACCAGCGTATACTCTCATATTAGAATATGGTCTTAAATTCTGGATTGTCTTTGTGATAGTGCTGCATTATTTAATATACTTTAAACAAAGTGCGCTTTGATTAGTGTAAGAAATATTAGTGACACTACTAATATTAATTGAAGTATTTTGTAATATTCTGAACTGTTTAATCTTCACTTTGTAAAGCAAGCATCTTCCATTCTGTGCTATTTAGATTCTTAAAGCATGCGTTATTCAACTGGCATGCAAAGAATGAAGGCAATCCATTAAACGTTGCAATGCATGACTGCTTCAGCTGCACCAAAAAAGGATGCTAAACATCCTGGGTATGCTGTTTTAATCTAACTGCTGATTGCTAAAGTTTTTGGGGCCTGCCTTTGGCTCTAAATGATTTCCTTAGAAAGGTCCATTTTAAAAGCACTTTACTCAAATTAAAACTATATTAAGGTGAACCGTTTACATTCACCAGAGCTTAAAAGTGTGGCCCTCCACTTTAGCATATCTATCTAAAAATAGTGTGCCTTGATTTTTCTTCTCCCCACTTTCCCCTTTCTTCCTCCTTACTTGTTTAATGGATGCAGAAAAACGGGTGGCACTGGACTCTGAGAAGCCATCAGAAGGTGTGCCTACCTCACTACGCTTTTCTACCCAGCCAAGTTCCTTTTCTCCTGCCACTTATGGAACTGATAGTGTCATTTCCTCGACTGGAATCAAGGATCGTAGTTTCCAAGAGAAAAGGGGGCTTTTTGAATCACCACTCGGATCCCAAAAACAGGACACTTCCCCTATAAAGATATCTCCTGTGTCTGAGCGAATCCGAGCATTGGAAGCTCTGGCTGCAAAGCAGAATGACTCTGATTGGAGTGATTCAGGGTTTCCTCATTTCAGAGACCGCCACTATGAAAAGTCGCATTCAGAGATTCATGGTATCACTCTTCGTTCATCCGTTAAAAAAAAGCCCACATCAAGTGAACAGGATTCTCCAGAATCTCCCTTTGAGATTCTTGGTGACTCCAGGCGTGGAAGTGACTTTGAGGATACTGCTGACTGGATGAGAGCTCATTTGCCACCGGCACCTAACTTCAACATTGGGGAATCCGACTTTGACGAAGTTAAAGAGTCTTCTGTCATCCATGAATGTGTATCTGATGAGACAAGGAGCAAAGTTACAGATGTACAAGGGATTCCTTCATCTTTTGTAGGTGTGCCTGATGAATTTATGGATAACCCTGATGAAGAGGTTAAACAAATGAATGAAGATTCCAACCAGTCAAAACAAGACACTGTTGAGAATGAGTCTGAATTCGATCTGCGATTTTTACCGACAGCCTACATGTGGGATAAACCTGACATTGATGCACAACAGCCACCACTCCTTTCTGAAACACAGGATCCTGAGATAACCGTTTCTGCTGTACCTCATCATGGTTTTGAGGAGCCTCCCACTTCTATGGCATCTCCAGCTCCTGTTCCCCAGGCTGATTCTAATGGAGAACAACAGGCTGCCACTCGAGGTGTTGCATCAGAAGGTGTTGAGGTCCTAGAGGCAGACAGCTCTGGTGAATCTGATGATACTGTTATTGAAGATGCAAATGGTGTTGGTAATCATGATGCAGTTGAATGTGGTGTTTCTACAGATAAGCAGCCTATTCCAAATGAACAAGAAAAACAGAGTATTCAGGTGCCCATTATTAATGTCATTGAAACAGAGGAACAGGTTCTCAGTGATTACGAAGTGGAACCCGAAGAAGAGGATGAACAGAAGTATGAGATAATTCAAGAAACTGCAACAGAGGCCCCACAACTATCTGAGGAGCTTTCTGATATTTCAAGATCAGAACTTGAAGAGGCCATTCCAAAAACTGATGTTTTCTCACAGAAAAATATTGCAGATTCTGATGAAGAGTACTCTCCAAAACACAAGATAATTAAAGATGATATTACCAATGACTCTCTCAACCAGACTTCTCCTCCATCCAAGAGTCCTAGCTTGGAGGATTCTTGCAGACAAACGACAGTCCTACAGAACACAGAGGAAATCTCCAGGGAATCTTCCTTGAATGAAGTGCAATCAGACAAAACTGCAGAAATTATTCCTGACCTCCCACCTAATTATGAGGATCTTGTAAATGATTTTGAGTCCAGTGACATTGATACATACTTGGATCATTATTCTAGTGAGGAACTGGCTTTAAAAGACCAGTTAAATTCTGGAGTTTTTACAGAAAATAATGGGGAAACAAACGAGTTGCGGAAATTGGACTCTCTTCCAGACATTCAAAGCAATTCTATGCTTGCTGAACAAACATTTGAGGAGACTACTGATGCATTTGATGAGACCGTTGATACAAGTTACCAAAATTATGCTACAGAACCTGAGCCTTTTACTGATAACATTTCAGCAGATGTCCCTGTGGAGCCTCTGGTTTATCAAAATAACATGCTGGAGCTTACATTAGATGATCAGAGTAGGGATAAGGAGGACAAAAAGGCTGCAATGAATTCGGAGAGTTTTCCTTTGATTGAGGAGGACTATCACATGATTAAGGATGACGTACAGTTTCCCTCATGCCAAGAAGGCACCACCCCTGCACAATTTCCTTCTTTTCATAGTGATCCATCAAGCAAAGTCAGTGATGTGATCCCTGATTTTGTGTCCAGTGATATAACTGAGGAGCTATTGGCGACTAGTATAGTGCAAGGTGAAATAATCCAGTATGCTGATCTTGATAAACAGATCTCTTCAGAAATCACAAATAAACCCGAGTCTACTGAAACAAAATCTGAAAAAAAGGAAATGATCCTAAATGCTCCTGAAATACAGATATCTGAAGCACCCACCATTATACCTGAGCCTAGTGACACTGAATCTGAACACGATGAAGTAAGCATTCAGGGCAATGATATTGATGCACCAATACCCCCGGAAATCCCAAGCAAACTTGAGTCCACCGAGGAAGAATCTGCTCCCGCAGCTGCAACAGATAGTTTTGTAGAGTTTATGAGGGAGTGCTTAAAATCACAGCAGGACGAGGAGTCTCAGAGCTTGAGTCTAGTACAGACCACTAAGGAAGCTGTGAGTGCTGGTCCATTATCCCCAGCAATGATTATGGACTTGGAGCAAGAGTGCCTTACTATATGTGCTTTAAAAGAGCTTGGAAGTAGTCATGAGGAAAAGGATGACGGCAGCATTTTTAAGGACATTCCAGCCTCTGCAAGTGATGGGCTTTCTCAACCTTCTCAATCAGAGTCTTTAATTTGCTCTAATCCCTCTTCTCACCATCTTTCAAACGAGAGTCAACCAGAGGCCTCACTAACCAAAGAGATCGAGGCAATCGACATCTGGGTGGCAGAAGCCTACCATCTTGCAGAGCATGTCTTGGCACTAATACTAACACACCTGTCAGGTAAAGTCCTCCCTTTCGGCTATCAGCCTGCTAACCAGAGAATGCCCCAAATGCTAAACTCTTTTAACAGTATGGAACCTACAGTGTTCAGTTGCATGCTTTGTGACCCTTTGAATTATCAGAAACTTTGTGAGGGTTTATCAGCTCCACTATTATCTGTATTTTCAGGTGTATTGAGAACCTTTCTTAGAAAATTCTAAGAGAATATTATCTTCTTGATGCTTGATTATTTGATAATATGGCTGGGATTAAAATTTTTTTTTCTCCTCATTGAAAGGCATCAAGTTACATTTTTCCCTATGGCAAATTTCTGCAAACTATTATTCATTTTTAAATTTTCATGTTCCTGGCTGATTGGTTATGTCTAAAAACACATTTACTTGTTTACAAACTGCAATGATGGCTCTCAAATTCTGAATTGTGGGACATTCTTAAGCCACATAAAGCGCTTTCATTTGAATCTTGTAACAACAGAGATTTAGGTCAAAAGACAAGCTTCATCAGACAAGCTGCAAGTAGAAACAATTGGTGCCACCTAATTGTTTTAATGTGCGTCAACTTTATCCACACAGAATTGATAAAGTTGAGTAGACCTTTGCCCTGATTGTATTAAAGTCCTATTTCTTATTTCATGTGTAGCATTATTTTTTTTTGTTTTATTTTAAGAATATTGGTGTTTCTGGCATGTTATGTTTGCAGTTGGTTATGAGGTCTACGAATAATCGTCAAAGCACTAAATTACCCCGTGATAATTATAGGATCTCCAAGGCATCCATAAAAATCTCAGCACAGCTGAGTTAGTCCTACCATATCACGAAGATAACTCCAGTAAAGATTTTCTTGCTTGAGCTGATAAACGGGTAAAGAAAAATGCTGTCTCTTTCCGGTTGTTATCATGCAGGTAGGCCATATCACCTTTTCCTAATCGTTATGCACATTTTAATGAAACCATTAGCATCTTCAAACTGGAGCTGTGGAGAGATTCTTCATTTCCCATGCTTCTTCCAGGCTTCAGCTACAACCATGTGTTCTTGGTTGATTTGGAATATTAAAACAGGGTGTTCTGCCTTTTACCTTATTTTGGTACCCCTTGCACGGCACCAGGTATTCCCGGGTGGTACTCCATTCAAGTACTAACCAGGCCTTCTGAGGGCAGATGGGACTGGGCGTTCATAGGGTGCTATCAATTACCTTGTTTTACATTTTAAGGATCTCCATAAAGCTGACTTGTAGTGTTGTATAATTTTCTGTCAGGAGGATTGGTTTTAATTACCATGCCAAATTTAATTCCCTCAAAATCCTTGTGGCTCTTTCAACAGAACAGAAAAGGTGAATTATGGGTTGTTTTGTTTTTTTTTTTTGGGGGGGGGGGCAGAATAGAAATCGAACTTTTCTGGCCATGACGAAATGAGGGGTAAGCAATAGCATCTGGGTATTGCTGTTTTTAGTTATGTTTATTTCAGACTGTACCTTTTTTAGCTTCCATTCTCCTATGTGTCTAACATGGGTACATGTTGGTTTTTTGTTAATGTCTGCACCCACATTGCCATGCAGCCACATTTTATATAAACAACACTTGTACCTTTTAAGAGTTTAACAGTGCTACTACTGAAAAGAGGCCACTGCAGTTTGGCTACCACTGGGATATGGTGGTGTATCTGGGGCCGCTTCAGCAAGAGGGAGAGGGAGGGAGGGAGGGATAATGAATGAGCACTCAGTCCAGGCTGGCTCCCTCTGGGCACTAGCAAAGCATGCTGGGAGAGGCTCAGACCCCTGCAGTGAGTGAGAAGGAAACCCCATGCTGTTGCTCATTGTTAGCCTATGAGCATCTGAAATGGAGCAGTGAAAACAATAGTGTGCTTTTTCTGAGGCTCTGACTCATCTGCCTTGGTCCATTGTGTTAGTTATGTCACAATGACACATTTTTATAAACATTTTAGTATTTGGCTTTTTGTATATGGTAATAACAATGTTTACTGTACATAAATTACTTTCAGCAATACAAATCCCATGCACGTTAGAAAAGGTAAACACAATGTAGCCTGCAATGTGGAAATCAGATTTACTCAGGTTAGAATATTCAACACAACCAAATCTAGAGAATTGTTTCATTTGAATGAGAAGAGCAAATCCAAAGTAGACATCTGAGGGTGGGTTGAAAGGTTCATAGGCCAGCCATGATGCAATGGTCAAATTTGACCAAGTAGGGTGTATTTTTCAGCATAGTCTCCGGTGCAGTATACTCCCTTCTTCCATTGGTGTTGCAGTGCTTGGTTCCCCTTGGTATATAGACTCTTTCAGGTTTCATTGCTCCCGGCATCCCCAATGCAGCTAACTGGCTTATCAAAGGCCAGGCATGTCTCTCACTGTCCGTAGTGAGAAGCATGTAAAAGAATCATTGCTGACATTCGTCAAGAATAGGCTGCATCAGTGTTTCTGCCCTGCGATGGCCTGGTGAGCTGTCTAGGGTGTACGCTGCTCTCGCCCAGAGTTGGCTGAGATGGGTGCAAGCCTCCCTGCGACCCTAATTAGGGTTAAACAGTTCAAAAAAATGGATGAATGCTCCTGGTGTTACTTGTACACTACTTCTTAGTCAGCCTATGAACAGTTCAGCCCATCATTGAAATTTGTTTTAACTTCAAGTGACGTATTCGGCAGGAAAACAATGGCTGTGAATGCAACACATTTTGTTTGGAATAAAATACAGTCCTGGTGAGCTGTTCTATGGTAGAACGTGTTACAATTACCGCCCCAAAGTTGATTATTTTCTGATTGATTTTTTTATTTTACTTTACATTGAGTCATACTAGCGAGCCTCTACCTTTTTTTTTTAATCTCTCGAGACTTTAGGTCATTTAGACCCTGTCATATATCAATGTTTCAAGTGTATATATATTTAAAAAAAAAAAAAAAAACACACACACCTTGCTTTGTATTACCCCCTACTCTGTTGTTGAATTTGCCGTTATTTGGAAATGAATCAAGACTACCTGATCAATCAGACTCAGCATTTTCTCAGTGCTGCAAGGCACATTATATGTACAAGCTGCACTGTGATATGGATCCGTATATGTAATATAGGAAGAGATTACAGTTTAGAGGATAACTTGAAATGCAATATGTGCAGGCATGAGTCAGATCTTTTTGCTAGAGTCCATGGGGGCGTCCGAGAACGGGCAGGAGGAGCTAGAACTGGATCCATTTTAGGGATTGATGTTGTAAGGTTGCATAGAAGGTCTGCAACCCAGAACAAGCTTGATTGCTCCAGAACGTTATGCAAAAACATGAGTGACACATGAGCATGTCAGTTTTCCTGAGATGTTAAAACACACATGCTACAGAGAACTCTGCATTTGCAGGTTGTCAGTTATGACCCTTGATGTACAAGGCCCCATTTAAAGAAAAATTTGACTCTGCGTTTCATGTCAAATGTTGTTAGGTATTACTAAACATGATTAGTTAATTATGTTTGTAGTACAGGTTGAAGCACATCTGTTTTTTTTTTTTTTTTTTTTTTTTTTTTTTTTTTTTTTTTTTTTTTTCAC
>JAQNCB010000010.1:5269873-5280510 GCA_030068295.1 Euristhmus nudiceps | reverse complement strand
CTGTAAAGAGCACACAGATTGACCAATCAACTGCCTGAACCCCTGGTGTAGGACATGGAATGAGACGCATGTTTTCAAAGCTATCCGAAGAATTCGTTATTTTCCTTAAAAAAAACAGCTGAAATCCATGCCAGAGAACGTCATTGATTGGTGATACGGTTTATGAACAAAGCGTGCATTCATTTTTTGGAGTTAATGGCGGATAAACCCCAGAAATATAAGTTTTGCTTCAAAGAGAAACACAACGAGGCATGATGCACAGACCAATCTGCCTCGAGTGAAAGTCCAGTAGCCACAATGAAGCACACATCGAGGGGGACTGATTCAATTCGGGATGGGTGCATGTGACATTTGTAAAGACTGGTTTCATAGCAGGTAAAAACATTTATAGACTTTTAATCGAAATGTAACTGATTATTAGCGAAAATCCCAGCGTTGTTAGAATATAGGCGCTAGCATGAAGCAAACCTGCTACAGCGCCAGCTGCTGCTTAATTTACCTCAGAGTTGTAGAATAATGTTTATATATTAAATAATAGTTTTATCTGTTACAGGATATATTTGTTAAACTGGGTTTACTTTACCCACATCTCCCTGTAGTTTAATGTTCAAATGTGATTCTTAAAGCCTTTGCAGTGGAAATGAGTTTCATCTCCGTTAGAGGCGCATATTTAGTGTGAAAGTTCACCCCCCCCCTTCCCCCACTCGTTGCTCTGCGCTCCGTGCTTAAAACTCTTAGAAATAGTGTACCTATTGACACTGAATAACAGTCTGTTTATTAAACCACTGGGTTACAAAAACACATGAAAAAACCTTAAAGTTGGTGAGAAAAAAAAAGTCGTTCGGGTGACCGGAAACAAAGGTTTTTTTTTTTTTTTTGGCCTAGTAATAATTTTAAAAAATTCAGGCTACTAAGTCTAGATGTTAATGAAGAACAGGATGTGTAAAGCATGAACAAAAACCCTGATTAGAAATGAATAGGGAAGTTGAGTCTTCTCTTCAGGTGCCAATTCAAATGAAGATCTCCAACTTCCCCGTTGACGTCTACTGTATTTTTCGATGTGGCTTGTGCTGATTAGTGGAAACAAACAATGAAGAAAAAAAAAGATGAGAGTAACCATGGAGAAAAATATTTTAGGCAGGTTTCTCAGTTGCTGCAGTACAGTTCAGGCAACTGTCCCAGTGATGTCCATCTGGAGTAAATATATCTGGAGAAAAATCGGGTTCTTTTCTATCACTCGACTGTCAGTTTTTCATTCTCAGTTGCCTGTTGGATAGATGGTGTTTTTCCTCCTTTTTTACTTTTTCTTTTGGGGAATATTGGGAGCAAGGGGATGTTTAAAAAAATGCATATTCATCTTACATACATATACTTCATTCATTTCTTATAGTATTTGTAGGGACAATTTGTTCATATTTTCCTTTGTCTTGGCTGCTCCTGGTAGGGGTTGCCAGAGCAGATCATCTTTTCTTTGTTTTCCTTTTCATTGAATTTCTAAGCTTTCCTTTTCATCTCTTTAAACTTGGCAGACATGATGGACACCTGCTAAGGATACAAACATTATCATATTTAAGTGATTCGGGGCTTTGTGTGTGTGTGTGTGTATAATACACACACCCATAACCCACAGCCCACAGACATCATCATTTGGTGTTTGATTCATCTTTTTTGTTTTGTAGTATACCACCAGAGAGTCAAGACTATATGACTGAAGAGTGTCAGACTACATTAGTTAAAGGTATAGTATTTTTTTTATTTTAAAAAATGCCTTTTATAAAGAATTTTTTTTTTTTTTTTATCGCTGTAACTCACCTTTTATTGTTCCCATAGACATCTCAAAATAAAAACATTTATTAATCTGAAAACCTTTTTATGGTCATTTTTTTATTTAATCGGCCAGCTGTTAGGCTTGCATACAATTTTTATGAATTGAATTTTGAAATGATTGTGAATGCTTGGTGAGGATTCCTGAGGACAGTCTGTTAACTTGAGTCATCTTTACTTCTCAAATCTCTTGCAGATGAAGCAGAAGTGTGTTACCTGCCTGAAGATGACTGTACAGATGAGCCCTGGTCAGAGGACAAGTGGAGAAGCACCTACCTCATGGATTACGATCCTGTGACCCAGCTGCTGGTGTGTATGGTGTGTGGGGAACAGCAGTACACCTTTAGTGTAGAAGGCGTAAGAGCTCATATAGAGGAAACCCATCCTGGCACACTGTCACTGGAAGAGCCTGAGCGTCAGCGCATCTTGGAGGCCTGGGACGAACAAGTGGCAGTAAGAGAGCGTTTCTTCACCAACCAGCTGTGGCAGAACAGCAGCATCCTTAAAGGTAATAGAATGTATTGATTGTGCAGATATTTACTTTTAAGGTAATTGGAAATCATCTGTACAAGTTACTTGATAATGCTGGTTACCTTGTTTCAGAACCGAGCTCGGGGCACACTGCTGAGGTCGAAGTGATTCTGGGCCAAGATGACAAAGTAGACCGATCTAAATAAGTCTTGGTTTGCTGACAGATGAAAAAAGAGTGTGTGAACGAGGGCATTCTGCATGAGGATATCAAAATCCATTGCTGTCAAATCTGGGATGTTTAAGCAAAATACAAGAGCACAGACGAACTTTCGGGGAGTATTCTAACTGAGCATATTGAAGCTCTTTTTATGGTAAACACCCAACACATGGTGTTTCCATCTGGATTGTACTGCATTGCTGTATTGCAGTCTTTTTCTTTTAAAGCAGGGACAAAGACTGATTCACATGCAAAATAAGTGTGCAAGTGTTTTACATTTTTTACATTTTAGTTTATGTACATTCATCTGTCACCCCCGACAGAAAAAAAAACTAAATAACTAAATACACGTATAGAAGATTTTTGTCCATGTTTTTTTTTTTTTTTTCCAACTTCGTATAAAATCAATAAATGGCAAATATGCCACAAAACATTTTTGTCATAGCTGAACATTCTGGCTTCGTGAAACATACCTCCATGAAATTAAATTATTTTACGCAGTAGTATAATTTGTAGAGCTTCATAGGAATTGCACATGACATCGGTGCTTATCGCGTGTATGTGCTGGAGTTGATGCTGATAGGCTGTTATGTGTCAGTAACTTGCATGATGACGGTCATAAGAAAACTAAACCTCCCCCCAAAAAATAGAACCTCATACACCAGCACACAGACTCACACAGAAAAAAAACATGCAATCTAACTCAGAAATTCTCCGAGCACAATACCACCGGTCATGAAAAGGAACACGGAACATGAACTTGGTTAACGGATAATTAATCTAACAAAACAGGTGAGGCAAATGGACATGAGAAATCATCTAGTGAAAGGCAGTGAAAAGTAAACTCTGTGTTTACTTTTCCTTCTTTCGCTCCGAACCATAGTCAGGTCACAAGGGAGAATTTTTTCCCCCTCCCCCTCCAGGGCTGAAGGAAACATACTACTCTTATATCGGCGGTCCCCAACCTTTTTTGCGCCATGGACTGGCTTCATGTAAAACAATGCTTTCACAGACCGGTATAGAAAAAAACTAAAAACAAAGTCAAAGTACAATTCACCATCCTAATAAATTAGTGGGAAACTCTCTAAAGGCGTTTATTCTTTATTCTTTTTCTCGTGTAGCGGCTGTGAACTCTCTCTTGTGTTGTGTATTAATGATGAGAAAAACCGTCTCACTGTTGGCACCTGTCGTGCCGTTTATTCTGGGATCTGGCAAAGGAATATCCATACAGTACGACCTAGTTTCATCCACTCACATATGCGCTCACACTGAGAATATAAAAGAAAAAAATATATGCGCGTTAATTAACTCGACACTTCTTGTACTTTTCACATTACAAACAATTAATTAGAAGCACATAAGGATGAGCTCAACCAGGAACTTAAGTTTTACAAAAGATAAAACAAACACCTGTTTTTATATAAAATTAAGGTAAATAATCCAATTTAATTATAGAGCTGCACCGACCAGGAAGATATTGCAGCAAAACTAGCTGTCCTTGGGGTGCACGCCCCTAATCCACAGGGGTGTGTTCAGTAAAGGTGAAAGGTTTCAGCAGTTTCGCCAACAATAATAAAATTAAGCACTGTGAGTGATGGCAAGTGGAATCACACGTTTTATACTTTAGCTCCGTTACACGAGCTCGTGGGTTTATTTTTGGTGTACCGAATCATGGGACCCAAATGAGCGGTTTTCAAAATAAAGGATCTTTTGGACCCCGATAATTACTACAATATTTTTTATTCAGCCTTTGTGACGGCCCGGTACCAAATGATCCATGGACCGGTCCGCAGCCCAGTGGTTGGGTACCTCTCTTATAGCATCAGCCCCAGACATCTATTGTTAATAGAAAAAAGATTTTGGAATTACTCAGTATTGAGGAAACATCAACATCACAATTAGTATTTTGTTGCTCTTCTTTGGCCTGAATTTTTAAGGCATGGACTTCGCTGATGAAAAACATTACTCTGTATTATACTGGTTCCAACTTTCTGATGTAGCAGTTGACAGAGCAGCTCTGCAGATAGTTTTTTTCTGGACCAGAACAGGTTTTTAGGTTCCACCCCCCCTTTTCTCAATTTATTTGTATCCAATTCCCACCCAAGTATTACCTTCTCTATCACATGACTACTGCCATCCAGGGAAGGGCGAAAGTATGTACACCTTCGTGACATGCAATGCTAGCCACCTGCCTCTTTTTAAACGGCGGTGCATGTGCTCGTGCTCTTGGTTGTGGTCTAACACACTTGGAAGGAAAGTACGGGAAAGTAAACAGAACAGCACTGCAATAATAAAATCATTTTATTTTTGCTGAAATAGAAGTGCTGCTGCAGGATGTACACTCCACATGAGAGATTATATTCAGTGGTATGAATAGTGCAGGATTAATTGGATAATTCAGTGGATTGATTCAAAATCAGAGGTGAAGAAAAAAAAAAATCACTAAACACGGGCATGAGATTCTGCAACTTCAACTGCTGTCTTATACTCATGTCTGATGTGTAGAGCAGCTTACCACTGGCTGTATTTTGTAATATTCTGTCTTAAATATATACTGTACAAAATTGATGTGCCTTGTCGAAACACATAGAGTGTGTATCCTCAATCTCCTAATGCAACACCTCATTGTAAAAACAGAAGCGTATATTGTTGTTGGAAGGTAAATTTACACAAAGATGCTTACTTATGAACCAGGCGTCTGCACGAGCTCCTTGTTTCAAGTGCATACTCACAGATCTTCTCTGCAAAATATAAGAATCATGTGGAAACAGTGGACCACATTTAACAGATGGTTCTGGGAATCGCAGATGATTTTGACATTAAGTTATACTGTTTACATTTGAGGTATGAGAATGGAACAGGGAGGGTGCACATGTGTGTGCAGTCTACTGAGCCTATAACGTTAGTTGGATCAGCAAGAGAATGAAGTCCTCTCTTGATTAAATGCTGTTGCTGAGGACAGGGGAATTTACTATGAAGTCTGGACTTATTTAGATTTATACTCTTCATGACTGGCGTTAGGGCGCGGCGAATACCTGAGATATACAGTACACACCTGGTCTCCAAGCTCCCTCTGAAATGTCCCTGTGGCCAAAATCCCCAAGGCAGACTGTACCTGAATATGTAGTGATACAGGTTTGGAGCTTTGTGTATATATGTGCAGTACCGGTGTTGTACAGCTTTGTGACAAATGTTGTTGGTAGCCAAAACCATTTTATAAGATATTTACTGTTCTCAATTAATAAATCTTCATTGGCTCCAAAAAAAGATGCATTCTCACCTAAGTGCACATAAATATAATTTTATCTATTTGAATAAATGCAAGGCGGCACGGTGGTGTAGTAGTTCGCACGTTCACCTCACAGCAAGAAGGCCTGGGTTCAATCCCCAGCCTGGGCATTTCTGTGTGGAGCCTGCATGTTCTCCCCATGCTTGCGAGTTTCCTCGGGGTACTCCGGTTTCCTTCCACAGTCCAAAAACATGCATAGTAGGCTAATTGGCTGTTCCAAATCTCCCTTAGGTGTGTGTGTGTGTGTGTGTGTGTGTGTGTGTGTGTCAGCCTTGCGATGGCCTGGCGAGCTGGCCAGGGTGTACCCCATCCTCGCCCCGAGCCGGCTGAGATGGGCGCCAGCCTCCCCGTGACCCTAATTAGGATTAAGCTGTTCAGAAAATGAGTGAGTAAATAAATGCAAGTCTTGAAAGAATTGCTCTATGATCACCCTGTACATAGCGTTATCAGTTATTAAATAAGCCAGTGAACATTCGATTTGTCATGAAGTGATATTTATTGGAATGATGCTTTTAACATAATCAAAATAATTGTTTAAGGTTTAATATGGTTAAAAATAATTCTGACATCATACTATGAAACAAAAATGTTTTATAAAATTAAAAATGATATCATAGTAAAATCACTTCAGTAACGATATTTACGTAAAACTGCTGTTTCACGTTTGTAGATTGCATTCTGAGCTGAGAACAAATCCCAGATAAGAAAACAATGCTAAATGGCTAAACCTTCATGAAAAGTGTGTTGGTAAGAAAGTTCCCTGTAAGAACAGTGTGTGAATAAGGCACATTGAGCTGATCAGACTTTTCTGAAGAAAATCTTTAATGCACTTTGGACTGTGGGGATAAGATACAATATCTTCCCAGAAATAAATGGAATGAAAAAATAAAAATAAAAACATCTGTGTATACTTCAATACTGACGGTTGAGACAATGATTTGCAATAATCTCCCCTGGTCCTTTACCGGACATCTAACCCCATATCATAAATGATTGTTTTCTTTAGGCAGTTATCTTTATTTGTTTTATTAAAAAGACATCAGACAGAAGTTCACCGTTATCTCATTGGCCAGTGTAGTGCGGTTCATCAGTGAACCTTGCTCTTAATTCATTCATCATCCACAATCTTTTCTGGTTGATATAAGTGTTTAGTTTTCATTGGGTATGTTTTATGAAGCCAAAATATTTGATGAACATCCTCTAAGTGGGGTGAGTCCCTAACTTCTGTCCAGGGGTTTGATTTGCATCCGTGTATTCATCTGTGTTAAAAATTCAACATTAAACTCCATAACTCTTTGTGTTCTGGATCCTTCACAAAGTGAGGTGTTGTATTTAAAATGCTATGAACCTCTTCAATGGCATGCTGGTTTTTTCACTTTGGTGCTTTTACTGTTCTCTTCCTTTTTTAGAATTTATTACCTAATAACACTCACATTATGTTATGTTACATAGTGATCTCACTGAACTATTCATGGTAATGATGTTTAAGTGTGCATTTGCTATACAAACAGCAAGTATGTTTGTTTTGGTAAAATTTTGTTCTGGGAGAAAATGAATAAAGAAATTGGTATTCATTTTAATTTTTGACTCTTGTCATAAATCAGCTACTTTAATTTGCTGTCAGTTCAGAATGAATTTTAACATATTTCTATATGAAAGTATCTTTAAACAGATTATAATGTGGCCTGATGGTAAAAGTGATTCATATAGAATAATACAAATGTAAATATTCAAAAATGAAAATCATACAGTTGAAGTCAGTCATTGAGTTTCTGTTAGATTCAGGATTCAAGATCTTTGCTATTCATGAACAGACAGGATGGGTACAAAGGACTTCTTTTGCAGGGCTATCCGAGAGAGTGATTTGAAGTAGAAAAAAGAAACTGAAGTCAAATAAATAATAAAATCGGCAAGGAAATATGCTATACATATGTAAATTAAATAAACACTTGTGTGTGTTTGTGTAACATATATTTGAAGGGCTGAGAACCAGAGGCGGTCTAAACTACAGAAAGCTGTTTTGAGAAAAATGACAATCATGGATAATGCTCATATGATATGATTCAAGGTCATAAGGAAGATAAAGGGACCATTCTGGAACCTTCGATAATCCTTATCTCATTTTTTCAGTTTTTGTGGGTTAGACCACTGTGGCTCTCAGCCCTTCACATATAATACTGTGAGTTTTCGTGGTTAATAGGGACCAAGACCCTATCCGAACACCGAATATCCGCGAAGTAGGATCGACCCCCCCGTGACTGACGTATACTTACATGTATGTGTGTATATAATATCAATAAATACATATTCAACACTATAAATGCTTAACAATTCAACATTTAAAAACAATGCATAAGATGTAAATAAAATATAAATAATATAAATACATACAAGTAATTGTACATAGATGCAAAGAAAGTATAAAAAATGTGTTTTTAGAACTTTTAACGTAATTTTACTTTGGCTCTACTCACTTTGCCGCTTGACTTCCGCTTCTTCCTTTTCTTCTTCGGTTTAAGGAGTCACGCGAATGCTGGGAAATTCGTCTCGACCAATCAGCTTGCGAGATTTCAGAGCTGAGTCAACCTGAGTCGGTAGTGACCTTGCGACATTTCCCTCAACTTTTTCCTTATTTTTTTATTTTTCAATGAATATTTTTGAAAAATCAGCGATGCACTGAAGCTGCAGCGCGAAGTAGTGAGGGATCACTGTATATACAACTATAAGTGAGCTATACATAAGAGTGAGTATGTATAGGCTATAGATGCTAGCTATATTGTACACAATTTCTAGGTTCAATTACAGAAAAGGTATTGCACTTCAATAAATTTATTGCAGGTGGGGCAAGGGTCAGTTTAGGCAATTAAAGATTACACATGTGACATTTGGCAGATGCACTTATCAAACAACGGAAGAAGCGCTGACCTCAGAGCCTGAACCAATGAATCACCACTGCACTGATTATTTCACAAAATGCTCAATAGTGTAAAGTAACTAAAGTGTTTCATTTAGTTTTGCCATCAGTCTCACTATAGCGGGGAAAAATCTCATAAAAGCGGCTTGTGTGTGTGGATGTACTGTCCGCAATGCTGTGTGTCAGACTGTATATACAGTGCTTGTGTCTGAGCAGAGAGTGTGCTGGGTGGGGTGTGTCTCTGATGCTGCTTTTCCTGCAGTGTTGGGTGTGTATGTTGTCCATGGAAGTACAAATTAAACAAATCGTTCTTTTTTGTTTGTTTGATTTTTCTGCATTTTGCTTCCTAATTTAGTCGAATCCATTTCCCACCAATCAGGTATTGCCTTCCTTATCACATGCCCACCACCAACCAGGGAGGGTGAAAGCATGAACACGCCCTCTCTGTGACATTCAACACTATCCACCTGCCTCTTTTTGAACTGCAGTGCCATGCGTATTTGGGGCGGGGTCTAACACATTTGGAGGGAAAGCGCTATCCGCCCCCTTGTACGAATGAGCTCACAGATGCCCATGATTGGCTGACGATCGCTGTGAGTGACAGGTAAGTGAACGTATGCCGTCCCTCCCACCCGCGAGAGCTCGACAAACAGTTCTTTTTTTTTTTTTTTACTTTAGTATGTTTAAAAATCCATAGTACAGTAAAAGTCATATTTCTTTGTGTAATAATTGAACTGAATTTAAGTAGTTATCTGCTTTAGAGTAACTGGTTTCAGTAACACAGCTTTCAAATTATATTTATATTCTCACTGCCTCACATCTGGTGAGAATCATATTTAGTCCAAACTAATACATTTCACTTTCATTTCCTTTTACATCAAAGGAAAACAAGACCGTACTGCCCACCATTCGTACACATCTGCAGATCTTAAAATGACATGTAAATTCTTAAAGTTTCTCAAAGCGAGGCACACATACGGCTTTGGGAGCTTGAATGCTAAAGAATCTGGTGCGATGCTCACTACTATACAACAATAAATAAATGATGAAGTGGATAAAAGTTACAGAAACATCTGTTTTTTTTCCCTGATGTTCCTAGCAAAGAATATGCAGAAATAGAAGACGGATGGATAAAATGCACTTATTTATTGCACTGACTGCATTTAGAGAACTCACAAACAGCAGTGTGTAATTATATACAATTTCAATATCATTATTAACACATCTTTCTCATGAAATTCTCTTCATACCAGTCTCAGTTAAATATACACTTCAGCTTTGCAGTCCTTGATCAAATCTGCACAGCTCTACAACTGAAAATAAATCTGATGGATTGCAGGCTACTGGAAAACTCGTAGCTAAATAATCTTAGCTTGTTTAATGAATATTATTAGCAGTATTTTTATGACCAAATGGTCAAACCAGACCTTGACTAATTACCCAGTCACTGCTTCATACCCTGTGAGTGCAACACTTCCTCCTCTATGACATGCTCCTCTTCATCTCCTGGGTGTTGATTCTGTCCGGAATCATGGTGAATATCTTCCATTTTCTGTACCTCTTTGAATCCAGAATCCAGACGAAACACGGTGGGAACCTGCCCCAAGACTGGGTTCCTCTCCTGCAGCCCACTGATCCACTGCGCCAGAGTAGCCTGATCACCTTGTCCTGTCATACACATGGCATAGATTGCCCCTTCCACCACTGAACAGAACAGATCAAAACAAAATCATTTATACCTGCGTATCTAATTCTTTTATGCAAAACATACTAAAGAATATCTTAAGCACACTGTAGTAGGAACACCTGTAAATTACTCACAACTAAAATTTGGGGAGAAAAATATATAGTGTTGAACCTCGCTCGACCGGCCCCCGATGGACCGGATTTCAGGTCCTACGGACAACACTTTTTTATTTATA
>JAQNCB010000010.1:5008694-5028416 GCA_030068295.1 Euristhmus nudiceps | reverse complement strand
TTTGAATGTTTAATTGTTATTATAAGCATTTATAGCATTTAATATGTATTTATTGATATTATATACACATATACATGACATAAACAGAGACTTTAAAATATTAAAACTCTGACTTGTGACTGATAAGCTATATATGCAAAGGAAAAATGTAATTAACTTTGGGGAAAATATCATTTTCAACATTGTATATAATAGAAAATGCCAACATTTCCCCACATGAAGGTTTTCCCAGGTTTCCACACATATCTGTTACCCAAATTAACAGTCTTTACTGGTTATGATGAAAAAAGGTTGTTTTGCTGTCTGTTTTTCTGGTGAAAGTATTCATCCCTTTATTATTTTAGTCTGGAACAAGGTGGGTTACAATTATAAGGGTCGCTTAAAGAATGATGTTTGTAGATGTAAGAAAAAAATTCATAAACATAGCACTTGAAAATATGAAATGTTTAAAGGGGTGAATAATTTTAGATGCCCAGTCAGTGTCAGTTCTGTGCCACGCTCACTCAATCATCATTCATTTGATGAACCCCTTAATCAGGGCCGCAGGGAGGCTATGACCTATCTCAGCCGATACTGGAAAAAAGGCGGGGTTCATGCTGAACATCTCACCAGACCATCGCAGGGCCAGTACATGCACACGCATAAGACACTTACACTTGGGGGTAGTTTGGAACAGCCAATTAGCCTAAAGCTAAGATTCCATATGCACGGTATGCGGAATGCATTATATAATGTACACACAGTATCCAGAATGCATCATGTATGATTCCATATCCCGGATTCTAGAAAAGTTGGGACGTTCTTTAAATTTGAACTAAAATGAAAAGTAAAAGCCTTTCAAATCACATGAGCCAATATTTTATTCACAACAGAACATAGATAACATTACAAATGTTTAAACTGAGAAATTTTACAATTTCATGCCCAAAATGAGCTGATTTCAAATTTGATGCCTGTGACAGGTTCCAAAATAGTTGGATACAGGGGCATGTTTAGCATGCTGTAGTATCTCCTCTTTTTTTCAAAACAGTTTGAAGATGTCTGTGCATCGAGTTGAAGGATTTATGGACGTTTGATGTTGGAATTTGGTTCCATTCTTGCCTGTTACAGGTTTCTAGCTGCTGAAGAGTTCGTGATCTCTTTGATGTATTTTCCATTTAATGACACGGCAAATGTTCTCTATAGGTGAGGTATAGACTGCAGGCAGGCCAATTCAGCACCCGGACTCTTTTTCGATGAAGCCATGCTGTTGTAATAGCTGCAGTATATAAGTTTTGCATTGTCCTGCTGAAATACACAATGCCTTCCCTGAAATAGATGTCATCTGGAGGGAAGCATATGTTGCCCTAAAACCTTTATAAACCTTTTAACATTCATAGTTCCTTCCAAAACATGCAAGCTGCCCATACTGTACCGTACCCTCCGCTTTAGCCCAGAAGACACGGCATCCTCTTACTTTCCTACTTTGAAACAGTGCATTTCAAATGAGTCTTGGCCCACAGGACTCGACGATGCTTCTGGTCAATGTTCAAATATGGCTTCCTTTTTGCTTGATAGAGCTTTAGTTGGCATATGGCACGGTGGATTGTGTTTCCTGACAGTGATTTCTGGAAGTATTCTTGGGCCCATTTTGTAATGTCATTGGCACAATCTTGCTGATGAGTGATCCAGCGTAGTCTGAGGGCCCGAAGACCACGGGCATCTAATACAGGTCATTGGCATTGTCCCTTACACATAGAGATGTCTCCAGCTTCTCTGAATCTTTTGATGATGTTACACAGTGTAGATTATGAGATCTGTAAAGCCTTTGTAATTTGTCATGAGGAACATTGTTTGTAAAGTATTCCACAATCTTTTTATGCAGATTTTAGTCACGTGGTGCGCCGACCAGAGTGGCAGCAAGTTTGAGCAGCTCCATGTTTGTTGTCTGTTTTTCGTCTTTTTTTCCTTAATTTCCTTCGGGATGAATAAAAGTACTCTACTCTACTCTACTTTTTCACAGAGTTGGAGAGTCTCCGCCCATCTTTACTTCTAAGAGACTCTTCCTCTCTAAGACATTCCTTTCATAGCTAATCATGTTTCAGACCTGATATCAATTAATTCAGTCACTCGATATTCTCCCAGCTCAGTGTTTTTAAACTTCCTTGATTTTTCAGACATTTGTTGCCCTGTATCAACTACTTTGGGTTTTGTAGCAGGTGTCAAAATTTTAATTTTAATTTTTTTTTTATTTTAGCCCATTTTCTCCCTAATTTTAGTTGCATCCAATTCCCTGGTATTGCCTTCCCTATCACACAACCACCACCGATCAGGGAGGGGCGAAAGCATGTACACGCCCCCTCTGTGACATACAATGTTGGCCACCTTCCTCTTTTTCGAACTGCGACACATGTGCATTTGGGGGTGGTCTAACATACTCGGAGGGAAAGTACTATCTGGCCCCTTGTACAAATAAGCTCACCGATGCCCATGATTGGCTGGCGATCACTGTGATTGACAGGGAAGTGAGCATGTGCTGTCCCTCCCTCTCATAAGAACTCAACCAATTCGCTCCCATGAGCACCCAGTCACAGGAGGCTGAGGCATTAACCTGAGCAGGCATCAAATTTGAAATGAGCTCATTTTGTGCATAAAATTGTAAAATTTCTCAGTTTAAACATTTGTAATGTTGTTTATGTTCTTGTTGTGAATAAAATATTGGCTCATGTTATTTGAAAGTCTTTTAGCTTTCATTTTATTCAAATTTAAAGAACGTTCCAACTTTTTTCTTGCTGGTTGTATATGCTAACTTTTGTTGTTGGTTGTATATGCTGACTTTCTCTTTGCCATGCTGTTCTGTAAAAGTGCGAACATTACTTATGGAAGAATATCTTTTTTCCAGGAGAGCAAACAATTACAACTGTAATGGCATAAGGAAAACAACAAAGAAAAAAAAGCATTGTTATGAGATTTATCTTATTTACAAAAAGTTGGATGAACTGAGATATTTCAATCAGTTTATAAGCAATCTTTAAAAAGCAAACTTTAATTTAATATAAAAATAATAAAATTAAATTAAAAAAACAATAAAAAAATAATAAGCAAACAAAATTTGTTAAACAATTATCTAACCATAAAACAAAACATAAATAAACCAACCATAAAGAGTATGTATATAATAACATATATATATAAAAATGAAGGTAACCTAATTACTTTAGGCCTTAATATTAATTAATGTTTTTAAGGTCAAATAAAACACACATGAACAGATTTTCAAGACCTAATCGGAGATACAATATGGCAGTTATATTATATTTATTTTGGATTACGATCTATTATAATATGTGTGTCTTTGACAGTCCTGTAATGCCCACAAAATCTTTCATATGTGGGTATCCCAGGTCCGGTTTTCAAAGCGGATCCGGCAAAAGGCATTATATGTACTGATTGCTGCCAATAGAATCACCATATTTATTTTTTCATGCATTCTGCAAGCCATATTCTGTGTACTCATACCGTGCATTTGGAACCTTAGTTTAATTTAAATGTCTTTGGACTATGGGAGGCAACTGGAAACACCCGGAGGAAACCCAAACAAGCATAAAGACAACATGCATACTCTACACAGAAACACTCCTCGTGGAGTCCAGGACTTGAACTCAGGACCTTTTTCCTGTGAGGCGGCCATGCTAGCCACTACACCACCGTGCTGCTTGCTGTTCCATGCTGTGCATGTGAATATGCTGTGCCTCAAAAAGATGTGCCTGCTAAATTTTTGCTGTGTACATGGAATCGTCTGAATTCATGCTGTGGGCCAAATCTCCACAAGGCGCTTGAAATATCGGCATGATATTTAGCAAGCTTTGAACTTTAGGAAACATAGGCAGCCTCTGATTTTTATTTTAGGACAAAAGCTTGTGTAAAGCCATGCTTGTTAATGGATTTTTTTTTACATATCATACCATTCATAACTAACATTTTTTGTATTCTTATTATTTTTTCTTTCCAGATTTGCACAGACAACTGAGCATATTAACAGAGGAAGAATATACTTCTGCTGTATGTGCCGGTAATAACTGTTTTAATGTTACATCAGTTATCAGTGATAATCTTAGTGTACTACATATACTTTCTACATTGTTGTTTTTCCCATTGTGTGAAGCTGAAGAAAATGTGGATACCAAAACACCGAATGTGCACCAATCCAAAGATTTAAGCTCGTCCCATATCAATGTAACCAATCATAAAGCAGACAGGGAACCAGTGTTTCAGCTGCAGATCGTGAGGCCAGCACCAGGGTGAGTGACTGATATACAGCATTTTGGGTGAATCAATGAAAATTATACACACATTGCTTTACTAGAACTTTAATAAACTACAAAAGGTGGCAGTTGAGCTATTGGATTATTGTCCATTTGTCCATGTCTTCCTTTTTGACACAAAAACAGTATATTATTTATCTTATATACTGTACCTATATAGGTACAATATCTAGCGGCAGATAGTGGTGAGGTTCCAGATGGCAACAGACCGATATCTCATTCCCAACCCCTCTGCTTTAAAGCCTGTTTGGTTCTGGGCTTCTGTAGAAACATAGCGGTGCAAGATAGCAGCCTCCATATGAGGGGAACCACTCCCCATAGAGAATAAACAGCTTATTTTGAAAATGGAACATTTTTTAATGATTAAATTAGAATGGATCCTCCAAAGTTTTACACACTGTACCTTTAATAACTCACACCTATATAAAAATATGCTTTTTTGTTAAAGCATTACAAAAGTGTTCTATGTTTTGGGATACAGACTTGAGAAAAGACCAGAGAATGTAAGGTTTCCAAAAGTCGTGTCATGTATTTCCAAGATTGTAATGTCCCAACCACTCTATTTTGGTGCTTCTGTAGCTTTACACTGTCACACATTTTCAGGAAGGAATTCTTTATATATGTTTTTGTTTTATTATTATTATTTCTGTAAGTACATTTTTGGGTTGTAAACTTGTAATGCATGTTAAAGGAGACAAATAGTCTTTTATTTTGAATCTTATTGATGGGGATTTTTCTACCTTAAGAGAATCATTGGTGTTTCAGGCTTTTATTTTGTCATACCTTATGACTTAGCATTAATACATTATGACTTTACATTATGACTAAGATGATGACTTGACTTGATAGGTGTCTTTATTTATTTATTTATTTGTTTGTTTGTTTGTTTGTTTGTTTTTATTAATGATTTTTCCATAATTATGCATCATGCAGAAGCTAACTACCAAAACAGTACAAATAATAATAACTAAGTATTTACAAGTATTGCTCTATTAACCATGTAAGAATAATTAAGTTGTTACAATGTTAATAGTCCACAAATCCAATATTTGTTAAGCAGTGAAATGAGACATAAGTGAAAAAAGAAATACAACAATGAAATATAGTTATATGCCTTGTTCAATTTTATATTTATAATAGGTTATAAGTGATTTTTAAAGGCTAAATGTATTGGAGGACTTTTTCCCTGGACTTCCTGAACAATATAACAATCAAATTGAGTAGCTGATCATTAATGATTAAAACAAAGAGTTTAAATGCTTTTTTAATGTTGAAAAGTAAAATGTAGGAGACTAATAAGGCTTTGTAATGTCTTTAGATTTATTAATTTTTCAGAATAAATAATACATTCAGTAATTAAAAAACAAAACAGATACAAATGTTTTTCATTACATTTTCATTATGTGTAATTTGATAATATTTTGTAAAACATGTCATTTTGACAAGCATTATTAAATCACACAATTAATCACTGAAGTAAAATTGTCTATATTAAAGGGTAGTGTAAGCAATTATATTAAACGTCTTCTATTTGTCAATATTACCATAAATGAGAAACTGGTTTTTTAGCACAGTATCTTGCATATGTGTATATATCATATGATGTGTTATATTTACATATTTTTGCTGTATTGTCAGTAGATATTGTAACCTCATCACCCAAGTAAGTCTCCTGAACCCTGTGCAGTAGTTTTCTTGAATCTAAAAAAAAAAATCTTGTTGCCCTCTGGTGATTTTTTTTAACTGATAAACTAAACCCTGTTTTTTTTATTGTGGTATCAATGTGTTTTTGTACTCAGAGTCATTTCAAGTCTGAATAAGTTTCACTTTAGTGTCTCTCCTTCTCAGGCCTGAGAGTATGGCCTCTCAAATGCAAACAACTCCCAAGATGCTTTCCAGTAGAGCTTCACAAACTATTCCATCATCCGTCATAGTCAAAGAGTCCACTTTCCCCTTGGCTGAGTTCAAGTGCAGCCTTCCCCAAGAGTCAGCAGAGATGCAGGCAGTTTTTATGAATAAAGAAGAGAACTTAACCCTACAAACTGAGCCTACGAATTTGCACAGTATCCAAACAAATGAAAATGAGCAAGAAATAAGCTTTGCTACAGAGTTGACATTTAGCCCAGAAAAGACTAAAATCGATCAGGGGTAAGTCTAGAATGACAGCATGACTGCATTTAGTTTTTCTCTTTGCATGCCTATTAACTGAGCAGTACTTAGGTATGTTAACCTTTGGCACTGATTTTGTATACAGTATAACGTGCATATATATTACAATCTTTGTAGACATCTGTCTATGTAGGTACTCATTCTCTCAGTTAATCCAAAGTGTCCTCTTTTTGTCCTGAACTCTGATCTGTCCCCTGTCCATGTCTGTCCCCTGTTCCCAGAGCAAAAAGCACTGCCGCTTTCCTTCCCTTTTGCCCAAGAACATCTAGTTCCTCTTGCTCAACACTCACATCAACATGTGACTCAGATCAATGTCAAAGTGGAGTTCTGCCTGTCAGTGGAACAGTTAGGATAAAAGAGGAGGTCAATAATCTCACCACTGACAACCATGAGTACAATCAAGACACTGAAGCTGTGAAAGATACTGTGGAGATGTCAGGGTGTTCTGATAATGCACACACTCCACAATTTGCAGAGGTTCTTAAGGCAAAAATTAAAGCTGATAATGGTGAGGCAAAAGACATTTTTCTGTCTAATGCAGAAGCATCACATGCTTCTGGATTCCCATCTGGGGAGAATATTAAAATGGGGCATGAAGAGTGGCCTGAAGATGAAAATCTGTTATGGAGGCAGAGCCAGCAGAAAAGAATAAATAGGGTAGACCTTAAGGAAGCAGGATATCAAGAAAGACACTGCTCTGAACATGTGCAGGAGCCTCAGTTAAGCAAAAGAGCTATTTCTGACATGTCTTTACAGCAGATGTCAAAGGATGATAATTCCAAGAAATGCCGAGAGCCATGCATGGCCAGCATTCTTCCATCATGCCCAAGAGTTGCAGTCATACCTGGATTGCCATCATTACACTTGCCTGAAAAAGCTATCAAATGGATATCATCTGAAGAGTCAATAAGTGTAATTCCTTATAAGAAGGAAGCAACTACACATATTCCCAGTTTTGAAACACAGTGTCATGAAATTAAAATACTGACTGAAATGATTTTACTAAGGCCAACTTGTACAAACTCTGTCAGCATTCAAGGATTTCCCTTTGTATGCTTTGATGCTGAGGACATACCAAGTAGCGTTCATCTCCTTCCAACTTGTCCTAAAGGCTCAAGGGTTTCTGGCCTACCTTCAAAACTACCAAACACAATCTCTGAATCTGAAAGTTGGCCAAAGAATAACATGATGTTATGGGAAAGAAAAAAGAAGAAAAGTAAAGTGCTGATCCTTCACTCAATTACAGAGAGCCCAGATATGTTTAAGGCAATGATTGCTTTAAGACCATCTAGGCTTCCTGGTTTCCCAGCTGCTCCAGTCCCTATGTCACAAGAACATCCAAGTATCATAACTATGTTATCATCTTGTCCAAAATTTTCCAGTATTGCAGGGCTCCCATCAGTGATTTTCAATACTGAGCAAGATCTCTTACTTTGCCAATCCAACAATGCACCATCATATGTAATACATAATAAGAAGGATCAAATAAAAGATATTCGTGACTTGGGAAAACCGTATGATGATGTTGGACAACTGGATGTTGGAAATATGTTGGCAATAAGATTAACATGCCCAGTATCTGCTGTTCCTGGTTTCCCATCTGCACCAGTTCACAGTAAAAAGGTCCCTAATATGCTCAGTATGTGTCCGACCTGTCCATCACATTCAAGGATTTGTGGCATGCCTTCAAAATTGCTAGCCGCTGGCCCATATGATAAATATGAGCATGTGGATAGTGTAATAATACGGAAAAGACCATTGAAAGAACATGATCCGTACATTCGTAAGTCTACATTCAATGCAGAAACCGCCAAGTCAATGAGTCTTATGAGATCCACTTGCTCAACGCAATCAAGAATTTCTGGATTTCCATCTGCCCCAATATATAGATATGAGAAAGACCAACATGTTAAGAATATGAAACCATCTTGCCCGAACAATTCAAAGATTGTTGGCTTTCCATCAATTGTAGTTCTGACAACAGATCAGGATATCCAGCAATGGAGATTAAACAGTGCACTCTTAATTCAACAGCCTAAGAAGAGAAAGTCAGACATGTATATTAATCTTAATCATGTTTTGGACATATGTAAAGATTCCATTGAGTTTACACAGGATATGGTGGCCTTGGTGCCATCATGCCCTCAAAAAGCACATTCTCCTGGCTTTCCATCCCTACCAACACAGAATTATGAGCACTCTCAGTGCATGATGAAACTTCGAACTTCTTGTCCAAAAGTATCTTGTATTGCTGGAATATCATCTGTATTCAACATCGAATCTGTTTCTAATAAATGGCCAATGGACCCTGAGCCAATATGGATCAAAAGAATAAAGAATCAATCATACGGTTTTAAACTTTCATATCCACCTCAGTATGACCATGTGGATGATGAAGATGGCATACAAAACATTGTTTTATTAAAACCATCTTGTACAAGAAAATCAAGAATTCCTGGTTTTCCCATTGTACCACTACCAAGATCAGACGAACAAATCATGCCAAATCCAGGAATAGTTGAATCATTTGGCTCATTGATGTTAGAGTCACATCTTGTCTCAAGCTTTTCTATGGCACATATTCCTGTTACAATTCAAATAGAGGTGAAGAGGCCTTCAGAGGAGTGTGATACTAAGATTCAGGATTTCTCAAGTAGTTCCATTGTAAATGAAGTGGATCATGTCAGTGCTTCCAATTCAAACTCTTGTTCCCTGGAAGAAACCAATGAGGATATAGGATTTTGGGCAAGAAGTAACGAGAGAGAAAAGGGAATTTTGGAGAGTGGGTAAGTTTAGGACATAGTTCTGCAATGCAGAAAATAAAATTTCTCGCACTGTAGTCAGTGGACAGTACAGAGAATAATTTTCAAAAACTCTGTGTTCAGCAAAATAGACTGCAGAATGTGGCACTGCCCACCTCCAGACATGCCATTATTACTCACTGCACAAAAGAGGTGAGTTAAAATTGTAGCCCTTCACATTTACTGTTTGATTTTGCGATACTAAAAATGGCTTACAATAGCAGCTTTATTTACTTCTTTGTATTTACTCATAAAAAAATTAAAAACATATCAGAACATGCGAGATGCTTAAGACACCTTGCAGAACATATGGCACGGCAGTGGTATCTGTTAATTATCTTAGGGTGCTTTCACACCCATTACACTGCCTGATTCCAGTCAGAGTGGAACCTTTATTTGCTTGCTCTTTGGTTTGGTATGGTTTCATACAGCACATAATTGAATAAGCCTAAAAATGTGGACTGAGGGATGTGCAGAGTTCAAAATACACCCATAAAACTCATAAAACGATAAACAAATCATCAGCAATTATGAGTAGAACTCATTAGTTCGGATTTCCAGGACTCATCACATTTCTGCAGCAATGCAGCTCTGTCATTTGGCTTTGTTTGTGCCTTGTGGCTCGGTATATCGGCTCATATCTCGGCACAACCCACTATACACTGCATGTTTGGTTTACTTCCTGCAGTTGAATTGATATAGGGTTGCATCACTTCCTAACTGCAATTGAACTATACCAGAGTTATTGTTTTGCACGTTGTGTTCCTACCTGCCTTAATGGACCACACCAAAGAGAAAACTAACCAGGTTAAACTGACTTACTTATCACTGCATATGTGAATATACTCTCAGACACTGATATATTGTAAAGGTTTGAATGAATCTTGTTTGTATTCATGTGGTGATTCATGAAGGCTTTGTTCATTGAGTTTGCTGTATGACTTCTTGAACCTGATCATGCTTGGAGGATACAGAATCGACTTACAATCATGCAACTGTGTATGAGAAGATGTCTGTGTATAACTTATGAAAATTTGTCTTTGCAATGCCATCAGTATCTGCATACCCTTACTGCCATGTTTTACTTTCTTCAGAATTGAATGCACAGAGGCTGCAGATGATTATGCACGTACAGAACGTTCTGTCTGTAATGAGCGTACATTTGAATATCTGAAACAAACACCAGAACAACTCGAATCAAACTATGAGGATGAAAAAGAGAAGATAGAAGACATATGTGTGTTGGAGCCTTCCACATGTAATGCTCAGTCCAAAGTGCAGCAGGTCCAGGGGGTACCCAACATGGCGGATCTCTTTCCATCATGTCCAAGAATTTGCAGGGTTTCTGGATTCCCGTGTACAGCTATGACTATTACTTATGAGACAGAGGAAATAGAGCGGCCTGGCAATGTAAACACATTGTGGAGAAAGGTCATGGGACCAAAAAGAGTAGAACCCTTTCAGTATATGGCAATGTCTCAGTATGATACAAAAATGTTTGAAAATATGACATCTCTGGCCTATTCATGTCCCACTGAAACAAGTATTTTAGGTTTTCCTTCTGCCTCTAAGGAAAAAATATTAGAATCATCAGTAAATATGTCTTGCTCCAAGGTATCCAGAGTATCTGGTATACCATCAAGTTCCCAAATCCAAGAAGACGAACCGAATGTGACCTGGCTTAACCGAAAAGGATATTTGTGGAACAAGCAGTCAAAGGACAAACTGGCTTTCATCATCAGTAAACCAGCACAATATACTGAAATTTCCAGTTTGATGGTGGTGATTGTTCCAACTTGCCCTCAGACAGCACTCATTCCTGGTTTTCCTTCTGCACCATGTTTTATTGAAAAATGGAAGAGTGGAACAATGGAAACTTGTTCAACAGTTTCTTCTGTTACTTTGACAAAAGCACTCGCAGCGCAAGTTGATGGATTTACCACTACATCAAAACTTCAAGACATAGTGGTCCCAAGTATGTCAGGGCTTCTTCTAACATGTCCAATGATCTCTAGAATTTCTGGATGTCCATCTAAACAAGAATCTGACAATACTCAGTGGGTCTGTGATCAGAAACTCAATTCAAATCACCAATTGAAAGAAAAAACAGTTAACTTTACAGAACTTGGTATGGTTGTGAAGGACACAAGTGAAAATATGACTTTACTATCAACTTGCCCTCTTGCAGCACGCATTCCAGGTTTTCCATCTGCACAGCAACGTAAAGGTCAGAAGCCAAACATGCAAAGCATACGTCCATCTTGCCCAATGCTCTCCAATATAGCTGGATGTCAGAGCATACAGATCCGCAGATCATCGAATTGGCCAACCACTCAAATAATTTTGAAAGCTAGGCAAGCAAATCATCCTACAATTATTATAAAAAAAGCAAAAGAGAAGGAAAAAATACGGAAAAGCTATGCTGCTTTACTGCCAACCTGTCCATCCAGAGCCTGCATCCCAGGATTTCCATGTATACCAGAACCAAAAATGTACAATACTTTTCCTTCTTGCCCCAGATGGTCTAACACTATTGGACTTCCTTCTAAAGAAGGAGCAATGCATTTAGATTGGTTAGTTGACAGTCTAAATGCAATTTTGGTATTGCCGGGCAGTGACCCAAAGCATAAGTTATTTTTCATTAATGACAAAACAAATGAAACCAGAGACTTGGTGGAAAGTATGTATGCCTTGGCTCCAACTTGTCCAAAATTTTCAATATTACCAGGATTCCCATGTGCACCAAAACCCAAAGTTTCTCCCAACATGGTGAATCTTCAGCCATGTATTCCAAAAACTTCGAGAATTGTTGGGCTCCAATCAAGAGAGAGAGCATATCCCCATGTGTGGATTTTTGAGAAAATGTTCTTGTGGAAGAAATTAAGAACAAAATCAGACATTGATGACCGGTACTACTCTGACCTGAAGTGTAAACAGATAGACCATTACAGTATGAAGAAAATGATAGCTTTGGTGCCAACCTGCCCGAGACAAGCTCAAACCCCTGGTTTTCCTACAGTACCTTACATCAACTTGGACAAATACTATTTGCACAAAGAGCCAGACATGAGAAGCTTACTGAATACTTGTCCAGGGTTTGCTCTTATTTCAGGCTTTCCTTCAGTAAATTCTGTTATCTCGGTGGCATCATCAGAGAGATTGGTTCAGGAGAAACCAAAGAGTGTAAAACCTGTAAGACAAAAAACGGTTTTAATTTCAGGTCCACACAAAAATCAGAACCAATATGTAAAAAGTGTGCTGTTTGCACCAACTTGTCCTGATAAGGCTAGAACTCCTGGATTTCCATCTATGAGAAAGTTCATGTATGCTATGACTGCTGTCCTACCATCTTGTTCATATGCATCAAGTATACCTGGAATGCCATCTATTAAAGAAATAACTCAAGATCTTGCACAAGTAGATGGAATCTTGCGTACTCCGCCACTTCATGGGGGAAAAGCGTTAGCGCCAAAGGCTTATTTGGTGTCTAATGATTCTCCTGCAGTTGAGGATAAAACAGTTATGTCCACTTTGGTGTACTGTTGCCCAAGCAAAGCAAGGACTCCTGGATTTCCATCAATGCCTCATACACCTTCCACCCAAACCAACACATCTGTAACAAAACCCAATCCATCCCAAACCCAACCAGAACCTGAAGTGTCACTGTATGTTTCACCTAACAACAAAAAAGATCTAAAAATAGATGGTAAGACATTCTTACAGAATATGATTTATTGTATATACCTCATGACAGTATCCTGAGCATTAATGCCTTGTGTTTTTAAAGATAAATTCCCCAAAACAAAAAAGATCATAGAAATTCTTGATGGGTGAGTTCATTTATGCCTGTAGCATGGGGTGTTTTTTTTTGGTGATATATTATTCAAGTCATCATATGCTAATACACCATTTTTTCCCTTTTGTGCTTATTTCATATAAATCAGTAATTCAAATCAGTGAACAGTATGTATGTGTGACAGATAAATGTATGATTTAAATAAAATAGTACTGACCTGCATGAGTGTGGAGTAATTGGCATGTACACAACATTGGACACCAGTCCAATGTTTTCTGAAGGCATGCAATTATCAGCAGAGGTCCACTGCAGGAAAATCCGTCCCTGGAAGAACACACATTGGAGAAGTCATCTCCAACTAAAACCAGTGACACTATGGACTACTCAGAGACTGAAATAACATCTGGATGGGAGTTACTCGAGGCAGATGATCCTTTTAGAGAACAAGGATCTTCAGGACTTGTTGAAAGTATAGTTGGTGCTTTTCACAAAGGGTGAGCAAGAAAAAAGTATGTAATATGGAAGATGACTTGAAGCAACTTTTTAATTTTATTCGTACAGATTTATTTGCGTAATAAGTCTGTTCTCTAATACAATATGGGTAGCTGCCAATCATGGTAGTGTGTGTGTGTGTGTGTGTGTGTGTGGTTTGAGTAATGTGGTAAATTTAAATGTCAGTGGTTCTGTGATCTTCTAATTCAAGTTTTCTCCTAAATAAAATAAATAATGTCTATGTATCATGGTACAGTTATGTACTGGTTAGCATATCCCCCTTACAGCAAACAAGTCCTGGGTTCAAGTCCCAGACTCAGACATTTCTGTGTGGAGGCTCTGTGCTCTTGGGATGTCTCCTCTGTTTTCTTCCCACAGTGCAAAGACATGCATGCAATTGGGCTAATTGGCTGTTCCAAATTGCCCCTATATGTGAGTGTGAATGGTTATGAGTATGTTGGCCCTGTGATGGTCTAGTGAGCTGCTCGGAGATATTAGATTCTCTAGAGATCAGAGAGCTTTCTGTTCACAGAAATCGTTTTTCATTTTATTTTCCGAATTGCCCATCCCAGCCGAGTCCAAAGGCGAATATACTCTGAAAATCTCACCTGACCATCGCAGAGCCAACACAGACATACAACCATTCACACTCGGGGCCAATCCAGGACAAGCAGTTAGCCTAATGTGCATGTCTTTGAACTGTGGAAGGATGTTGAAGTACCTGGAAGAAATCCACACAGGCACGGGAAGAACACGCCAACTCCTCATAGAAACACTCTTACTGGTCACAGGGCTTGAACTCAGGACCTTCTTGCTGCGAGGCATGCTCTGTCTTAATTTTTGCTTAGCTATAAAATATTTTATTTGACTCTGAATGATATTATCGCTATTTTCATACCCTACTGAAGTTATTCTTTTACTTAGTTTTGAAACAGTTGCTGCGCTGCTGCAGCCCTCTGGTGTTGCGGTGGATGTGGATAGCCAGTTGACCACTAATGACCCTGATTGTTTGGTGAATCCTGAAAACAATAGGAGTGTGAGACCCACACAGCCTCAATGTGAAGATGCTAAGGAGCCAACGCTAGAAAAAGCATTACATGTTTCCTCAACTGAACCTCAGGAATTCCCTATAAGTGCCGAACCATATATGTGGCGTTTGGCTGACAGTCGGTCTGAGACATCTTTGTGCTCTAAAGATGTTGAAAGCTGGCTTACTGGGAATGGAAAACACAGCCAGATGAAGAAGTGGCCTCCGTTAACAGAGGCTGACCTACATGAGATTAGCAAAGAAGAAAATGTCCCTCACACTTTGCGTCATATTGGTGAAACAATTAAAAGGAAAATGTTTGATCTTGGTGAGAATACGGAGGAAGAATTTTTAGATAACTCGTTCCTGATCGTGAAGGGGTGAGTTGTTGGAGTGTTTTCTGCATGGCAGCATGACTTAATCCCGTGTGCTTTCCATGTTTTATACTGCAAACTTTTCCTAATGTAGCCTTTTGGTCTTAATGGCTGAATTAGTAGAACTATCACAGGCGCATATTTCATATAAAAGCTTGGTAATGTTGCATTCAGTAATGTGCTTGATTCTTGAAGAGTGGTTTGTTGGCTAAGAGGCTGTTTTATAAACTGCTTACCAGCAGATGTGTGTTTTATTAGATGATAGATGAATGAGTTGCTTGTTTTTAGTTTGGAAAAAAGTTCTGTTGTTAATGGGAATGTTCGTGAAATAATTGTAAGCATTCAATGTTTATTTTAAAAAAGAATCAGTGATGTGTATTCTCATCCTTAAGGCCAAAGAATCATAGTGCTCAAGAAATCTCTACACTCATCCAGCCTGCAAGCAGCAAGTCCCAGAGAGAAGAGAAAACGACATTCTTTGTAACATTACCGCAAAAACATTCAGTCATTAGAAATGAAAAGGAAACATCCATTCCAACGCCATCATCACCACCACTACAGGAAGCTAACATGACTTCCAGGCTTCAGGAATCCTCTTTGATGGTAGTCAGTAAAGATGAAGAACCCATTTGTCCTTCTCCGAATGTATTAATCGCTTCACCTTGTGGTAGTACAATAAACAATAACCTGACCAAGGAATGCTCATACACAGAGGAACATGTATCTGTTCTTAACCAGATGGAATGGATATCAGATGTATCCCAAAGCTTACAGGAAGCAAAGTCTGGATCACTCACTGACAGTAAGAAGTTTGACAGAGTTATTGGTATGTCCACATCCTTGGAATATCCCATGATATCTACAAATGAAGAATCTTCTGCTGAAACTGTAGTACAAACTACCACTGCTCTACCTGTCCCAATGCCTCGGGTAAAAAAGCGCCTTAGTGCTTCTTTACCAGATGATTACAGAGTGGAAAGTGGTACTACTGAAATAAGCCCTGTCCCCTCAGCCAATAATGAGACGTCAAGTAAAGCTGAAATGCCTGGCGTTTCTAAAGCTAGTTATTCTGAAAATAGAGCTGAAGTGTCCTCCACAGATATGTCTGGCTCTCAAAGTGAAATAAAATCAAACACGGGTATGCAGCCTGGTAAAGAGAAAAAACCTGAACGACCGCCAGAGCAAATTGCTTCTGAAATCATAAAGTCGGCTGACCAAATCAAGCCCACAGAACCTCTCGTCCCAATGCCCCGTGTTAAGAAGCGTCTCAGTGCTTCTTTTAATGAAGAAATGCCAATGGTGTCATCCTCCCCTCCATTTGTTGCTGATCAAGCACAAAAAGAAGCACCTCCACCAGTTCCTGCTCCGCGGTCAAAGAAGCGCTTGAGTGCTACCTTCCCAGATGAAAATCTAAATGAAGGGAACCAAATAGTCTCTCTGGTGGAACAAACTGAAAACAAACCACCTCAAAGTTCAGGAAATGAATTAGAGTATAATAAATCTGTTCAAGGCAAATTAGTTACTGTGAAAAAAGATACAAGCTGTCCAGTGCATTCCTCCACTAATCAGGAAGGCAGCAGACAGCTGGTGGAAGAGACTGTCAGGGAGAAAGTTAGTGAGTCTGCTAAAGATGCAACTTTGAGTGAAAGAGCCACAAGCAATGCTACTCAAGATGCAAGTACAACACGGAGACAAGAAGAGAGAGGCAGTGACAAAAAGCAGGAAATAGAAACGACCGTGAGGGATTTTAAGCAGGGAAATGGAGAAGATATGCTTAATTTGGCTTCTGTGTCTTTAGATGGACCTGCTGCTACGTTAGCTTTAAAAAGGTAAGTATGAAGGACTAAGTATTGTAAAACCATACACTCACGGATAATCGCCACCCCATTAACTTACAGAGTAAATGCGTTAAAGAAAATAATTTGTGCATAATAGATTTCTAAGTGGCAGCAGAATGGCGTAGTGGTTAACACGTCCGTCTGACAGAAAGAAGGATCTGGGTTTGAGGCTCTGGCGTTTCTGTATCAATGTTCTCCCCGTGCTTGTGTGGGTTTCCTCCGGGTTTTCTCCCACAGTCCAAAGACATGCACATTAGGTTAATTGGCTGGTTCACATTGCTTGTAGGTGTGGATGTGAGTGTGAATGGCTGTGTGTGTGTTGCCCTGCAGTGATCTAGCAAGCTGCTCAGGGTGTACCCCACCTTCAACCCATGTCGGTTGCGATTGGCAGCAGCCTTCTCGCCACCCTTGTAGTAGGATTAATTGATTCACAAATAAGTGAGTGAGTGCGAGACTAATTAGAGTTTCTTTCTGTCCATCACTGTTTCATAGTCAAGCCACACAGGATTCTTCAAGCCTGCCTCTCCTAAAGCCTCGCGTGAAGAAGCGTCTGAGCGCCTCATTCCCAGATGATACCTCAGTTCCCGCCGATGAAACAACACATTCAGAGGAAGGTTCTGGTCGGAATATTAATGAACCAGTTCTCACCAAAAGGAAAACGAAGACAAAAGCCATGATCCATCATGGAGGTTCTCCAGCAAGCTCTGGTGCCTCCAGTGAAGCAGAGGTATATGTATTTGAAATTGTGTTCCTTCAAGTAGACTGTTGGAATTTTGTGTACATTTACATTGTGTGGTTTTGCTTTTCTCAGACGGCAAGCCTTGTAGATTCCAGCCAATCTCTTTTAGAGTGGTGCCAAGAGGTGACACAGGGTCATAAAGGAGTGAGGATCACAAACTTCAGCACCTCCTGGAGAAATGGTCTTGCTTTCTGTGCCATCCTTCATAATTTCCATCCTGAGAAAGTGTATGTGTTGTGATATTTCAGGAATTAAGTGTGTAAAACAAATGACTGTGTGATTATTTAGACGACCTCTGAAATGTATAAATAATCTTTCCATCTATCTAGGGATTTTGAAATGCTGGATCCCTATGAAATTCAGAAGAACAACAAAAAGGTTCTCTTTTTTTACGTACTTATCTTGTTATATCCCTTATTACCTTATTACGTTATTATCCTTTAATTTTATATATTATATACTTATACTTTATATAATAGTTGCTGCCACCTAGTAGAAGGATGACAAATTATGATAAATTATGGTTTAAATGATAAATTATGGTTCATGTTAATGGTCGATGCAAACAATGTACGATAATCATATTTTTTGAAAGCTCTTTGAAAGCTTTTTCAAGCTCCCAGGTGGTGCATTGACAAGGCGTGGGACTATTAACCCAGAGATCGCAAGTTCGAATCCAGGTTAATGCCACAGCCATCCGTGACTAGGGGTCCATGGGAGCTAATTGGCTGAGCTCTCAAGGGAGGGAGGATTGGCATACGCTCACTTTCCTGTCACTCACAGTGATCGCCAGCCAATCATCGGTGTCTGTGAGCTCATTCGTACGAGGGGACAGACAGATGCTTTCTCTCCGATTGTGTTATAGACCGCCCCCAAATATGCATGGTGCTGCAGTTCGAAAAGGGATGGGTGGCTAGCATTGTATGTCACGGAGGGGGGGGTGTGTGCATGCTTTAGCCCTTCCTTGGTTGGTGGTGGTTGTGTGATAGGGAAGGCAATACCTGATGGGTGGGAATTGGACACAACTAAAAATTAGGGAGAAAATGGGGAAAAATCTAAAAATTAATACATATACAATAGGTTTTCAGTCAGTAGTGGACAATTTGAAATGACGTGGTGAAAATGCTGAGTCAATCGAAAGAGAATATAAACTTAATTATTAAATTATTCTTATTATTATAACTTATTGATTAAATATTTAAAAGAATTGGGAATTTACAGGACCACAGTTTCTGTCTTCAATCCAAAAAATGTTTCTTTAAGAGTACTATGTATGATGCATGTAATTGATATATAAATACTGGCAGGAGTTTCTACTATATAATCACTGCCGAACTGATTTCTCACAGGCTTTTGATGGCTTTGCTGAACTGGGCATCTCCAGACTGATGGAGCCCTCTGACATGGTAATGTTGTCAGTGCCTGATCGCCTCATCGTAATGACTTACCTCAGTCAGATCCGAGCACACTTTACTGGCCAGGAGCTCAGTGTGGTACAAATTGAACAGAACAGCAATGAATCAAGCTATGCCGTGGGAGAGAAAATACAGAACACAGACCCTGATACTGCTGCACGTTATTATGCTGAGAGATTCCAGGCCAGCCATCTTGCTCAGGAGAAAGAAGAGAATGTCCCTGACAAAGGCTCTAAGGAGACCTCAAATACCAATGGCAGTATGGTACCACCACCCCGGACCAAACGGGCTCAGGGGCTGAGTCAAGCAGGAGGCTCAGTAGGAGGTCAGGCTCCAGTCGTTCCTCTAAGGACTCACAGTTCATCCACCAAAGGCTTTTCTCATGTCAGGGATGCAGATTTGGTAAAGAAGCGGCGATCACAGCTGAGAGGAGAGTCTTTTGAAGAGAGCGAGATGTCAGAGAAACTGGCTGCAGCAGAGGTAAAACTCAGTTCATTTAATTGAAGAATGGATAGTTTGCGTTTTGGACCAAAAGATTAGGCACTTTTGGCCAGTTAGCTGTTTCAATTGCCTCTAGGTGTGAGTGTGTGTATGTGTATACCTTATTTTCCGGAGTATAAGTCACACCGGAGTATAAGTCGCATCAGCCAAAAATGCATGTTAAAGAGGAAAAAAACCACATATAAGTCGCACTGGACTATAAGTCGCCTTTTTTGGGAAATTTATTTAGTTTCTAGTCCAATGTGAAGTACCTCAGTAAAGTAAAT
>JAQNCB010000010.1:4871539-4886017 GCA_030068295.1 Euristhmus nudiceps | reverse complement strand
TGTGTGTGTGTGTGTGTGTGTGTGTGTGTGTGTGTGTGTGTGTGTGTGTGTGTGTGTGTGTATATATATATATATATTGTGTGTGTATTACAACTGACCAGTGTAGTGTAGTCCCAAAGGAATAATAATAATAAAAAAAACTTCAAGATGCACTAGTAAATTGTGTTAAGAGAGGTTCTCGCTAACATTTTTCTTTCATTCATTAATTTGTGAACAGCTCAATCCTGCTTGGATCATGGGGAGGCTAATGCCTGTCTCAGCTAGCTTTGTGTCAGCTCACCAGACTATCACAAGGAACCTACTTGCACTGAGGGTCAATTTCGAACAGCTATTTAGCCTAATGTGCATGTCTTTGGACTATTGAAGGCACATGGAGTACCTGAAGAAAACCCATATGCAAAACTCTACAAAGAAATACCCGTTATTGAGCCCATGGGACTCGAACCCACAACATTCTTGATATCGGGTGGGAATGGTAACCACTACACCACCAGGATGCCAGTCTTGCTAACTTGCTAGTTCATTTCACTAATCTTTTTGGTCAGGTGTATGTTCCAGGAGTGCCTACATTAAGTACACTGCATGGACAAAAGTTTATACACACTTGATCTTCCTACTCGTATGTGTTTTTTGATGGTTGGATGCCAGGTTCCATTCCTTTTGCTGTTAGAATAAATAGATCTCTGCTGGGAGGATTTTGGAGTGTGGCTACAGTGATCATTCATCCACAAAAAGATTATTACGGTCTGGCACTGGTGTCAGACAGGGACACCTGGGGCAGTTGGCATTCCAGTTCATCCCAAACGTGTTCAGTGGGTTTTTGAGGTCAGGGCTCTGTGCAAGCTACTCATGTTCTCTCACTCCAAACTTGACAAGACATGTCTTCATGGAACTCCCTGTGTGCTTCTGCATGCTGGAACAGATTTGAGTTGAGGCACTCTGCACAATTGGGTGCTTTCAACCTTGTTGCACGATCTTCGGGACGAAGCTACATATGGATCTGAGGGTCAAGTGTCCATAAACTTTAGTCCATACAGTGTATAACTGAACTACAATGAGAGCTTTTGTCTTCCTCCTTTTTGTAGCGTCTTTTGGAATTTAGTTTCACGAGTGACACAAACAGGAACAAAGACCTTGCCAAAGTTATGTCTATAATTTTATTTAGTCAGTATTCCTTTCTTGTTTAGAAAGCTGTTGTATAAAAAAGCAATACAGCACAAGCAAGATGCTGCTTGCATTGAGTATCTACAGGGTTGTGATTCGTTGTGCCATGTCTGCCTGCTGATCCGTGCCCATGACAAATCACAGCCAGTGTTGTTTCTGCACTATTGCTTAAGTAACAGCATGCCTGATCATGTTTACATCATAGGCCATGAGTTTACAGGATGGGTACATTTTAAATGCTCCTAAAATTTAAAACACTGAAAAGCTTTAAGCGTGTGCCATTTAAAGATGTATGCATGGCAACCCTTCTCTTGTTTGAACCTTATACTGCAGTCCAGTCCCTCTGCTGATTTGGTGCTTCAGTGTAATTGTGTGTGTGTAATATATAAATATATAAATATATAAATATATATATATATATACACATGTGTGTATTTGATCTCCAGGACTGGGATTCACTAATGTACCTACTTTACACCACTAATAAAATTAGATAGTTTTATTTGCTTTTCGTTTTCCTTTGAGATGGTTTGATGCATCTCAGGTATGTATCCTACTCATCACATCCTTGTGCAGTCCTAATATTTACAAAATGTAATGGTTAAAGCTAATAGTAGCGGTAATTGCAATCTTTTACTCGAATTTCGGTCTGTTTATATTTTTGTAACCCCTCACAGCAAAGTGGGTATTGGGTCATAAATTGATGAATACTTTGAACTTTTACATTTAATTTTCTCAAGTTGCATGATTAAAAGGCTGAAAATTCCTGGCAGGTTTTAATCAGTTACTCGAAAACTAGACAAATGTGTTAGAAAACTTATTTTATATTATTTTAAAGCTTAGGATATCACCTACAGCATGGTACCAGTAATTCAAAATTAATAATTTATGACTTAATGTCCACTTTGCTTTGATGGTCAGTTTCTCTGTCTATCTAGCTAGCAGGCTACCTAGCTGTGTAAAACTACTATTATGCTATCTTTCTCCAGGTTCCTGATAGTGTGCTTTGCTCCCATAGGTACTGTTTTTGGGTCCTCTCATGCAGCTAGCCATGGACTGCCCCTGGGGTTTTATTGATGGAATCAGAGTGGCTGTTGGTGAGTAACATCAATGTTTTTTTTATGATAAATAATAACTATATTCATACAAGTCATTGTGTTTATACATTTATTAAATTGGGGAAGCTGTGGTCTGGTGGTTTGAGAGGTAGATTTGGGACCAAAAGGTCACCAGCAGAAAATTTGTGTTGGTGGGCAGAGTGAGCTGCACCTTTCCTTTCCCTCACCTTCATGGCTAAAGTGCTCTTGAACAAGGCACCTAACCCCCAACTGCTCTCTGGGTACCGCCAATGTGTTGTGTGTGGTCACTTCGGATAGGTTAAATGCAGAAGTTAATTTCCCTTGTGGGATTAATGCAGTACAAAAAAAAATCCATAGATTAAAAATGTTAGTGCTAAAACCATAGTCTCCACCACTTGATCAAACCCAAACTGAAGGAATATCTTAATGAGTTGACGGTAAAAATTATGCGCGGCCATCCAATTTTGGAGCCTTTAAAAATATGTGCCAGTAAAGCTGTTTTGGCAATTCATCATCGCCCAGTGTTGCTAAAAGGTCCCTACCCCCAGTCTTTCATCTGTCAAGATAGGAATTATCTGATTTATTTTATTTTATTTTATTTTATTTATTTTATTATTATTTTTTTTAAAGTAGCTGGGAGTGTCATTTTTGAGATCAGTAATGCTCTCATTTTTTTGGACTGCCGTTATGTGTTTGCAGAGATGTCCTAGACTTTCCCAACTGGCCACCTTGCTTAATTGGTTGCTTCCCGGTACATGCTGGAAATTGGACAAGTAGCACTTCATGATACAGAAACTGCAAAATAGGAAGCATTATTAGATTTCCTGCTTAAGTTTGGACAAAAGAAATGCATTCAACTGTCTAAAATAGGTTCAGACGGGAAGGCCAGGATGAGGAAGTATCAGTAGCACCATCACGCACAGGCACAGTTAAAGTGAAACTTCGTGACATCAGCAAAATTAATAAGTCAGTAAAAGTCATGTGCGAACTGTGTGTGGATTCAGTCAGTAATGGAGCGTGGGGTAAATAATCTACAGTATACCTCCACCATTTATCATCCAATAACATGTTAGTTGTTTCATCGCAGTCTAACACTCTGTCATTTTAAAAGTCTAACTTTTTAAAATTTTATCCATAATATGTTGCGCTTAAGCAAGATTAGAACCGAGGAAGTTTTAGGAATCAAAAAGCAAAGAGATTGCACAAATACATGCTGATATTATATACTGAACCCCATAAGGGTCCTGGGTGGGCCCTTTTTTTTTTTTTTTTTTTTTTTTTTTTTTTAATTCTTCGGGTGTTTTCTTTTCCTCTCACTCTCATGTAATGGTAGGGTTCCATCTAAATAAATAAATAAAAAAAGGATAATATAAGCAGTTAATAGATTTTCTTTCATTAATTTTTTGGAAATTTTTAACATTTTCTTGACATTTTTCTGTCAGCTTTTGACTTACTCTTTTTAAATAGATGTATTCACCGTATTTTCTGGACTACAAGTCGCACTTTTTTTTCATAGTTTGGCCAGGGGAGGTGACTTGTACTCCAGAGCGACGTATATGTGAAATTATTAACGCATTATTATATGAAAAATAAAAATAACTGGCAACCACATTTCACCGGTTGATTATTTTCACTTTGACAAGCGCAAGAGGGCGCTCTTGGGTTGTGAATTCAGTCTAATTTTGCTGAGATGCTTTGTCAAGACTTACAGCACTGGAAATTAAGTCAAAAGAGACCTTTATTGTGAAAAGTCTTAACAGGAAGCCTTTTAGTTCTTGTTGAGATCGGTTACTTGACAGAAAAAAACTTTGTTGTTTTAGTCAAGGCTGACCCATATTTCCAATGATCCGGAAAGACAGCGCATTTATTGTGAACGTTTTAAATAGGAGTATAAAACACGAGAGGACACCGCAGCGACTCTTGCTCTACCATCGGCATCTGAGACAGGTAAATAACAGAGGCTGAAGGTCAAAGCTAAATGACTCCTCATGCAAGATATAGGGCAAATAATACACCGGACATTGAAATGAAGAGTCTATTTTAACACGTTTGAGACAACAGTCTAATGTTTCAGTGGAACTATATGTTCCTGTGTGTAAAGGTGAGACTGCACCTTTTGTTTTCCTCCCCGCTCTGTGTAACGTGCAGAGTGGGCATAGATGGTATACGCACTGTGAGCGTCTCACACACCAACATTTTCGTTACGCCTTGTTACGTCATGTTTTAGTCACCTAAGATCCATTTTTAGCGCGTCATCGTCACTCAAAAAAGGTGCGTTAACGAAATCATTTAAACAACATTGCCCCCAAAATGCGACCTATACTCCGTTATGACTTGTATATGTTTTTTTTCCTTCTTCATTATGCATTTTTGGTTGCTTCAACTTATACTCCGGAGCGACATATAGTCCGGAAAATACGGTATTATTATTATTATTATTATTATTATTATTATTTATTTATTTTTTTTTTTTAAAATAAAGAGCCTTATTGAATTCTGTTTCTAGACTGCTATGAGAATGTAGGTCTTTTGTCCATCCCCAAACATAGGACTGTCAGTAATATATTTTCTGCTCTGGCTGTTGTGTAATCCTTTGTGGTTGTAATTGTTAAATGACTTGTCTCGTGGTTGCAGATCCTCGCTTTTGGGCGTTATGTCTGAGTGACATGCGTTGGCTGAGGAATCAGGTGGTGGCACCACTAACAGAGGAGCTGGTGTTCCGTGCTTGTATGCTACCCATGTTGGTGCCCTGTGCTGGCCCTCTTACCGCCATTTTCACATGCCCACTTTTCTTTGGTGTAGGTGAGTGTAACTTCAGCTCTGGTCTGGTTAATGAAAATTCTGTGAAATATATTCAAGTATTTAGGGGTGTGTATGTGTGTGATTTGATGGTAGCACATTTTCACCATGTGATCGAGCTCCTCCGCTTCAGACAAGGGACCATCTCAGGAATTTTTCTTTCAGCAGGTATGTAAAAACATTTAAAGAATCATTACCTCCGTATAAGTTTGTTTCAATGTTCATGATGCTTCATGACTGTTTGTGTTTATGTTGCAGTGTTCCAGTTCTCGTACACAGCAGTATTTGGAGCGTACACAGCTTTCATATTTCTCAGAACAGGTGTGTTGTGATTGAATAATTTCATGTTGGATCACTGGAGCACAACACCACCGACTACTATATAGAGTAGAGTGTATTGTACATGTTCATATGGTACATTGTCTGTACCACCAAACAACATCTGCTCATGAAAATTTTAATTCGTGTACAGGTTTATTGTTTAGAGCTTTATTTTTTATTTAGAAATGCTTATATATATACACAATATTTTTGTGTGCCAGAAACTTTTATGTTTCTACTGAAGTGTCTCACCTCACTATGGAAACAATGGAAATCTACCCATAACATTATTAGACATTTTATCAGTTATTTAGTTCACAGCACCTTAAATTTTAATAATCAAGTCTGAAAAACAGGAGTATACATTTAGCAATTAATTTGGATTCTTTCTGATAAGTCATGTAGTTAATTCCATTTATGTATTATGTAGATATTAAGTCTGGGCACAATGGCACAAATAAGAGGTCTAGACACCGGGTGCTCACGAATGTGACCCTTTTCCTCTTTCTCAGATTATATTACCTTGTTTGTCATCATCTCTCCTCCCCAGGTCACTTGATGGGCCCCGTGCTGTGCCACTCATTCTGCAACTACATGGGTTTTCCTGCATTGAGTTCAGCACTGGAACATCCACATCGCCTTCTAGTTTTGACCTTCTATGTGATGGGAGTGTTGCTGTTCCTGCTCTCCCTCTTCCCCATGACTGACCCGCTCTTCTACGGCTGGCCCACACCTGTCTGTACTCTGGCCTCCTCACTCGGTTCCCTCTGTTCCTAACGTTTCCATATTCTACATCGCTCAGCTCCTCATCAGGACTCGTGCACTTTTCAGCCCAAAAGGTGACCAGGATGTGCAGCGTAATGAGGATTACAAAGGCCCCATGGAAAGAGGTAGGAAAACGCCCACATGGTGTGTGGGCTTGTTGGACAACTCTGTGTGCTCACCAGGTCACCAGAATTGCTCTTCCTGCATGGATCAGGTCAATAAAAAAAAAAAAAAACCAAGTAAGACTCTGGAAGAGTTTAGGGGAGACGGGTATTTATACATTGCTGCATGTTCATTGTGTTTATATTATGATGTATTTGGATTTGGGTTTATTTGAATATCGTGTTTTTATTTTTGTTTCACGAAGAAGAGGTTCTACACTGAATGTTGGATCATCATGGGATTGAGGGAAGCCTTCTTGAGGGTTTTTTCTTTTTTTTCTTTTCTTTTTTCTCTCTTTAATATAATTCACTTTGCTCAAATTCACATAAGCTGCTTTGTCCGGTGCTGGAACTTGAACAGAATTTAGATCTGCCCTGAACCCTTTAGCGTTACTCATGCTTTTTCAATACCCTGTACAGCAGGACTTAAGCACATTAACTGGTGCATTTCTGGCTCATTTAAATATGTCCTACGTTAAATCCAGGGTTGGGTTATGTTAAAAAAAACAAAAACAAAAAAACAAACACAATGCTTCTTTCATAAGACACTTTGATAGAAAGATGGAGTCTTATGGTTAGATATATACTTATAACTGACTTCATGCTATACAGCTTATCGTATTTAATTATAGAACAGGAAACTGTGAGTGGATTCAAATCTACCTTGTCTGTTTTGTTACCTCAGACCGATATGTCTAGAATATGCCAGCATTCTGGATGATGGCAGATCATTTGTATGAGGTGAATATTCAGTAACATTTCTGTGATCAGTGAAGTTGGTGTACCTTGCTTCTGTGAAGTTTGTGTAACCACTGGTGAGTGTGTGAAACACTTGGAAACCTTCTTTGTTCGCATGGGCGCTCATATCAAGCCCTTCCAGCAAAGTCACATTGTAATGTATGATTATATATATAATTTTTTTTTTTCATAATGCAGCCACCCTATTATGGAACCTTCTCACCGAGCAGATGCTGGTTCCACACAAGGAACGCTGTCGGTGAAAGAGAATTTATACTTGGGCAGAAAATGCTACGCTGTGTACTCTATGCCATACCCTGTGCTGTAGCCAGATATGCACGTCTCCAGAAATGCAACAATGTGAGTCAGCAGCGCAGACTGCAGGAACTCCAATTGGTCTGTTTGATGGCATCACATTTTCTAGAGCTACTATTATAATGTTATGTTATTATAGGAATATAAAATGTTATAAGGCGCTATATCAGCTGGAGATTATTTTGAGAGCCAGTTTAATCCTGTAGCTATAAACACTGGTTAGACTGCAGCATTTCGAGCCGTTCTTGCTTCTGCATAAAGTGAATGAGTTAAAATTTTTGCTTGCGTGAGAGTTCAATTGGTTCACCATTAAACACACGAGGTGTCCCCCCCCCCCACGCACACGAACACTAAGTTAGTTTAAAACAACCTTTTTTCCTGTGTTGTTTTCTGTTTATTATTCCAACAGTGAAACTGAGCTTGCATTGCGTTTCTTTTCTATATAAAAGGAGTGTCTCCTGTGATTGCACCTCCTGGAGGTAACGTACTCCTAATAAATATTTCACCTTGCACTACCAGTAACCAACAGGACACGTTTGATACAAAAGTATAAATCTACTTTTGTCCAGGCTTATAAAACAAGACATACATGACTACCATTCTGTTTTACCGTTTCTGACAGACAAGGGTGGTGTGACGCATCTGGATAGCCTGTATGAATACTGACACCCAGGTAGAAGCAGTATATCTCTTAAGGCCATTCGAGAGCACAATCTTTACTATCTGCTATGTCACATTTAAGACATTATATTATAAGACATACTGGCTATTTGATACCAAAGGCTTCTGCTTAGACAAGGGCGCTGTTCTGTTATTTTTATAGAGCAAGTAAACACTATGGCTTATGTTCATGGTGATACGAGGTCAGTTTTGAGCCATTGTATCTGACTGGGCTACTATACTATACCAGAATCACAACTAACAATTTGTTCATGCTAACTGTAAAAGAGATGCAGAGAGAAACCAGATTTGGGCTGTCATTTTTTTCAGTGTACATGTACACATATGCCCACCCACACCCAGTAAGTATGTCCATTTTCAACACCCCTTGTAGATATAGTGCCATCAGTAAGACATGAGAATGGGCTTACTATGGGACATTTTATACAAGACTATGAAAGGTGCTGAACAATCTGGCACCCTGATGGTACATACTGCTGACCACTGCATCACATGCTGTATAGAGCAACATGTATAATGTTGATTTATTTTTAATAAATATGTTTGAGATATTTCTGGCTGTAAAGCACTCGGTCACCAGCCTTTGCACCTCAGTGGGGCTCCATAAGTATTTTTGGTGCAGATGCAAGGGATGGATTAGGAGCACTTGGATCCACTCTGGGGATCTGAGGTCTGATTCACCTTGCCTTTTGTTGTTAGTGGGAGGCAGGTGATTTTTAATTTTTTAAAAATTTTTTTGTGCATTGGAACAAATGCCGCCAAAAATGGCCCTGGATAGGTGTGCAGTTTGGCAATAGTTTGTTTCACACCACCCCTGGAAGTCAGGAGGGTTGAAACAGAACCGCAAGAGTCTTTAATACTTTAATAATTACTCCTTTAATTGCTTTTACATTTTTTTTTTGTACAGAAGGAAATGTATATTTTATTGGTGTGATACTTAACCTGTACGAATGAGTTTACATTAGGCATTAATACGTAAGCCATTGAAATGAGTAAAAATAACACAATTACACAAACATGTCATAAACCATATGACATGAATGGTCACAGAAGAACCTGGTTTTTGTTTTTAAACTAAATAATGGCTCATCTTTTTAATTCTGGTGGAACGTAAAAGTATTATGTATGATTTGAGATAGATGAAGCTCATCTAAAACTGTTTATTATGAAATCACACTCCGACCACTTCACTGCATGCAGGTACACTGCTAGCTTGTGGACTTTGGATCTATACTGAAACTGACGTGCATCGTTTTTGATGTAAGCATGAAATTGATCTGATGCTTAAACTGGTTAACTGTTAATTATGGTCTGTAGCTCAGCATGGAAAGAGGTAGACTGGTGAAGAAGGTTTGGTCACTTGTTGGCCTGCTGATGAAATCTGTTCTCTCCATTTTTGAGATATAATTTTTACCCGTGTGTGCATACTTACTAATACAATCACATGAATGTGTATGTGAGAGCATTTACCCCAAAACAGCTAGATGTAGCCACCAGCTTTTTCAAATAGATGCAGAGAGTTAGCTTCACTTATATTCCTGCATAATCTCATTTTAACAAAAAATGGAGATAGCAGGTTTGATCATATGGTCCCATACAGGAAATAAAAAGTGAAATATATTTAAAACATATTTGATGCACACTTTTTAAAAAATATATGTAAATATTCAAATTTAGTCCAAGAACTATATTTATTTCTTAATTTATTTGCTAATTCAAGCTAACCTTGAGTGCCTCTGAAGCTACAACATGAATAGCTGAAGAAAACCATCATATACGGTCATATTTTCTATGCTACTTATCTATTTTGAATTGCAGGTGGGCTAGAGCCAATACCTGCTGTTAGGCAAGCGGTGAGGTATATTCTGGGCAGGTTGCTAGTCTATGGGGCTAACACGGAGACAAACAGCGATTCATACTGACATGCACTCCTTCAGACAAAGTAGTGTAGCCAGGTGACCTAATCTGCCTCTACCTCGATCTTTGAGCCTTGGGAAGAGAATTTCCAAATCCCACACAGACACACAGAAAGACCCCTGGCTGACAGGCAGGTTCGAACCTGGAATCTGCTTGCTGTGAGGCGATACCACTATACCCTCCTGCTGCCGTATTTTATGTTGTATTTTGATTTTCATGGCATAAATTTGAATATCTTTTGAATATATTTCACACTAACCAAATATTGTTTCAGTTACAAATATTTGTGAACAACAATGCAGCTATATTGCAGAGTATTTACAGTATATTCCACATGTATTTTTGACACAAATATATTTCAGTACAGTTTTTTTTCTCTATTGGTGTAATGCTAATGTTTTTTTCTATATGTAAAATCTTACCAGGAATCAATGTGTTCTTAGATTTTTTTTAATCTATTTATTTACAAAGACATTGTTCTGTCCAACCACAACAATTCAATCATTGTTTGAATATGCCCACTCTTATTTAATTACTAGAAATTAAAAAAAGACTTAATTAAATAGGTGCTGTCATTTTATTAGGCTATCATTATGCTGTGAAGTATGTAGTTATTACTGTTGTGTATGTCAAACTATTCCAATTAAACTTCAAGCAATAATAGTTATGAACAAATCAGGGATTTACATGTAGTTCAGCTCCATATTTACCCTGTATTAGTTACTGCTGAATCATTTTAAAAAAATGTGCCATTGTTAATTTGTTTAAATTTGTTCAATTCAGGCTTGAAAGGTTAAAAGGTTGATGATTAATATCATTAGAAAATTACATGTTTACATGTAGAGAATATTGCTTGCAAATGCTGCTCCGCGTTTTGCTGCCTAACTGCTTTTTTTGTGGGTTTCAGATCAAATGCTGCTTTTGCGCTCATTTGAATTTTTCGTTGTCCTCAGTCATCACAGCTGGATCACAGTGCATTTTATTTATACCTGAAAAGAGCCATCATTCATGCTCATGTTACCTCTTAGAGTAAATCTTTAGGAATAAGACTTGGTGTAAACAGCTGATAGGAGTGAGTGTGGGACGAGACACACCTTTTATTTTCAAGGATTTTAAAGTATGCTAAAAACTTTTGTCAATAGAATAGTTGAACATTGTATAGGAACCTATTTTGTGTGCTCACTTGTCAGAGTGAAGGTGAGGGAAGAAGCAAATTGTCATCCCAATGACTGATTAGATGTGGGACTGAATTCCTTCAGTATATTTGTTTATGCTTTTTGTGCATCAGGCACAGTCTTATGTGACAAAATCATAAAGGGGCAGTGTCATTATTGTTTCAAGAAAATGGCCTAAACAATATCAATGGGTTATAAAACTTGCAATCATTTATATGTGTATATTTATATACACGGAGATGTATGGTTTACAACTGCAAAAAGTCGGTTGGCCTCTTCCACCCGAGGTGCTTATCCCCGGCTTCTGTAGCATGAAGCGACTAGGAGTTCAACTCGTCCTGGATGGGACGCTATTTCATCGCAGGTCACCTGCCAGTATGTTTTTATACTGGTATTTTTTAAACTGATGGGTGAACAGAGGCACACTTTTAGTTAGTTACCTGCATGGTGATGGTCTAACTGGGATTCGAACCCTTGATCATGAGCCCAGCACCCTAACCACTACACCACCGGCCTCTTACAAACGATAGTGTACATGAATTAGGCTCGTACAGTTTGCTCGGAGTTTGCAAAGGGATTTCAATCTTTAAAAACTGTTCAGGTCAAGATTTAGAACAAGTCCTTATTTCACACCATTTCTTTCCTCCATGTCGGGTTTGAAAATGTTAAACTCCTTTTAATTTATAAGATAAAAGGCTGTTTAACAAACACAGACTAGTAGTTTGGACATTCTTTGCATATGTGTAAATCCTCGGTAGTGGCACCCCCCTTGAATTCATGGAGTTGTTGTTGTTGTTGTTGTTGTGTTTTTTTTTTTCCCTCAAACACTAATACATAAGAAAAACCTCTAACTCAACCACAGTCTTGCGTGAGTAAAATGCCTGAAAAGATTTCCGACCTCAATGCGGCACAAACAATTTTCTGACTAAAAATGTGAAAAAATTTTCCCTGAAAAATGGACTCCAGAGCGTTTCATTTTTACCGTCAGTCAAAAGCTGTTTCTTTAGGCTAATAAACATTCCTTATACATTGTATACTTTGTTATTTAATCAATGAAAGATCAATGTATGGCACCCTTTTTCCAAATCCATCAAAACAGTCCCCAACCCGCCAAAATAATGGCCCAAAGTCACGTAACATTCATCACCTATTCAGCTGTATGCATGATGAACGTTCACCTCACCAATACATCTTACAGCACAAATGAACTGCAACAGCGCATACAGTTTTCAATAGCAATAAATGCATCCAAATATACCTTGCGTTTTTGTTTTGGTTCCCCCCACGTTATGGAGAAAAAGGGTTTTGTGCCTGCTAATCATCTCTTGTCCAGTGCCCGTGATGAACGTTCATCCGCTCCAGCGACGCAACCCGAGTCCTCAGAACAGATTACTCGAAACCGGTTTCCTCGAGCCGCATGCTGGTTAATTTATTTATGCAAATAATCAGCTGGTGACGATAACATCAACAAAGCATTTTATCTAGCCAGCGTGCTATAGAGTGCAAATGTAACAACGTGCATCCTTCATCAAAAACGTTTCTCATCGTTTTTCACAGATCAAAAACTATTTCACAAGTCTCCGTCGGAAGAAACTTGAAATCTTTTTTCAGAATTGATAGATGGAGTACTTGTCTGAAGTAAAGGGGACCTTTTTGATTTTTTTAACTCGGGAAATGCGAGGGGTGCTACTACCATGGATTTACATATATGAACATGTCTTTTGGGTACCTGAAGTTAGGTAAAAATCATGACACAGCTCCTTTAAGCTCTTAGAAAACCTACTGTTCTTTGACGCATCTAGCTTTCTGGGGTGGGATTTTTGTGATCTGTTTAAAGCAGTAAAATCTAATTTTGAAATTTTTCTGTGAGAAGTATGTTCCTTGCTTAGATTAATATTCATTGGTAGTTTGCTGTCTGGAGGGTTTCCGTATTTGTTTTTTTTTTTATTTTATTTTTTTAGCATTCACTTTTAAAAAGTGATTTTGCAAAGTGGGTATTTACATCTGAATATTTGAATATTCACTCGAGTAATGATGTTTTTAAACACACATATGGACAGGAGGAGCAATAGACATTAGAATTTATTTTTTTCAAATACCCCCCCTGCTATGTACTGTTTTCAGTCGAATAACATGAAGCAGAGTTTGGATTGATTAACACTGCTACACAAATGTGCTGTTTTTTTTACCATGAATTGTAATTGTTCAGATGTTTATACTGAGGACTATATTTTATAATCAAATGTATTTTGCTGTCACATGGAAGTTTTATGTACATGCAAGACGTTTTTGACCAAGGCCGTGTGCAATGTGATTAACACACTGAAGGACAACTATTTTTTGACAATCTTTTAGGGGGTAGGTCTTTCAAATCATTCATCAAAAACTTGTTTGCAAATAAACTTAATTTTATAAAACACTTCTGAATTGCTGAAGCTTCATTTTTATCTTATAACAAGTAGGATTTCCAGCAATCTATTAGTTTTGTTCTTCCTACCTCCAGCATATTATTGTATGTTTCCTATCAGGCCACTAGGTAGAGATGTTGCCTTTCTTTTGCAGTCGATGCAGTGTGTAATATGACCAGATGGAAGGACATGGGTTTGGAGTCTCAGGTTGCCTTAGTGAATTAAGGAGCTTTGAAAAAAATAAGACGGGAGGAAAAGGAAAATCTATTTATGATACATGGATATAAAACAGGATGTATATTATATACATATATAGTGTAGTGATTGTTGCAAAAATAGTTAAAATAGTGATAAAAGCATGAAATTTAGGAGCCCAGTTCAAATGACACTACTGTGTCATAAACGTAACCATGAAACGTTGACCATCAAAAATGTAAATGTTTAAAAATGGCCACCTTCCTGCCGCTCCAGAACTGTCAAGTTCCTCATAACATAGGTTATGACACGAGATGCAAGTCATTAACTAATTAGTTAATTCATTTTCTGAACCGCTCATAATTGGCCCCCATGTCAGTCGACTCTAAATGAGGGTGGGGTACACTCAGGCCATCACAGGGCGAGATGAAAATTATTTTTCTAATATCTCAATATGAAAATCTCTTGTCTTTCTCTAGTTCATGAAAACTGTAGTGTTTGCATAATATTAGTTGCTTGGTTAACTTTTTTTCTTCTACTGTTTATAACACGTCTCTGGTCTCAGGAACCTTTCATGTGTGAGATAAATATAGTAATAATTTGAGAAATTAATTTGAAAATACCACATACATTTAGGAAAAGAACAAAACTCTACAGAATTATCTATTTTTTACAACAGTATCACATGTTATACAACAAAGTATGTTCAGAAACTGAATCTGGAGAAAATTCAAACAGAATGTTTTGTAAAAGTGATTTT
>JAQNCB010000010.1:4860749-4871439 GCA_030068295.1 Euristhmus nudiceps | reverse complement strand
TATATATTATGAAGTACATTTTTTATTTTCCCTTAAATAGGCCATTGTTAGACATTGTTAGAATATTGATGGCCAGGGCAATTTCCTAAAAAAGGATGTTCCAAATAACACTAACCAAACTTCATGCTTGTGTCACAAAACAAACTATTCCATTGCTTTTTTTTATTTATTTTTTTTCAGCATGTAGCAGCTACATTTTTATAAGGGACATTGATACACATGGGTACACAATGCAGCACCAATGGATTCCACACCTTGACCTGTATCACTCTGAGAAAACTGCTTTGTCTCAGACATGTGTATATATATTCGAAGCAGCAGGATGAAGGTCATACAGGTAATTTCTGGAAATACTGAGAGGTAATGACATGCAGGTACAAAGGTAATGATAATCCATTAACAAGGTCTTGCATCCAGTTTGAACTGTTTCATGATCCTGTTCAGCAGTCTGAGCTTGGAGACTGACCGAGTCAATGCTTTAAAGAATAACTCTTATCTTTTGTGATGTCTTTGTGGATGTCGTTTAGCTTTATGACATGGTTTACTATCACTGCGGTGCGGATTTCTGTTTATTCCCTTTCATCAGCTTGAGGTTGTCATTCAAGTCTATAAATTAAATACAGTCAAATCTATTAAAAGCAAGGCCTTCTTTTCCTCTGAAACATTTGAATATCCTTAAAATCCATAAGGTAAAGTGTTGTTTTCGCTCCTGAACATCAGGATTAATGGTGATGCTGTTGAATAGCTAAAAACACAACTGCAGTTATGTACTATAGTTTTGTCCATAGCTAGACTATGATTGAGTGATAAATATACGTGGTCTATAAATCCAGTGGTGTGCTGCCTATTTCTGATTTTTTTTTTTTTTTTTTTTTTTTTTTTTTTTTTAAATAAACTTTTTTGCACCTTTGTCACACTTAACTTTTTCAGATCATCAAATTTAAACATTACACAAAGATAACCCAAATATTCAAAAAATGCAGTTTTCCTGTTGTGATGTTATTTGTTAGGAGAAAGATTCTATCCAAACCTACATGAACCTCTGTGAAAATGTAATTGGCCCCCTTATTAAAAGGTAAGGTAATTGTGATTAATCCTATTATTGGGGGAAAACTGAGTTCAGTTTCATGGCCACGCCCAGGCCTGATTGATGCCAGACTTTTCCAATCAAGAGATCCCTAACATAAAACCTGTCTGACAAGGTGAGGTAGGCCATACTGAACACATATCATCATGCCGTGATCCAGTCAGCTTCAAGAGCAAACAAGAAAGAAGATTATATAGATGTCTCAGCCTGGGATATGATACAAAATCATTGGTAAATCTTTGGGACTCCAGCAGACCATTGTCAGACTGTCAGAGCCATTATCCATTAATGGAGAAGGCATGGCACAGTGGTGACCCTTCCCAGGAATGGCTGACCTACTAAAATTACTCCAAGAGCATGGCGCAGACTAACAAGAGAAGTCACAAAGGATCCAAAAACCACTTCTATACAACTACAAGCCTCACTTGCCTCAGGTAATGTCAATGTTCATGACTGCACCATCACAAAACAAACAGGCAAAAATGGCATCCATGGGAGACTTCCAAGGCGAAAGCCACTGTTGACAAGAAAGAATATCAAGGCACGACTCAATTTTGCCAAGAATCATCTTGATCATCCCCAAAGCTTTTGGGAAAATGCTCTCTGGAGTGATGAAACTAAAGTTGACCTTTTTGAGAGAAACGCATCCCGTTACATCTGGCGCTAAAGTACAGGGACCCTGACACTTGCACAACTTTTGGCCACAATTTTGTCGTGGCTAGTCGTGCCCTTTTAGGGGCACGACCTGGGAAGCTCCTGCACTAGTTCACGCATACTTCACAGCGAGTTCACACATAGTTCGTGCATAGTTTACGCGCTTCCCTCACTACTCATAAACTCAACGTGAGCTGTTCGTGAACTATTCGTCGAAGTTCGTGGCAGTGCGTGGCATGGCGTGCAACTGCCACGCACTGGCAAGCATCCTCCCACATCGTCCCGACGAGTTCATGAACAGACACGGTCATGACCCGGTCAGGAAATCATCTTGTTGTGACCAAAATTTCGAACGTTTTAAAATTCTTGTCCCAACATGGCACGTAGTCACGAGGGATTTACGCACACTTCAGGCCAGTTTACGACTAGTTTGCGACTCAACTTGTGCCAATGTGTGCCACAGAATCGTGAAAGTGTCAGGGTCCCCTAACACAACATTTGATAAAAAGAACATTGTGTCAACAGTGAAACATGGTGGTGGAAGTGTGATTGTGATGATCTGGGCCTGCTTTGCGGCTTCAGGACCTGGGAGACTTGTCATGATTGATGGAACCATGAATTCTGCTCGCTACCAAGAAATCCTGGCAAAGAATGCTTGTCCATTTGTTAGAGACCTCAAGCTAAAGCACACCTGGGTTCTGCAGCAAGACAATAATGCGAAGCACAGCAGCAAGTCCGCTTCTGAATGGCTAAAAAAAGAACAAAATGAAGCTTTTTGAGTGGCCTCGTCAAAGTACCGACCTGAACCCTATTGAGATGCTATGGTATGACTTTAAAAAGGCTGTTTATGCCTGAAAACCATCCAATCTGGTTGATCTTAAACAATTCTGCAGAAAAGAGTGGGCCAAAATCCCATCACAGCGATGTGAAAGACTCATCGCCTTTTATCGCAAACGCTTGACTGCAGTTATTGCTGCAAAAGGTGGTTCAACCAGCTATTAGGTTTAGGGGCAATTACTTATTCACACGGGCCTTTATAGGTTCAGATGTTTTTTCCCCCTTAATAAATGCAATTGGCACTGAAAACTGCATTTTGTGTTTACTTGTGTTTTATCTTTGTATAACATTTAGGTTTGCTTGATCTGAAATGGATGACAGTAGCAAACATGCAAAAAATGTCAGAAATCGGTCAGGGGCAAAATGTTTTGCATAGCACTGTATAGTCTGTATGTCATTTGAATGAACCCTGCATCTTTGGTCCCTGCCCACTTTACCGACAAAATAAAGCATTGCCTCGTCCTCTTGGAAGATCAGATTGGTGTCCCTGTCTAAAAAAAAAAAAAATAAATAATGCCCATCTGTTCTGGGAGATGACCATTTTTAATTCATTAAAGAAATAAGCAATGAAAGGGAAGGTATTACAGAGCCTTTTATGACCAGTAAGGGTGAGGAAAAAAAATCACCATCATAGATGCCTTCGAGTTTCTTATTTCTTTTATAAATTAGTGGGCATAACTACACGAACCAAAAAAAAGAACAATTATTATTATTTATATTTGTAATGAACAATTCTCCCACTATGTAATATACGGTAGTCTGCTAGTAGAAAGTGTTTGTTGCTAAGCAGTACAACAGCCAGAAAAATTAAAGCAAATGTTAAGGTGAGGTGGTGGCTTAGTCATTAAAATACTGAGTGTACAGTAAGGACTAGTATTACCAAGCTGCCTCTGTTGGGCCTTTGAGCCGCAAATACTCAGTTGTATAAATGAGAAAAATAATAATTTGTTTTGGTAGAGTATTCTATAAACAGATCAATGGCTGCAGTCAATAGTTTTATTAATTTCAAACCTGGCATGTTAATACAGAATTTAAGTATGAATGTGTACTGAACCCCTCCTTGAATCACCACCTTACTGTGGTGGAGCAGTTTGCATGTCCTAATGATCCTCAGAGCTATGTAGTCAGGGGCATTATGCCTCTGGTAGGGTCACCCAAGGCAAATAGGTCCAAGGTGATGGTCCACACTAAGCATGGTTCAGAAGACCTTGATGGATAAAAAAGGTAAAAGGACACAGCTTCCCTTGACCAATCATGGGTCACTGGGGTCACTGGGGTCCCCCCCCGGAGCCAGGTCTGAGGAGGGGCTCAAACGTAGGCACCTAGTGGTCGGCTTCTGCCCATGGAGCCTGTTTGGGCCCAGCCCAAAAAGGAGACATGGGTCTGCCCTCCCAATGACCCAACACCTGTCGGAGGGGCTATAGGGTTTGGGTTGGCAGCCGAAGGCATGGGTTCTGTCGAACCGATCCTTGGCTGCTGTCTCTGACTCTTGGGACATGGAATGTCACCTCTCTGGTGGAGATGGAGCCTGAGCTGGTACGCGAGGTTCAGAGATACTGACTAGATATAGATTGACTTCCCTCCATGCATAGCTTGGGTTCTGGTGCCACCTATCTTGAGAGGGGCTAGACCACACCTTACTGTGCCCACATATTGGGGCTCTCCCCAGTTGATGAAAGGGTAGCTTTCCTCTGCCTTCGGTTGGGGGGACAAGTCCTGACTGTTGTTTGTGCTTATGGACTAAATGACTGTTCAGACTACCCACCCATTTTGGAGTCTTTAAGGGGTGTGTTAGAGAACACTCCCCCTGTGGAACCCCTTCGTTGTCCTGGTAGAATTCAATGCCTATGTGGGCGAAGACAGTGTAACCTGTAAGGGTGTGATTGATAGGTACGAACTCTCCAATCTGAACCCAAATGGTGTTTTGTTGTTGGACCTCTGTGCCCGTCACTGTTTGTCATCGTGTCTTTTGTAGTTACGTCCCCGTACTTGTGGCCGCATGTTCTGGGCACTCGGGTGAAGAGAGGAGCTGAGCTTTCAACCAATCACCACCTGGTGCTGCGCTGGCTCCGATTGCGCGAGAGGCCGCACTCCAGTCCTGGTAGGGCCAAGCATGTAGTTAGGGTCTCCTGAGATCCTTTGGTAAGATAAGATAATCCTTTATTCGTCCCACAAACGGGGAAATTGCATCACACAATGGCATGGTGGTGTCTCTTGTCAGAAGAATCTTTAACTCCCACGTCTGGCAGAGCTACAACCACATCTCAAAGGAGGCAGGGAACATGGTATCCGAATGGGCCATGTATGTTTCCTCCATTATTCAGGCGGCAGCCCACAGCGGGGGCGATAGGTCATTAGTGTCTCTTGTGGCACTAACCCCCGAACCCGGTGAGGGGAGCCATCCAGCTGAAGGAGGCCTATCGGGTCTTCTTGGCCTGTAGGACCCCTAAAGCAGCAGAAAGGTACCGGCAGGCCAATCGTGCTGCCGCGCAGGCTGTCGTGGTGCAAAATCTTGGGGGTGGAAAGAGTTAATTGAGGGCATGGAAAGTGACTATCTCTTGGTCTCATAAAGATTCTGGACCACCATCCAACATCTCAGAAGAGGCAAGCAGTTCTCCACAAATACTGTTTACAGTTGAATTATGGAGCTGCTCACCTTGACTGGGGATGTTGTTGGGAGGTGGAAGGAATACTTCAAGGAGCTCTTCAATCCCACCAACACATCTGTGGAGGAATAAGACCGTGGAGGTTTGGGTGGGGTTGCCACCATCACTGGGGCTGAGGTCAGTAGGGTAGTCAAAAAGCTCCTCAGTGGTTGGGATCTAGGGGTGAATGAGATCCACCTTGAATATCTCAGGGCTCTGGATGTTGTAGGACTGTCTTGGATGACACGTCTCTGCAACATTGCTTGGTCATCGGGGGCCGTGCCTCTGGATTGGCAAACCAGGGTGGTATTTGCCCTTTTTAAAATGGGGGACCGGAGGGTGTGTTCTAATTTATTGTGAAATCACACTCCTCAGCTTACCCGGGAAAGGCTATGCAGGAGTACTGGAGAGGAGGATCTGACCAATGGTTGAACCTTTGAATCAGGAGGAACAATGTGGTTTTCGTCCTGGTCGTGGCACTCTTGACCATCTCTATATACTCTACAGGATCCTGGAGGGGGTATGGGATTTGCCCAATCTGTCCACATGTGTTTTGTGCATTTAGAGAAGGCTTTCGACCGTATCCCTCAGCCTATCTTGTGGAGTGTGTTCTGGGAGTATGGTGTACTGAACACGTTGCTACGGACCATTAAGTCTCCATACTACAAGAGCCAGAGCTTGGCCGGTATTGGTAACAACAGGTCGAATTCATTTCCGGTGATTGTTGAGGTCTGCCAAGGCTGTCCTTTGTCACTGATTCTGTTCATAATTTTTATGGACGGAATTTCTAGGCACAGCCAAGGCGTTTGGGGGTTCTGGTTTGGTAGCCATAGGATCTTGTCTCTGCTTCTTGACTAGATGATGGTGTCCTTTTGGCTTCATCAATCCGGGACCTCTAGCTCTCATTGGAGTGATTCGCAGCTGAGTGCAAAGCGGTTGGGATGAGAATCAGCACCTCCAAGTCCGGGGCCATAGTTCTCAGCCGGAAAAGGGTGGAATGCAACTTCTGGGTCTGGAATGAAGTCCTGTCCTAAGTGGAGGAGTTCAAGTATCTTGAGAGATCAACAGGCGGATTGGTGTAGCCTCTGCTGTAAAGTGGAGCCTGTACCGGTCCATCGTGGTGAAGAGGGAGTTAAGCCAGAAGGCAAAGCTCTCAATTTACCTGTCAATCAACATTCCAACCCTCACCTATGGTCACAAGCTTTGGGTAGTGACCGAAAGAACAAAATTGTGGATACAAGCGGCTGAAATGAGCCTCCCTTGCAGGGTGGCAGGGCTTTCCTTTAGAGATAGGGTGAGAAGCTCAGCCACCCAGGAGGAGCTCGGAGTAGAACCGCTGCTCCTCTGCCTTGAGAGGAGCCAGTTGAGGCAGCTCAGAAATCTAATTAAAATGCCTCCCTGGTGTGGTGTTTTGGGCATGTCCACCCAGGAAGAGAACTCGGGGTTGACCCAGAACGTTCTGGAGGGACTATGTCTCTCGCCTGGTTTGGGAACACCTTGGTGTTCCCCTGGAAGAGCTGGAGGGAGTGGCCGGGGAGAGGAACGTCTGGACCTGATGATGATGATGATGATGTGTATTCAGTTAACGGCTTTAATTGCTGCTCAGACAATAAGTTTTTGGAACCAAATATAAATGATATATACTGTACATGTGAGATGAGAATTTATTGTGCAGTGGGTTGTACCTGTAAGTTACATTCGACAGCGTGTGTGATGTAACCTATGAGCTATAACATGGTACACTTTCCTGTTATGAATTTATTTCTTCAGGTCAGAGCAATATCAAGCACCCTTCACTTTAATATATTGCCTATTTTTCACATAAGGGATTATACAAAGGATGTAAGGATGAATGCATGCCAGTAAAAAAGACTTCGTAGAAAAACCACTGTGATCATTTATTACTCAATAAATCTCAGGCTAGCTGAAGCCGAATATCATGCCAAGCATGTTCAATTTCATGAGAGTAAAGGATTTCTCCTTTTCAGTGGTGAGGCACATGGAACATTAACAGGATAATATTAACAGGATCTCTGTTTGTATTTCTGTGTGTTACAGGAGCAGAAATATACGAAGGGCAGAAATAAAAAAAAATGGTGGAACTCCAATGAATGACTGTCATGATCATATACATATGCAGAAACCTCTCAGGTGCAATTTTCTATTTCAGGTTCAGGTCAACATTTCCAGATCAATGCAAACATTCATTCCACAGCACTAAAAGTCCCCACATACAGTTTTGAATGTTTTTTCCCACTGGCTATTGATGTGTATGCCTCATTGATGTGCATGTGTTCGAACCTTTGCTTTTTTAAAGTGTGTTTTTGTGCACACATTAGTCTGAGGTTAAGCTCTTTTTACATTTCCTTCCTTCCTGTCATGTTTTTTTTTTAATTTATTTATTTTTTTAATACATATGCACACCTCAATAGTCCCTGTACTCCACCCCTTTAATGATCAGAAACAAGTCACTCCAGGCTATATTGTCCATTATACAAACACAGCATGCGTTGCCAAGAACTGACATCATACATCATACTCTTCCTTTTTAAGATCTATATCACTACTTAACTGCCATAGACATAAAATATACAAACAGTAATTTAACTGAGAGTATACTGCTCCATATTTTCATCAGTGAGGTTTACTTTCTTTTTACATAGCAGGCATGAACTGTGCTAAGCAAACCTTTGGACAGTGACACTAGCAGCCCTGTGTACAAACCACCTGAATTAACATCAAGGCCATAGGATACAGTGACTATCATGACTTAAGTAAACTTTACACTTGTAGACCCAAAACAGCCAAAGGATTGCAGATGTAATAATAAATAGTCCATTCAGTAAAATTTAAAAAGTTTCATGTGGCATATCAAGTTGCGCAGTTTGTGTGTGTGAGGGATGACCTACTTTTGTTTTCTGTCAATCATAGTGACACTAGTCAAGCAGTGATTGACAGATCCCAGTGCATTATCCCAGTGCATAACTTGCTGACCCTCATGGCACCCCTAATGGCAGAATCAACTGGCAGGTTCCAGCATCATTTCCACTGCTGGCAAAAAAATTTCTCATGTGCTTCCATTAAGAAAAAAAAAAGACAGGAAAGCCTTGATGCTGTAAAACCAGTTGAGATTACACAGAGGAATATAATGCCTTTGGATGAACCAGCTTTATAGATGATATGTTATACTTCACCTAACGATGCTTTAAAACTCTGTGTTACTGATGGCAGCGATTTTCTTGATTGCACTCTCCAACTGAAAATGACTGCTGTCTCTGTCTCCACTCTAGTAATCAATTGGTGAGTCCACTGATCTTTTAAGCGTGAAATTGCATGTTGTTATACACAAGAATTTCATCATTTGAATGTAATGCTCTACTATTATTGATTCAAAAAGAAAAGGATGAGGAATGAGCACAATAGTTTAACTTAGAAATGGGGTGGCATGGTGGTATCGTGGTTAACATGTCTGCCTCACAGCGAGAAGGCCCTGGGTTCTAGTCTTGTGCATGCGCTTCTGTGTGGAGTTCATGTGCTCTCCCTTTGGTTAGCATGGGTTACCTCTGGATACTCTGGTTTCCTCCCATATTCCAAAGACATGCATTGAACTGATTGGCTGTTCCAAATTACCCCTACATGTGAGTATAGATGGTCAGGGGTGTGCTGCCCTAGCAATAGCCCGGCAAGCTGTTTAGGGCATGCTCCACCGTCACCCAGTGTCAGCTGAAATAGGCACGCGACCCTAGTATTAAGCGATTCCGTAGTGAGTGAACTTGGAAAGGTAATTAACCTACGATATGTTTTTAACGCAAGCATGTTCCACTGTTGGATGACTGTTAGGGGGCACGGTGGTTTAATGCTTAGCCTATCTTTTTTTACAGCTGGAAACCTGTAGGTTCAAGTCCCAGGCTCAGTGAGGATATTTCTGTGTGGAGTTTGCATATTCTTCCTGAAGATTGTGTGGGTTTCCTCCATGTACTCTGGTTTTCTCTCACAATCCAAACACATTCACATTAGGCTAATTGGTTCTTCCAAATTGCCAATTGTGACTCTGGATAATTGTGTGAATTGCAGTGCAATGCCCTGGTGAGCTCTACTGGGTGTACTCCACCGTCTCCTAGAATTGGCTGAGATGGACTAGTAGGATTGAACGGCTCGGAAAATAAAGAAGTCAGTGAATGTTCCACTGTTTCATTCAATTGGTTTAACTTACCCTTTCATTCCTTTCCTTCCATTATTAGCTTTATTCCTCATAATAATCTTTCCTGCCATTTGTTTATTAGTTTTTTCTCGCCAGATATGAAAATGTAACTCTTGAGAGTAAATTACGCACACTATCACAAATAGAGTATAGTAAAAAGAATAGTGTCATGAATGCAGTCATAGCCCTTTTAACATTATATTCTTGGTTTAATAAACCATGTAAATAAGTAAATAAATACTGTATATGTCTCTACAACCACAGCAAGCGCTGTGTGCCCTAGCCTGGCGCATTTCCATTGTTTCCCCAGACAGAAGGAGGCCAAAGAAGAAGAAGAAATAAGATTATTATCATCTGGTATCACATTTAGATTTGTTTCTACAGATGTTTTTGGATACCTCACGAATATGATTCAACCTAAAACCTGAAATGTTTCCAGGACAAAGTCTGCCAATTTTTAGGTATGGCTTGGACTGAAATTTTCGAGCAAGGGTGAAGGATGTGGTCTCAACCTCTACTGCCACTAGGCCAGGGTGTTCCAACAACAGAGAGAGAATGATCTTTTTTCCATGGATTTGACTTCATACCACTTACAGTAATTTTAATTTTGTCTAAATACATAGCATGATCATTATGGTTGAAAAACTTAGCATTTCATTGAGCTAGCTCACAAACATGGTGTGCTAGTGTTACATTGTACACATGTAGCAATCACGAATGACTGCTATAAATTCAGCAGAGATGAAGTAGACAAAAACCTGGTGTCTTTTATTTTTCCAATTAGTTTATCTGTGAACCTGGATTATGTCGAGTAATATTTTTCTGAATATATATATACCTCAATTTACCGGTTGATGGCATGGTGGTGTAGTGGTTAACATTTCCAACTCACAGCATGATGGTCCTGGATTGGACCCCTGTGCCTGGCGAGGCCGCTTCTCTTTTGCATGTTCTCCCCTTGCTTCCTTGGGTTTCCTCAGGGTACTCTGGTTTCCACTCACAGTCCAAAGAAATACACATTAGGCTAATTCTTGATTGCCCCTGATGTGAATATAAGGGTGAATGGGTGTATGTCTGTGTTGGTCTAGCACACTGCTTCTCAAATAGTGGGCTGTGCCCATACATATATCGGGTCATGGGGCTCTGTAACCCATCCCAGACCAAGGCAGCGTATACCCTGAACACCTTGCCAGACAGTTGCTAGACCAGTGCTTCTCAATTATTTTCTGTGACGCCCCCCAGGAAGAAGAAAAATTTCACCCCGCC
>JAQNCB010000010.1:4832892-4849980 GCA_030068295.1 Euristhmus nudiceps | reverse complement strand
CCTAGACTTCTCGCCTTGCTACCTTTCCACCTGGTCTCCTGAACACACAGTATGTCCACCTTCCTCCTTTGCATCATGTCAAACAAATCTATAGTTTTTCCTTTCATCGGCCGAACATTCAAAGTTCCTACTCTCAGTCCAAGACTGTTCCCTTTCCTCTTGTCTCTCTGCCTGCGGGCCCATTTTTCTCCTATCCTTCGTCGACCCACAGTAGCCCATTTTCAACCAGCACCCTGTAGGTTATCGGCACTTATGGCGGTCATTGTTAACCCGGGCCTGACCGATCCAGAATGGAAGTCCTACATTTGCTACATTTGAGTTGCATGTTTACTTTGGCACAGTTTTTACGCCAGATGATCTTCCTGAAGCAACCCTCTGCATTTATCCGGGCTTGGGACTGGCACATCAGGACACTGTGTTGTGACCCCTTTAGGCTGCATTACCACTTAAAGATTGAAACAGATAATTTTTTTTCTAAATGTTTGGAGCAGGGGCGGCATTCGTTCACTGTCATTTATGTAAATTCAGTGTCACAAAAGAAGCCTTAATAAAGCAGTCATACTAGCATATTATTAACCCACATTATGGGTAGGCTTACTTAAATACAGTGTTAGCCAAACACTAAACTTTTCAACAGCAACTTTTACCCATCTCTATGTTTTGCACCACTACTGTACAAACAGTGCATGAATCAATTTTAGGATGCTATTTTTGGTGTTGAAGGAGTCATGCTCAGAAATAGTCGCAAGTGTTCTTCAAAATACACTGTTGGGGTTACTGTGCTTTTAATCCAGAACACATTTAGAGTCAACAAAACATGCCACAGTGATGGGAGTGCTGCTGTTATTTCTCTCTTCTTTATCTTTCCCTCTCAAACATCTATGTACTAGTATATTCTCAAGGGCATTTCTATTACGTGTCTTTTCCCCCCTTTAGTACACTTTATTGAAATGTAAACAATTCCCTAAATTCCAAATTAATGTTTGAACTTTGCAATGTTCCTGAAATTCCTGACCTCTGGCGAAAGACTTTTTTGTAGCTGTTGATGGGGGAAGTGAAGCGTTAACCTTTCATATCATATTCTGTGTTCACATCAACCACAGTGTTTATTCCCTTTTAAGGATGCATGGGTGTCTCTTAGGGCCAGAAGATGTTGCCTTCAGCCTGCAGCTCCAAGTCATTCTTAACCTTTTGTCGTTCTGCTTTGTTTTTTTACGTCTATGGTGTCTGCCTACGGCATGATATTTTTAAGTGTGCATGCTACTGTTATAATCAGGAGGATGTTCAAATATAGTAACAGAGTGGACTTTCTCAGGCTTTTCTGTTAGTGGGAATGCGGATGACTAAGAGGACACTCTGACATGCCTCCTGGAAAAATTGCTTTCACAGTATCCTCTTGGGAGCAGTTCTCTTAATTATTTTAATTGCAACACTTATAGTCATATGTGACTCATTTTAAAAATTAGACATGGGTTACATGTGATGTAATTATATTATGATTTATGATTATAATCCAAAATGTACTGAGTAATATTCCTACCGCTCAGTTCCAGGGTTCCTGCATCAATTGGTCCTACTTCCTGTCTGCAGAGTTTTATAGACCCTCAAGAAATTAATAGTGTGAAAGAAAAAAGACAAATTATAGTTTATATGAATGCTAGAGTCGACTAAAAGGCAACATAAAAATAAATTTACGTGCATAAACAATAATAAACACAGCAAAATGTTCAGGTTTCATTCAATTTAATTCGTATATCACTTTTTACAGTCGACAGTCATAAAGCAGTTTTACATAAACACATTTGGTTAAAAATGTAGACAGCAGGTCAGTGGTGGCCTGGTGATAGGGTGCTGGATTACTGATCCCAAGGTTGGGGGGTTCAAACACCACTATTGACGGTTGTCACTACTGGCCCCCCAGTGCAGCTAACTGGGTTATTAAAGGCCAGCCTATGTCTATGTCTACTGTCTATGGTGAGAGTCATGTAAAAGATCCATTGCTGACTTTCATCAAGAGTAGGCTGCATAGCCTTCAGCATGTTTCTGCCCTTCAATGGCCTTGCGAGCTGTCCAGGGTGTACTCTGCCCTCTCCCAGAGTCGTACTCTGCCCTCTCCCAGAGATGGGCGCCAGCCTCCCCATGTCCCTGATTAGGATTAAGCAGTTCAGAAAATGAATGAATGAATGATTTTAAACAGCGTTCATGGTGTACCCCACATTCACCCAGAGTTAGCTAAGATAACCTCCTGCCTCCCTGTGACTCTGGTAGGATTAAGCAGTTTGGCAAAAGGATGAGTGAATGAATTTAAACATATGATTTTAAACATTCCTCTATAAATTTTAAACATCCCCAATGAGAAAGCTTGTGGCGAGGTTTAAAATTGAGAGTATAAATTATAATACAAAGACTCAAAAAGTCCTTTCACTGAGCACACGCAGGTGCATCATAAAAGCTCTTCAGGCTCTTTAGTAGAACTTCCAGATAAGTCTGGGCGTAATGTTGGTTCATCTATCACTGATATCTACTGTACTTACTGTTCACCATTATAATTAAGTCCCCCATTAATTGCACATGTATGAAATATAAATATGTATAGTATAAAGAAGGCCGATGTTCAGTGATTAGGGTATTGGGCTCATGTTTCAGTGTGTCTCTGTCCACCCACCAATGTAAATGAGTGCCGGTAAAAACACTGGGAAAGTAGCCTGCAATGGACGAGTTGAACTTATAGTCGCTTCACACTACAGAAATCATGGATAAGCTCTGGCGTAATGAGCCTTGAGTGTAAAAGCCCAACAGACTTTACCTTCTACAGAATAAACACTGAGCTGTATGGTATTTCTGCTAAATGGCCCTAAAACAGCTGGATCTCAAAACTATAATCTTGTATTACATGCTGTTTAGTCCTGTGTTTATTAAGTTCACGGAAACTTTCTTAAAATGTATGCTAAATGCGTTAATGAATATCAGTACCAGGTGGTTAGTGTTCTGGGTACTTTATGTGTGAGTTAAATATGGAGTGGTGGTGGTGTTGTTTTGGTATTTATGATGCACAAGAAGAATCTCAGCTGGAAAAACGGAAGAACTAAAAATAGTGAGTAATGAGAAAATGGGGGACTCTCACTCTCATACTGTCTTTTACAACACACTCTCTCTCTCTCTCTCTCTCTCTCACTCACTCTCTCCCTCTCTCTCTCCCTCTCGCTCTCTCCCCACTCTCTCTCTCTCTCTCTCTCTCTCTCTCTCTCTAATAAACAAACACACTCTTACCCCGCCACCCTTCATGGTTGACCTTTCCTACCACTTTGTGACCAGTCCACTTCCTGTCATATTTTGGGAGGCCGAGTGAGAGCGTGAGAACAGCTTAGTCTCACCCAAAATGCAAGGATAAATCCCAGAACAAGAAGTAGACCCCATTTCATTCCTTTTGTAAGAATGTGTACACCATTAAAAAAGTTCAGTTTGGTATTTTTATTTTGTCCTCAGTTTCACTTCTGCCCAGTCACCTGAATCAGTTCACGTTCCAGTTCAGTTCTTTTCATCTTAGTGTTCCTTGCTCTTTTCCTTCTTCTGCTTTAAATCTGTGTTTAAAGACAGTTCAGTCACATATATATGAAGTGCTAGTTAAATGTAAATTCTGTCCTTATAATTTCCTTTTTATTTTTATAGCGAATCTTCCCCTCTGTGTTGTACCGAAAGAACAAAACGTTGTTTCTAAATCTTTTTTTCCCCTTTGAGCCTTTATATTCAAAAAAGATTTTCTATTCATCTTCCTCCTGTGTAATGTTAACTTATCACAAATGGCCTACTATAAGAGTCTAATCAATTCCTTAGGAATTCCTTTCATTTATTCATTGGCAGTTGAACAAACACACAACTTGGTTCTCACCAGCTCCTCACTGCATGACTGTTGACTAATAGTTTCCATATGTGGGAATAAGGAAGTCTAGTAGGCAGTATAATGTATACATGAATTTACTTGATATGGAGCTAAAATGGCTTTTCTGATAGCATTGACCCTCTTTAAACTAGTCATTAGTGTTACTCACACACTCAACTGTGGGAACCGAGATCTTCTACTGTACATAAGAAGAATGATATCAAGCGAGTAGTGGCTACCAAGATTGAATTAATTATGGAAAAGAAGATGGCTGGAGGATATCAGGATATCCAATCAGCAATCCCAGAAAGGGCTGCTGCCCGGCAAACAACCCCTAAGCTGAACATCAGAAACCGGGTTGCCTTTGCAGGGTGAACCCCTATAAGGCTTTAAAGTCTGCAGAACATAATGGAGCATCCAGTAAGACCCAGCATGGGCTTTCATAATGACTGCAGCTTTTTTTTCCCCTGATGAGGTTTTGGCTCGGTGTGTGTGTGCGAGCGTTTTTATGACTCGATGGTGACTAAATATGCCTATAACATTTTGGATGTACCTTACTTCACATATATATATAATTTGTGAGCATAGAGAGATGCATTAGTGAATTGGAATATATGATATGTTAAGGCAATATACATATCACGCAATGAAACTGCTACAGAGACCCAATAGTGCAAGAAAACTATTTCAACTATTTCTATTTTCTTAAAAAAAAAAAAAAAAAAAAAAAAAGGACATAATAAGATATCCTGAGAATATGACGAGGCCTGTTTCGATAAATGAAAGCACGACTATGTAAATTGTAAAATTTTGTTGAGTGTTTGTTACTTTATGACTTGGATTAACCTGTGCTTTTCATACTAGAATCTTTACTGTTTGCTTTACAGCACCCTGTTATTGGTTTGCATGGTCTTTTCACAGCAGGCAAGTTCTTGGTTCATCAGGGCCATCAAGGTCCTTTCTGTGTGGAGCTTGCAGGTTCTCCATGTTTGTGTGGGTTTCCTCAGTGTACTCCAGTTTCTTCTCTTGATGTAGACAAGCAATCTGTTCAGGATGTACTCATGCCCAAAATCAGCTGGGATTGGCTCCAGCTTCCCCGTAACCATGATGGATAAGCACTGGATGGATAATGGAACCTCACATCATGAACCCTACCTAAGGGATTTATGATACATGATAAGTCATTTTTGGTAACTAATGTACTAATTTTACATTTGTAAGTGTGTGTGTGTGTGTGCTACACGGTGACACAATGGTTAGCACGTCCACCTCACAGGAAGATTCCCAGCTTAGGCATTTTTGTGCAGAGTTTGCATGTTCTCCCTGCGCTTGTGTGGCTTTCCTCCAGGTCCTCTCGTTTCCACCAATGGTCCGAAGACATGCAAGTTAGGCTAATTGGCTGTTCCAAATTGCCCATATATGTGAGTGTGGGTGAATAATTGTGTGTGTGTGTGTGTGTGTGTGTGTGTGTGTGTGTGTGTGTGTGTGTGTGTTGGTCCTCTGAATTGTTTCGGATGTACCTCCGCCAGCTCACTGTGACCCGAGTATGAAACCAGTCGGGCAAATTAATAAGGGTGAGATAAGAGTAATTTTGAATATGTAATATTATATTCATTTTTAAAAATTCCTTAAAGCAAATAGGACTTGGTTGGTCAGAGTAAGACCATTTAGGACACTTGTCAAATGGTTTTTCAAATTCGGTGCAATAATTCTAGGTGAATTGGTACATGTTAAATATCATAGTTGTGATCTTTTAGTTGCATCTCCTCTTTTGGGTGTAGAAAGATCACAGCCAGTAGAAGCTATTTTATTCTGTTTATGTGAAACTGTTTGTTTAACTTTTAACTGCACTCACTAATGTTTGCTTTGACGCCATCTTCTCTCATTTGACCCAACAAGTAACTACTCATTTGAATGGTGACAATCTTCTGAAATCTTATTTGAAATTCAGAAAGGGGAACATGTTCACGAAAAGGATGTACCCGTGCATTCTCTGTCACCTAATTAATCATCTCTTTCGAGCCAATAAAAGAAAATGTTGAGGAGCTGCACGCATATTGTCTAAAGAGCAAACTATGGAGATCTGTAAACTCTAATCTCAGTGCCTCAGTACTGGCCAGGAAAAAAGCATGCGTATGAGAGAGCATGTTTGTAAGTGTGTGTCAGGAAGAAAAGGTCTCAGTAATCAGTTAATGTTTTATAACGTGTTTATTGGTCTGGTGGGCATAAAAAAGATTACAGAGTTTAATGTGTGGGCTTGTGTATGCCTCTACGTGCATGAGAGAAGGAGATTGTCTATGGTTTGTGTTTTAGACCTCCCATACATCTGTGTGTGTGAACCTGGCTTTTGTCCAGCTGACTAACTGTTTAGGTGTTCTTTAATGCAATGCAGGACAACAAGAAATAAAGAAGGGGGTGATGAGAAAGACAGCACACACTTGCCTGCAGTGACCTTAAAGAGGTGAAACACACACATTTCGAGAAAAGAAACCAGTTTAATTTTTTTATCAAGATTGAAAAACGTATTTCGTGAATTTTTTTTAATGAAACCACAAAAATAATTGGCAGGAAAGATGAAGAAAAAATGTTTTAAAAGCCAATCATTGTGAAATGATCTGCACCACAGTAGGGACTTGTGGGAATTCCTGTCTCAGTATGATTGGGCTAAAAATGCTATCATCAATAACTTGGCATTACACACACACACACACACACACACACACACACACACACACACACACACACACACACACACACACACACATGATGACCAAATCGGTTGGCCACTGTGTCAAAAAAATAATATTTTTTTTTTGAAAATCTCATATTTAATTCATAATATAACACAGTCAAAAGTATAATGTTAAATATACACATGTTAACTTTTTTTTTTTTTTACTATTTCATCAAAAATATTAGCTCATATTGAGTTTTATTGCAGTAGCATGTCTCAAAAATGTTGGGAAGGGGCAACAAAAGGCTGGAAAAGTAAGTGATACTAAAAAGAAACAGTTGGATAAACATTTTGAATCTAATTTAACTAATTGGTAACAGGTCAGTAACATGATTGGGCATTAAAAGAGCAACTGGTTATAAGTCCACTGATGTGGAAAAACAGCATCTACAAATTCACGTGATCTACACTACATAATATCATCAAAAGATTCTGAAAATCTGGTCGATATTGAATGGACATGCTCTTTGGGCCCCCATGTAGCACTGGTTTAAAAACAGGCATGAATCTGTCATGGAAATCATTTCATGGGCTCATGAACACTTCCAGAAATCACTGTTTGTGAGCACAAATCAGTGTTACACAGCATCACAATATTTAAAAAAAAAACTTTTGATTGTAAAAGACCGAGAGAAAAATGCAGTTGCCATTTCTGTTTATTTTAATAAATAAATAGAAGCATGAGTAGAAAAGCTGCACTTGCCTAAATTGTTCAAATGACATGAAATATATGGGTGAGCTGTTTGTCCTTTTGTGTTATGTTTACATTTCACCTCATTCACAAATTTTTAGAATCAAGGGTATTATAGTCAAAATTGGTAAAGTTGTTGTGTTTTACATACATAGTTTTTAAAAATTTATTAGTTGTGTAATTTTAAGCAATTGTATTTTTATTCAGAGGAATAAAATATGACAATAAATCAAGAGATAACGTTTGCTTATTTTTGTTGAAATTTGTGCTAAACAATGAATGGTGAGGTAATTTAGCACAGACAATCGAACTATCTGCATTTTTGGAAGAAAATGGAGAGGAAAAACTAAGAAGAACCGAAGCTCTGCACTGAGCTGAAGACATTAGCGAAGACATTAGATATGGAAATACGTCCTGCTGTGCCACTGTGCCAACAGACTCACTATAGGTTGCACAGATTAAGGTGTAATATTATCATGTTACATTTGCAGGCTTATGTGTGAGCATGTTTAAGCATATTTATGTACTTAGTAATGATTAATAGATAACACAGATTTCCTCAAAATGTTTTCAAATGGATTTTGAAAGACATTTTTTGGTGGAAAGGAATTAATAATTCACATATTGCCTCTTGGCTCTCAACCACTTCCATAATACGCCCTTAATTTACCGCTTTGCTTGACACTGTTCTAAAATCTCCTTGTCTCAATCACAGCACTCTTGGTGTACTCATTATCTACATTTGTAGAATACAGGCTTTCTTCAAATGGAGTGCTGGGTGTATGTAATATCATGATGCCCTGGTATCCTCTCTCAGCTTCTAGTTTTTGTTTATGAAAAGGTTGATGCACCGAAAAGCGACCCCCTTTTGTTTTATCTAACACACATGATACCTTTGACTGAGACTGCTGCTCGCTATCTTTATACATTATATCTGGATTCTGACAGTAGGATGTATGTGATGTGTACGATTACATGATGTATTTTCTGGATCAGAACCCTAAAACATGATCAGACATTATTAAATGGCCTCGGTTAGATAACGCTACTGAAGTGGTATGATGATTGTCTTTAATGAGGTGTGGCAATGTCATCTAAGGCTGTGAACCTAAAAAACATCACATTCCTGTGCAATAATCAGTCAAGAATAATGTTGCAATAGCATATAAGCCTTACACTAACGTTACTATGTATATATCTTGATCACACCAATCATGAATCATGGCCAGAACATACTGCAAAAATGTAATCCAGAATACCAGAATAATATTTTTAGATTTTACAGTATAAACTGCCAAAAAAAATAAATAAATAAGCCTCTAGATATGTGTGTGTGTGTGTGTGTGTGTGTGTGTGTATTTTCTGTGTTCAGGGTGTACCCTGCCTTCACCAAGAATTGGCTGAAATGGGCTCCAGCCTCCCTGCAACCCTAATAAAGGATGAAGCAGTGAAGAAAATGACAGAATTTATCTCCTCACACCAATTTGCCCAATCATGCCATATCATGTCTTGTATGCATGAAACACGTGATTCCTGTTCGGTATATTGTATCAAATTACACACATACCCACACAGTTTACAGTGCAATAAATATTTTGTTTTGAAAAATAAAAGACCAGTTTTATGTTTTTTTTTTCAGTATGCAAACTAATGTGACTTAAATTTTATTTACTTGCATAAATATAGTCAGAAATATTTAATTTAAAAAAAAATCCACACTGACCTGTAGTGTCTTGCCAGGTTACGCAATCTCAACCCCCATCTGGAAATATCCAGTGGTGAACATCATCTGTTCTTTCAAAGTTGTCCTCTTATGTCTGTTGTTTCAGTGCAGTTTAGTACAACATAGGAATTTTTTACAATTATTTTTCACTCTGAAATCATTAGTGATTTGCAGAAGAACAAGAAGATTTGAATGAATAGAAAATAACTGAATGTTGATTTTTTTCCCCTTCCATCCATAATTTACCAAGTTTCTTGTTTTCTTTAAGCCATTTGGCCTTCAGGTCAGATTTGTGACCCCAGGACATGAGCACTAATTTTGTGCAGATGTTAACCCTCAGGGTGCTACCTTAGGCCATCACATTAATGTGACAGAGAAGATTGGACACTGGATCTAACTTTTACATACCTCAAAAACTTGTTTGTAATTCCAAACGTCATGAAATTACTTAAAATCTAAATGTAAGCACGACAGGAATAACAGAATAGTATTACAACAGATATACAGAAACGTTTATATATGTCAGTGTTCGTGGAATGTGATATACATATAATTCTTTCTGGTAATGCCATGTACCGGTGAGGTGAAAATGTTAGTTAAGGTTTGTATTTAAAAAATAAATTCTCACATAGAAAATCTCTGAGGTTTGAGTTTCAGTCAGTGAGTCACTAGATTTTTACATGCCATATTTTTGTCTCTATGAAGATTAAATAATCCACAGGTATGTAACATACACAATGATGTGATTAAGCTGCTTGGGGTTTCCTGCATTCTTTCTACCACTATTGTCTTACACTGAAATTCAGCCTTAATGAAATTACCATAATGTTTTGAATTGAACTTCAGTATTACCTAAGAGTCAAACAAACAAATGACAGTCCCATATCAACTGTTATGCTTTATCTTTGCCCAAGGACTTTTTCTTCCAATGTTTAATTGCTGTGGCTGTGGCTGTAGGGGGTAATAACACTGTGTAAGCAAGCACTCCAACACTGAAAATTCCTGGCAAATTTATAAACAGCAAAGTACAACAGGGAAAGGTTCATGCTCATGCTGAGAAGAAAATGCACACATTTTGGAAGGTATCCTAATGTAATAGCATATTCCTCCAGTTTGTGGTAAAGGTATGCTAAAAAAAGGTATGTTGAAAATGATACAAAGAGAGGGAAATATGGATACAGAGGTTTGGGAAGTAGATATTGGATTGCACTTCAGCTGAAACAATAGCACCATTCACCCACAGTAGGAGCACTCTCTTCATCTGCTCTCACAGTATGATAGCGAAACCAGTGACCTGCAGGAACAGCCAGCTGCTCTGCACAATATCACCCCTGTGATGAGCTGACATGTCTATCTCCCTCACTCTCAGCCACACTATTCCTCTCTTCTACAGAGCAGGCAAAGTAGGGAGGTGTTCACTGACAAGATTTAGGGGGCGTCATGGGATATTCCTACCAAACCACTAAATCCACACTTCAGTAGGAAATTTTAGACATGTTTCAGTCTAGACCTTTATGGGTGTGGACTAATGAAATGCCATTGGCTGCGATCGCTAATTAGATTTACATATTCTTTCTTCCAGCTTGTTTTCCTTTGAGACTTTCTTTAAACAGCTTGAGTGCATGATAAATGGTACCAGGCAACACAGATGTATTATGGGTGTCTTGTTTAAAGCAAGAACGCTATTGGACTCGACTCCTATTAAACCATCCAAGGGCGTTAGCTTTTCCAGGGTTCAAGAATAATATAATAAATTCTACACCATATCTTGTTGTTTTAATGTGAATTGTTCTTCTGTTTAAAAGATTATCAACATCTGAATGTGTTTTGTTTGCAGGGATGTTAGAGAGTTAGAGGTGCTCTGACTTATTCTTGGTTGGATATAAAAAGAACAAAATAAAGAGATAAATATCACATAGGTAAATGCCATTAGCGCAATTGTATGAATTATAATTTGCTTCTTCTTTTATCCGAGTTGCAGACAAAAGGGAAACCTTCACATGCTGGCAGTAAGATAATAAGAATTCACCTTTGCATATCAAGGTAAAGGCTAATGACTAAAACAGTGGAGGTTCACTTGAGCCACTAGTGAGTAGATAAAGATTCAGACCCATTTAAGGTCAATGGTGAAGGCCTTCGTGTTTCTTGAATTTATTATTCATTCATAGATTCAGGCTGAGGATGAGGGAACGTACGGAAAATAATACTAAAGCACATTTAGCAAAGTTGGGTTGATAGACGCAGGGTGGAAAAATTAAATCTTGCATGTTCAGTTTAAGTAGCAAAATATATAAATATATCATATAATTATCTACTTGTTTCATGTCAGTTTTAGTTACTTTATTAAATCTTACCCTGGGTTTACACTGGGGCATGATGTCCCCAATCTCCGTGATTTAAAAAGCCTGGAGCTCCACCATTTATGACCACACTTGGAGCTTGATTGGGGTATAAAATGGAGGCAAGGTGCATCCATGAGATGAAACTTGAAGGAGTCTTGTTTTCAGGTTCAAAAAGATCCCCTATGATGGCGCATCAAGATCTGTTACACTCTGTTAAGTTCTGTTAGGCTCTACCGCGATTCCCACATTCTATCACATTTGGTGTCGAATTGTAATAAATTGTAATTATCTTGATCAATCTTTGAAATCGATCAAGTTTTTTCAAGATCATCATGAATCCACCCAATTCCATCAAGATTATCATGATTCGATCCCACCACCCCCCAAGCTCCTTGTCTCTCAAATTGTGGATATTGTGGACATCATGTCCCAGTGTAAACAAAGGGTTATGATAAAGTTGAACTACTGGAATTTTCAGATGATAAATGTTTACTGTCATTAGTGGATTATTAGTGGACGCACTTTTAAGACAGAATAGGTTACATATAAATACTTTCACCTAGCTAGAGTAAGGCATTGTTCTAGCTTGTGTTAAGAAAGCATAAACTTTACAGAAGACCATGAAGCAAGGAAGAGCACGCTCTTCTTTCCCCAAAGAAATTATTCATATTTACTAATCTGATCATTGGTTGATATTTTTCTTCATAAAGAAAATGTTAAAGATATTAATCTTCATTCAGAAAAGGACAATATGGCTGTAAGTACCCACTAATACCCACCCAAAAAGCTTGGTGAATGTTTTCTCCCTGTATAGTACTTTAATGCAGCTCCTTAACCACATCTGGTTTGTGCCACATATTTGTATTAGCAATGTAATAACTTGTGATTACTGGCAATTAGCCATAATATAATTACTGGATAAGAACTTTTTATCAGTCTGAAATCTTTATTCCTATGCTTTAGAATAATTTATCCAAGCATCCTTTTGCTGACCCTGCTGATGTCATAAGGTCTTTCTGCCAACAATGTAATTTAATTTGCAGCATTCATAGTTTCAATAAAAGCAAAGTGGTATAGGGGGTTAATCTCTATTTTAACTTTTATACTTATGTGGGTCTGTATCTCCCTGATTAATTTCCATGAGCTGATATAGTTAGTTTTAACAAAATCTGTTACATTGTAAGCAGATATAACAAATACCAGACCATTTCACACATGTGATAGTGGCTCACTAATGCACTGCTATTTGTCTGATTTCAACACAATGTAACCCTACTCAGAAGAATGTCACCAAAGTAAATACATTCCTTGTATTTATTCAGTTTATGTCTGGCCTTGAGAAATGCTGAGTTTCAGTTTATCTTTAGAGGTTTATTTGAGAAGAACCTCCTCAATGTCAAAGATTGCTGCTTAACTCCAAAAATCCATGTGGGAAAAGGCCTGAACATCTAGTGATATGTAGACTCATAAAATATATAACATAAAGGATAAAAAAAAATATTATTATTATTATTATTATTAATCAGGTAGGTGGGACTCATCACCCCAGGAGGATAACCCATCTAGGGGAAGGAAACCCTGAATTCAAACCTTGTCTCATACATGGTCAGGTGAAAGGCTTTGGGAGTCAACCCTAACGAAAAACAGGAGATGAAGCCTCTTAGGCAGTTCAATGTTTTCCTCAACCTTGTTCTGGCAGCTCCTGTGACATCACTGGAACCAGTTTTATTGGCTTTTGCCTCGACACTCAGCGATGGAGGTGGGGGGGGAGTGGCTCTGCTGCATGGGTACCAGCTTTTCCTCATCCATATCTAACAATCCAGGATTTTTTCAACTGGAGAGGACACTCTGCCTTCGCTTCACAGCATAGGTACTCCACAGGGAAGCAATAGTTTACTGGTTATAAGTCTTCCCTCAATTGGTGTACAGCTAGATGCCAGGGGTTGCTTCCAACAGTGGGGGGGTCATCGCGTCCTAGTGGGCAGCTACCACCTGCCTGTTAGCTGCGGTTCATAATAGGATGATAAAAGTAAACGTTTTCCACATTTTGCCAGATTGTATTTTGTTTTGTTCCTAGTGACATTTTGAAAATCTATACCAAAAATTGAGCAAAAAGATGCCAGTAAAGGGTGGCATTCTCTTTCACAATTTTTATTGCTCTACCTGAGAATGCGTAACTATCACAGGAAACAGAAACTTGAACGATACAAAGATAAGTATGCTCAGTAATAATCTCTCCTAGCCTCCCTGTACTTGTGCTACATGTGTAAGAACATTAGAACAGTTCAAACAGTATATTCCATGTATGATGACTTTGTTCTCTTTGATGTTTTATCTCTGTGTCCTTGCACAAACGCGGAGAAAAAATTGCTTTTGGTCTTCATTTTACACAGATTGTTCACACTGTTTCATAAGGGCAATGCCTTTCTGCATTGTCTTTGAGGACCTTCGCATATTCTCATATGTGAGAATGGACCTCACACCATCAGGGTTACTTCTGTTGTAATAGGCCTTAAGTAAGTAAGAACTTCAAAGAAGTGGATTGATCAGCGAGTGACGAGGCTAGAGATGGTAATTGTACTGTTCTTGTGGAAGAAAGACTTGTCACAAACTATTTTGAGCATCTTCCTAGGGAGTCTTTCATTATTTCTCAGAATTGTCTCCTTTTCTTCAGCATCAATGCGAGCATCAGAAAATGCCAGGGTGACAAGTTCTGACAGATACCACAAATGTTGTCCAATGCTCTTCAATGCGTCATTTACAATGGTTTTATCTGGATATAGATGCAAAGTCTGGATCAAGCCCAAATCATACCTTGGAGCATATGCTACCACAGAAACCTCATGCCAATACATTATGTAGGTGAAACAGACGAAGTTGGTAACTTTCTTCACTGATTGCTTCTGCTTCAATGTCAGACTTCTCTGGGCATCAAATAAAGTTACTTGGATGCAGTAAATAGCCACAACCATCCAAGGATGAACAAGAATGTACACTGTCTACTTTAACTCTGTTGCCACCAGGGTCTTTGTGCCACAAACAACTTCTTCAATACGAAGTTCCTACACAGGGTCTCCTGGAGACACCCAATGTCCAAGCATTGGCACCAACTAGATTTGATTCTCACCACATGCAGTAACCTACCCGACGTCAAGCTTGCACGCAACCATCAGAGTACAAACTGTGATACAGATCGTTCTCTAGTGTGTAGCAAGGACAAACTATGACCAAAGACAATGTATCGCACAAAAACACTAGGCAGACCTCGCATTGAAATCAGCAAAATCTACAACCGTGAAAAAAGTGGAGGAATTCACACGTGTGCTTGAGAAATCTTTTCTAAGCCATTCTGGCGTTAGTGCCTGCGAAAGATGGGATCACCTTCGAGATGCTGTGAATAAAACTTCCATAACCACCTTTGGTAGAAAGCTCAGAAATACAGCTGATTGGTTCAAGGCTCACTCGGAAGTATTGCTACCGGTCATTGAGGAGAAAGGAAATGCCCTCGCGGCATACAAAGCCTGTCCCAATGAACAAAACCTGAAGAGTCTCCGGGATGCCTGTTGTAAAGTCCAGCATAATGCCAGTCGGTGCACAAATGACTACTGGCTTCAGCTCTGTTCCCAGATATAGGTCGCAGCAAACACTGCCAACATCAAGGGAATCAAACTGGCCCTGGATCAACATGGAGGACAACTGCTCCCATAAAATCCACCACAGGCAAAGTTACAGATGAAAAGTTAGGTAGAGCATTACTCTGAACTGTACACCAGGGATAACATAGTTACAGAGAACGCCCTAAATTCCATTGGTTGCCTCCTTGTTTTGGAAGAGCTTGACTGAGAATCAACCCCTGTCGAACTCGGTGAGGTCTTGGACTCTCTTACTACTGGCAAAGGACCTGGAAAGGATGGCATAACAGTAGAGTTACTGAAGTGCTGCAAGAGGACTCTACTGCCAGAGCTGCATAAAAATTCTATCACTGCTGGAGAGAATTAAAGTACCACAAGACATGTTAACATCACACTTTATAAAAACAGAGAGGTGACCATAGCAATTGCAAAAACTATTGCAGCATGTCCCTCCTCAGTATCGTTGGGAAACTCTTTGCTCGTGTCATCCTAAAAAAAGCTCCAGATCCTTGCAGATAGACTACATCCCAAGTGACAGTGTGGATTCTGAGCTAGAAGATCTACCATGGACATGGTTTTGTTCCTTAAACAGCTGCAAGAAAAATGCAGAGAGTAGAAGCAGCCACTCTTCATAGACCTCATAAAAGCCTTCGATATGGTTAATAGGGATGTTCCTTTCAAAATCCTCCCCAAGATCAGATGCCTTCCTTTCCAACATCTTTTCAACTTCACCTGATCATTTCATGATGACATGAAGGGTACCGTGGTCTCTGATGGCTCAGCATCAGATACTTTTGACATCAAATGTGGAGTAAAACAGTCCGTGTCTTAGCACCGACCTGGTTTGGTATCTTCTTCGCTATCCTACTGAAACATACCTTTGGTTTTGCCACGGAGGGTATCTACCACCTTAGGACCAGGTCGGCAGGTAAACTGTTTAACCTCAGCAGATTAAGAGCAAAATCTAAAGTTCAACAGAAATGTCTGTGTGATTTCCTCTTTGCAAGTGATGCAGCACTCACCGCTCATTCGGCTAACTACCTCCGACAACTTGTGTCTCATTTTAACGATGCTTGTTCTGAGTTTGGTCACACTATCAATCTGAGGAAGACACAGGTGATGGTGGAAGATGTGAGCACCTTGCTGACAATTGTCATCTCCGATCATAACTTGAAAGTTGTTCATGACTCATGTACCTGGGTTCTACAATCTTAGATTCCCTGTGCTTGACTCTGAGCTCAACAAGCGCATTGGCAAGGCAGCTACCACCATGAGCAGATTAACAAGGAAGGTATGGGACAATGGCAAACTTTCTGATCACACCGAGGTCCAGGTATACAAGGCTTCCAACCTGAATACTCTTCTGTATGGCAGTGAGTCCTGAACGCTCCGTACCAGGCAGAAGAGGAAACTAAACGCCTTTCAAATGCGCTGTCTCTGCTGAATACTGCAAATAACCTGGCAGGACAAAGTTACAAACATTGGCGTGTTGGCGAGATCTGGCGCCCATAACATATACATGCTACTGAAGCAAAAGCGATTGTGCTGGCTGGGGTATGTGGTGTTAATGGACGACGGCAGGATTCCAAAGAGCCTCCTGTACAGGGAGCTAACACAGGGAAAACGGCCAAGAGGTAGACCGTATCTGCACTACAAGGATGTGTGCAAAAAAGATCTGAAGGCCATGGGCGTTGATCTTGCGGCTTGGGAAAAGGAAGCCTCTCAATGTACAGCATGAAAACAGACTGTATGGAGTGGCCTCTCCAAAATTAAAAAGCCATTCGCCCAACAGTGCACAGCAAAGTGACAAAGAAGGAAACAAGCAGAAAGCCAAAAGTTCAATTTCATTTGCAATCAATTCCAAAGAGACTTTCATTCCAGAATCGGCCTTGTTAGTCACACCTGGTGTTGAAGCAGACTCCTCCATAGCGAAACAGCACAGTCTCTCAAGACTAACATGTGCCTATGATTCATTCATTTCCAAACCGCTTATTCCTAATTATGGTCGCGGGGAGGCTGGCGCCCATCTCAGCCAACTCCAGGCGAGGGCAGAGTACACCCTGGACAGCTCGCCAGGCCATCGCAG
>JAQNCB010000010.1:4822240-4832792 GCA_030068295.1 Euristhmus nudiceps | reverse complement strand
AGTGAGTGATTGAGTGAGTGAGTGAGTGATTGAGTGAGTGAGTGAGTGAGTGAGTGAGTGAGTGAGTGAGTGAGTGATTGAGTGAGTGAGTGAGTGAGTGATTGAGTGAGTGAGTGAGTGAGAGTATTTCAGTACTTATGTTTTAATTCTCATTCTTCCTGAGCATCTATCTTATCCTGGACACAGTTTTGAATTTGTTGTTATTCGTTTCCCATATGTCGTCGTTTTTTTTTCATTCATAAAATTTTTTTATGAGTGTATATAAATTTGATTTAAATGTGCATGGAAACTGCAATTTTAGCTTTGGGGCCCGATCTGCTGTTGGAGTCGGTGTGCAAATGTTTTATAACTGCATACAAACAAGACGTGATTGGTTCCTTATGCGTTCATTGACTCTTGGATGCTTAAAAGCCAATAAGGAAAACTGTTTCTGTAGAGTTCTACATATATTTTTTAAGGGTTCCTAAAAATGGACAGCTGATGAACCAAATATTTATTTCATATTTATTTTTATAACATTTGGCCACTTTTGTTGGTAAGTTTGCTATGTCTGATTTTAACCTGAGATGGTTACAAGCTCCTTGCTGAGCATATTCTCAAGAACAAATAAATGATGAACCAAATAAGAGAGCATCAGAGACTCTTTAAAAAATTTGCTGAATAAATTACTTCATAAAAGGTTTGCACTTAAAACTCTACATTGAACTTTTAAGGGTTGTACCAAAAGGACAATTAAAGAGCCTTGAAGGCTTTAATATGTTTTAAGATATTTTTTTCAGTGTGGATAGCCCACAATTTCATTTATTGTGTACTTCTTGCCAAAACAAGCATGAGCACAACTACCAGAACAGGCTGGTTCTGTGCTCGGTTAGTTACCTCCCTCCCTCACCCACTCACTCATTTGTCCATCCACTTAATCCTATTCGGGTTGCATGGAGGCTGAAGCCTATTTCGGCCAACACTGGGCGAAGGCAGGGGTACACCCTGAATAGCTCACCAGACCAACAATGGGCAAACACATACAACCATTCACATTCACACCTGGGGGCAACTTAGAACAGCTAATTAGCCTAATGTGCATGTTTTTGGACAGTGAGAGGAAGCCAGAGTACCCCACGCAAACAAAGGGAGGATATGCAAACCTCACACAGAAATGCCTGAACCCAGAACTCGAACCCAGGGCATTCTTTCCTTGACTGTGCCACCGTGAGTGAAAAATTAAGCAATATTAAAGAAATCAAAACAGTGCTCATCACAAAAATTGTACAATGAGCAAAGTATACTAGTTAACATATTTTAAAATCCTCTATTCCCAGTAAAATATCATATTACTGGGTAAATTTTCTTTTTGTTTGTTTGTAGGGTAGGAAAAGATGAATGCATGGTTTGAATCAGCTCAAGGAAAGTAACCATGGTTCCCCCGTGAGAAAATGTGATCTGGAGCACTGAAGCCAGTATCTTCATAAGAGCAATATCTACATACGCTATAATCATTAGAGAAGGAACACAAGGACAGTCAGACAGACACGTCACATAGCACATCTCCCTGATGGGACTATGGGTGGGTGATAAGGAAGGGTTAACGCCTGCACACATACAGATGATTTGAAAGCCATGCAGGCAGTCAGGGAACACAGAAAAAGCAGACACTTTCACGACTGTTCTGCACAATCTGCATTCACCTTACTATATTAAAGATTGTTGATTATTATCTGTTTACCTTTGTATGCATGGTTTTCTGTTAGCTGTATTTCCTCTTTAAAAACTCTTGTTCATTGATTGAGTCATGCACATGCCTAATCCTCTCATATAAATCATAAATTCTGGACTGGTCTCCACTGTTTTTTAAATTTATTTTTTACAATCCACTGTGTGCTACACACTTTCCGCATTTTCACTGTAGTAAGCAGGTTACAACAGCTTTCTAGCAGATCTACAGTAAATCTAACCAAAACCCACTGTTTAACCAAATGTATAAAGCTACAGAACAATAAAGCCATATGTAGTTTTATCCTTCTGCTGTTATTTATTGCATTATACTGTCCAGAAAAAGCAATAAAATACAGTTTATAAAAGCATGCATAGCTAAGCCAAGACATATAAGAGCATTTTAACGTTATACTGCCTTTGTTGTTATAAGCTCCAGCTGATTTTGAGAAAATCTATCTTGGAAAAACAAATAATTTCTGCTGTCTAATAGCTTTAAACAAATCCTAGTGGGATGCCTGCTTGAAATATGTGGTGGTCAGGTCTACTGTTACACAGTGTGTGAATAGCATTGTATCTCGGTTTGCTCCTTACAGTAAATGGATTAATTAAAATCCATATTAGAATATCTGCCTCCTATAGATTTAAATTATTATTTTAATCCATTGCTGTGGTTAGTTAGAGAGGAGATAAAATCACACTAATTTTTCAATATTTAATCATTTTTTCCCTACTTTGACTTCTTTTTTAAAATATTTTCATATGAATAAGTAATTTTCTCTTGCTTTTGCAGCACTACCTCCACAGTTCTCTCTGCATCTCTCTTCGATTTTGAGTATCTAATTGTGATGATAGCGTTTGCACATACTCATTTCAGTAATGCTAAGTTCTACAGTTAATTCTAGGTATCCTTAAACCAGTAGTAGATAATAGCCATTTTCTTGTCTGTTTAAAGTGATCAGAGAGCTCAGAGTGCATGTTTTGGTGTCTACACAGATGCAGGTTTACAAAATGAAAACCTTTACACATTCACAAGTTTTAATTATTTTATTTTATTTTGTTTTATTTTATTTTATTTTATTTTATTTTATTTTATTCTTTATCAAGGCTACACATGTCAGTATTTGCAGTTAATTTTGTGAATGAAAGTTCAGTATTTTCAGAACTTAATGGCTGGATTTAAAAGAATAATTGCTCTCATTATATTGTGGTTAGTGCATTACTAGCCTACATCCCCCCAGTGCAGCTAACTGGGTTATCAATGGCCAGCCATGTCCCTCACTGTCTGTGGTGAGAGGGATGTAAAAGAACCATTGCTGACTTTCATCAAGAGTAGACTCCATTGCCGTCAGCGTCTGCGGGCCCTGTGATGGCCTGGTGAGCTGTCCAGGGTGTACTCTGCCCTCACTCAGTGTTGGCTGAGATGGGTACCAGCCTCCCCATGACCCTAATTAGAATTAAGCGGCTCAGAAAATGAATGAATGAATGACTAGCCTACAGTCATTTAAAAAGACAAATGCATCCACTGGAAATTCTTGAATTTAAACCGTACATATTAAAGCACGTTTTAACCCTCTTTAGTAGACTGCCTACATATAAATGTGATATTCTTAAACAAAACCACATGGAAATGGATATTTTTGACCACTCTTCCTTCAGTTGCAAAATGTCTTAAGGTTTTCTTTCATGTATTGCCATTCCACAACCCTCGATTTCCTCTTTTTAAGCCATTGCTTGGTGGATTTTCTTGTATGTTTAAGATCGTTATCCTGTTGAAAATTCCACTTTCAGGTCAACCTCAACTTTTTGGACAGATGGCCTTGCATGTTTTATTTTCAAGTTCTCTTTGATAGTATGAAGAATTCATAGTTGAATCAATGACTAAGCTCCTGAGGCAGCCAAGTCAAGCCCAAAACTTTACAATTTCCTTTAGCATGCTTCACGGTTATTACACTGTTCCCCTATGTTTAAGTCTATTCAGAGCACATTATTCCACAAGGCCTGGGCATTTTCTGTGTGTCCACTGACTATAGTCTTAGGTAGGCTTACAAACCTTTTTCTGGCATTCCTCCCTTGAAGGTAAAATTTATCCAATCTCTTTCTGATTGAAGGACATGTGCACTTCCGCACCAACTGTTGAAAGAGTTACATTCAGAACTTGTGATCAAACTTTGGTGTTCTTGAAGATCAAATTTGGGCTGCATTTTGGTGACCAGTCCTGGACAAATTGGATAGTTCTTTAAACTCTGCTTCTGTTGTAAATTATTTTCTTCACAGTGTAATTCATTCATCCATACATTTTCTGAACCATTTAATCCTAATTAAGGAGGCACCCATCTGGTTGACAAATCTGACAAATCTGACCAAATCTGGTTGACAGGACAGGAATGTTGATACAATGGTCTGACGATGTGACACCTAATCTGGAACACCTGATTCTAAAGCTATAGATTTTAGCGTATCATGAATGTACTTATTCCTATCTAATTGAAATGTTTTTTGCTTGTTTATATAAATTGTGACTACACAGTGCAGTATGTTAGGGTACATAACCCTCCTCTGTATGCAATGTATCAAAGGGTGAAAAGTTTGCTTGTTCAAATATGTTTAGAAACCACTATTGAGAAAGTAGTCGGGTAGTGGAAGGAGTACTTTAATCTCCTAAATTCCACCAAGTCACATTCTGAAAAAATCAAGCTGAATAACTCAGAAGAGGTTACACCCATCTCTGGGTTCAAGGTCTCTGAGGCGGTTAAACAATGACTTTTTTTTAACCCCCCCTCAAATTTTAGTCATATCCAATTGCCACCTATCAAGTGTTGCCTCCCTATCATATATGACCACCACCAACCATGAAGGGATGGAAGCATGCACATGTCCCTTCCGTGACATGTATGTGATGTTGCCACCTGCCTCTTTACAAACTGCTCCGCATATGCATTTGGTGCTGGCCTAACACACTTGGAGGCAAAGTACTATCTACCCCTTTGATACAAATGAGCTCACAGATGGATAGCTGTGCCAATAATCTGCATTCGAACTTGCGATCTCCAGGTTGATAGTTACACATCTTGTCGATGCCCCACTATGGAGCTCTCGGTTAAACAGTTCCATAATGTTAGTGCCCCAGGGATGGGTGAGATCCACCTAGAGTATCTCAACAATCTGGATTTTGTTGGGCTGTCTTATATGACATGCCTATGCCACATTGCATGAGCAACAGGGACATTGGCTGTGGAATCTCAGATCCTAAAGTAACACTGAGGTTTTCACCCTGGTCATGGAACACTGGAACAATGGCATGAAAGATTGCCCAACCAAACCACATGACTTTTTGCGGATATACAGAATACTACTGACCATGTCTCTTCAGGTGATCTTTTGGGAGCTACTTCAGGAGAATTGAGTTGGCTTTGCATTGCTAACTGTAGGTAGGACTCACTCACATTCAGGGTTGGACTCTGCCAAGGTTGCCCTTTATCACTGATTCTGTCCATAATTTTAATGGACCGAAGTTCCAGGTGTAACCAACTGTTGGACAGTGTCAAGTTCTGTGGCCAGAATGGCAATGTACTTTGGGCATCATCAAACACTTACCTTCAGCTTGCTTTAGGACAGTTTTCATTGAAGTGTCCTGAATGAAACTTAATTCCTCCAAGTCTGAGGCCATAGTTCTCAGCCAGAAATGAGTGGAGTGCGTACTTTGTGTGAGGTAGGAGTTGCTTAAGATAAAGCTCTCAAATTACTGCTGCATCTATGTTCCAGCCCCCACCTCTGGGCAGAAGCTGTGGATAGTGAACAAAAAATGAGATTATGGATAGGAGCAGCTGAAATGAGTTTCCCTCTCAGGGTTGCTGGGCTCAGCCTTAGAGATGGTGAAGAGTCAGAGTAAAGATACTGCTCCTTCATATCAAATGGAAGATGATTTTGGCCTCTGATTGGGATTCCTCCAGGATGCCTCACTTGTGGTATGGGGGAGGAGTCTGGGCATTTTCATCTGGCAGACACAATGTCAGGAACTCAGACCCTTTTCTGAGTGGACATATCACAGACTGGTTGTCGGTCCCGCTATTTTCTTTTCTTATATGACCAATAATCAAATTAAACTTTAAATAAAATAATATGTCTCTTATAACTGGATGAGAAGATGCAGATAATTCTTTATTCAGCAATACATCCAGTCATGCATTCCTGAAAAGAGCCAGCTGGATCGGAAAAATTCCAAAAAATCTTCTTGCTTATATACTCTTTTTTTTTGTACGTGATGGTGCCTCTCCATTAAATCTGACCATACCAATCCAATTTCCCTTTATTTCCTGGTTTAAGTCAATTTGGCACCTCCTAATGCCGGTGCTAAAACCCATAACCTCAAGTGTACAGTGTACTGGACCCGGTGGTGTAGAGTCCTAATGGTCTGTAGCAACGGGTCCGGTACACTGTATGTGACAGTTTGGGCAAACTCCCATGCCCCCTCCAGGATCCTGTAGAGTGTATAGAGCAGATTGAGTGTATTGCAGCCAGGACGAAAACCACATTGTTTCCAGTGTGGGTTGGAGAAAACCACATTCTTTCTAGTGGGGCTTGGAGTCCATCAAGGCTGTCCTTTGTCACCGATTCTATTCAGAATTTTTATTGACAGACTTTTTAGCTGCAGTCAAGGTGCTGGTTTGGTTCTGTGTTCAGGGTTCTGGTTTGTTGGCCATAGGATCTTGTCTCTGTTTTTTATGGATGATGTTGTCCTTTTGGCTTCATCAAGCCGGAACCTTCAGCTCTCATTGTAGTGATTCACAGTTGAGTGTGAAGCAGCCGGGATGAGAATCAGCACCTCCGATTCCTTGGCCATGGTTCTCAGTCAGAAAAGGGTGGAACGCACCCTCAGGATCTGGAATGTGGTCCTATCCTAATTGGAGGAGTTTAAGTATGTTGGGGTTTGTGGGTCATGAGTGAGGGAAGGATGGAGCGGGAGATCGACAGGTGGATTGGTGGAGCCTCTGTTGTAAATCATAGCTTGCACTGGTCCATTGTGGTGAAGCGGGTGCTGAATCGAAAGGCAAAGATCTCAATTTACCAGTTGATCTATGTTCCAGTCCTCAGCTTTAGCCACAAGCTTTGGCTAGTAACCGAAAGAACAAGATCACAGATACAAGCGGCTGAAATGAGCTTCCTTTGCAGGATGATTCCACAATAGTTGGAACACACCCTCCAATCCCCTTTTTTTAAAAGGGGAACTACCACCCTGTTCTGTCAATCCAGAGATACGGCCTCTGATGACCATGCAATGTTGCAGAGATAATAGCTGCTTTCCAGTCCCTCAGCAAACTCCTTCCACACCTGAGATTTTGCATCGGTGACAGCCTGGACTGCAGCAGGTTTGGCCTGCCTACCTACTTCTGCCTCGGGAGTCCCACAGGCCAACAAGACCCAATAGGATTCCTTCTTTAGCTCAACAGTAACCCTCACCACAGGGGTCCACCACTGGGTTCAGATGTTACCACCATGACAGGCACCGATGACCTTCCAACCACAGCTACGGGATGCTGCCTCAATAATGGAGGCAAAAAAATGGTCCATTTGGATTCCATGTGTCCTGCATCCTTCGGGATGTGGTTGTAGCTTTGCCAGAAGTTGAGGTTAATGTCAGGAGACTGCCAAATGTTCCCAGGTGACCCTATGTACACACTTGGCCCTGCCAGGTCTGGAATGCAGCCTCCCCTGCCATCAGAGCCAGCTCACCACCAGGTGGTGATTGGTTGACAGCTCAGCTCATCTTTTTATCCGTGTGTTCAGAACATGCGGCCGCAAGTCTGATGACGTGACTACAAAGTCCATCATCGAACTGCAGCCTAGGGTGTCCTGGTGGCAAGTGCACTGATGGACATTCTTATGTTCAAACATGGTGTTCATGATGGACAAACTATGATGAGCACAGAAGTCCAACAATGAAACACCATTCAGGTTCAGATTGGAGAGGCCATTCCTACCAACTCACACCCTTCCAGGCCACACTGTCATTACCACATGGGCATTGAAGTCTCCCAGGAGAACAAGGAAGTCCCCAGGAGGAGCGCTCTCCAACACACCCCCTAAAGACGCCAATAAAGGGTGGGTACTCTGAATTGTCATTAGGTGCATAAGCACAAACAACAGTCAGGACCCATCCCCTACCTGGAGGTGGAGGGAAGTTGCCTGTTTGTCAACTAGGGAGAACCTCAGCATGTGGACACCAAGATGGGGAGGCAACAAGGATGCCAACACCAGCTCGCCACCTCTACCCATGAGCAACTCCAAAATGAAATAAGGTCCAGATGGTGGTTCCAGAGCACAAGCAACGTGTTGAGGTGGGTTTGACTATGACTAATCAGTATCTCTCAAACTCACACACCAGCTCCTTTCCCACTAGACAGGTGACATCCCATGTCTCAAGAGCCAGAGTCAGTAGCTAAGGGTCGGTCTGACAGAATCCATGCCTTCGGCTGCCTCCCAACTTACAACCCACCCAGCCCCTCCTACAGGTGGTGGGTCCATGCAAGGGCAGACCCGTGTCTCCTTTTTGGGCTGGGCATGGCTGGGCTCCATGGGCAGAAGTTCAACTCCCTTGGCGCCCTATCCTCAGGTCCGGCTCCAGGGGGGGATTGGTAACCTGCCTTCGGGCAACTGAAACTGAGTAATTGTAGTTTTTCCATAGGAGTCTTCTGAATTGCACTTAGTCTTGGCCTATACCTAGGACCTGTTTGTCTTAGTTGACCCTAGTAGGTGCATAATGCCCCTGACAACATAGGTGCCAAGATCATTCGGACATGCAAACCCCTCCACCATGGCAAGGTGGTGATACAAGGAGGGGTGGGACATGCATATTGCTCCCAAATGCTTATAAGAAATGCAAAGGTAAGGACTGCATCCTGTGTTTGCGAACACTTAACTTACTTAACCACAGGATGTGGAAGGTGCGTACTCGCTTCTAGAAGTGATTATTTTCACTTCATATTGTTTTTATCTGTGTGAACTTTGACCTGTGAATTCACAAGCCTCAGTCTCATTGTCAGTAAAATGTAGGAGCTGTATAATATGCAGTAGTCACATCTGATTTTTTTGTGTGTGTCTTGTTTTTATACTGTTGCCTGTCACACAGAAGTGCTGCCTTGTTCCTGACATATGCTAAGGTTTTAGTGGTAATAGTTTGTTTTTTCCTCCCTGGCTGTCAAGAAATTCATGTTAGCAACAGTGGCACATCTGGTGTCTCCGTGTGTGTGTGTGTGTGTGTGTGTGTCTGTGTGTGTGTGTGTCATGATTGACCTGTACATGAGTTTCACTGAAGGTACACAATTCCCCATCAATCCAGTTAATCTTTATCTTATAAAACAGACTCTATATGCTTTGAGGCAGATCTAGAGGATCTAGTTTGTTGCATGCCTTTTACATCTTTTTTTGCTACCCTATAATGAGTGAATGTGGTATGACAGAAAAGTGGTTTGCTCATGCGCCACACAGCAAAAAGGTTGTGTTGTGCTGTGCTTGCATGGGTTTCCTCTGGGTACTCAAGTTACCACCTAGAGTCCAAAAGAAATGCTGTTACACATTAAGATGATTAACTGTTCCAAATTATCCCTAGATGTGAGTGTGAATCTTTGTGTATGTATTGGCCCTATGATTAACTTTGAGTTGTTCAGGGTGTACCCCACCTTTGCTCAGAGTCGGCTGAAATAGGCTTCACTCTCCCGAGACCCAAGAAGGATTAAGCAGTTTGCTAAATGAATGAATAAACATATAAAATGTATGAATGTAATATAAATTCTAGTTAGATTTGAAGTTAAAAATCTAACTTTGTGTGTATACAGGTACATAGATTTAAAAAAATCAATCAATAAATAAAATAAATAAATAATTTCAAGAAACTAAAAACCTCATCCTCCGGCTTATAATGCCAATGCTTATAAATACACAAAGATAAGCTACTTAATTAGAATAATTTAAGTTTAAAGATTAATTTAAAAACTTTTTGGAATTTTATAAAATTGTATTATATTTAAAAATAATATTAAATTATATTAAAAAAAAAAAAAAAAAGTTTTGAAAGTGGTGTCAAACTTTTTATTTGGGGCACCACGTTGAATGAATTATTACATTGTAGGAGGTGATGGGGAAAAAATTATATATCTCCCATCATCCTCTTTTCCTTTGTCACACAATATAGATAAGAGGAGAGAGGATCACAGGACTGCTTTCACTTGGATCAGGAGCCATCTAAAGCCTCTAATCCCTGAAAGAGAGGGATGATATACACTTTGCTGTCCATGGAATGCCTGTATATGGTCATGACCCAGCGCAAGACCCAATGGATTTTATCTTCTAATATGAGTCTAAACTAATGAATCATTATGAAAATATTACAGAAACATCAGTCAGATATATGTTCTGTGGTTGGACTTCGGGGGTGGACGAGATCCACCCTGAATACCTCAGGGCTCTGGAAGTTGCAGGACTGTCTTGGTTGACATGTCTCTGCAACATCACATGGTCATCGGGGGCCATACTTCTGGATTGGCAAGCCAGGGTGGTAGTTCCCCTTTGTAAAAAAGGGGACTAGAAGGTGTGTTCCAATTATCGTGGGATCACACTCCTCAGCAGAACACAGCAGATCACACTCCTCAGCAGAAAGTCTATTCAGGAGTACTGGAGAGGAGGATCCGACCGATGATTAAACCTTGGATTCAGGAGGACCAATGCAGTTTTTGTCCCGGCCGCAGGACTCTTGGCCCCATGCTCTACAGCAGGGGTGCTCACACTTTTTCAGCATGCGAGCTACTTATAAAATGACCAAGACACAAAGATCTACCCACTACAAAAA
>JAQNCB010000010.1:4805013-4822140 GCA_030068295.1 Euristhmus nudiceps | reverse complement strand
AACAGAGAATTCAGGATGAAATTAACAGTATCCCAGCTGAGATGTTGCAGCGGTCAATGGGGAATCTCAACAGCAGATTTCAAGAATACATTTGTACAGGAGGATGGCATCTACAGGAAGTAATTTTAAAAAAAAATGAAAATGCCAACATTGTTTCTTAAATGGCATGTTTTAACGTTTGAATTACTATGAATAAAATATTTTTCTTCCATCGCTTTTGGTTTTATTGGATTGTTAAAAAGTTCCCGTTTTTTATGTTACCCTGTATATACATGTATATACAAGTCTTCAAACAACACTGCATAATATTGGTAATACTACCAAGTTTGACTGGCTGCATAAACACAATAAAAACAATATTATAAAGCTCTGCCCATGTTACATATAGCGCTGGTCTGTGTGGGTTAGCATGTAGCCTAGCATGCAGCCCGCCCCGCTAACCCCACTTTGATTTACGATGTCTCCTTCTCCTGGGTTACAGAGGAGGGATGGTGAAGACTCCCATGGCCCGTTGAAGTTACAGTGGAATAAAATCCAGAACTTTTCCCTAGCTTCAACAGTTCAGCCCTTCCATACCGTATTATGCCAAAAGTAATTGAAACATAAACAACAAACACATGAAAAGATGCGGGGGGGAAAAAACCTGAGAGCTCTGAGCCGCCGCCTGCGCATGCGCCGCTGCAACAGTACTGTGAGCACTTCAAAATCTATTTAATAATTTAACTAATTTCAATAGTAATAATTAACATATCAAGCTGATGTTCAATAAGCTTCTGGGGTTGACCATAATGCATCCCAAACATAAGTTTTATGGCAATTGAGCAATTATTGGAGGCTCTACAGTGTCCACGGGCCACAATGGACAGACAGTTTCACAGACTCAGACACGGAGATGAACGGCTCAACTGATGACAATGCCCCTTCGGGAAAGCTTTCAGATTTCACCAAGGGGTAAAAAGCAACATTTCCATGTCTCTCAACTGCAAAAACTTTCACACGTTTATCCTCCCAGCAATGACTTGTGGAAGTGAAAGTGTGGTGTCCAACCTCTAAGATGCAGAACAAAACTTGAAGTGGTGCAATGGCAGATGGAGGGAAGCATGCTTGACATCACAATCAGAGATATGAAAACCAACTACTGGGTACGTACGAGAACAAAAATAATAAAGACCATTAAAGCCAGAAAAGGGGTCTGGGCACAACATGTGATAAGAATGCGTCACAACAGATGGACAACGCGATTAACAACCTGATACCCAAGGCAAGGATGGAAAAGTAGGGACAGACAACATATCAGGGATGAAACGGACAAATTTCTGAAGGGTTTGAACTGGAGCTAGGAAACAAGATCATGATCTTGTTAGAGGAACTGTACTGAGGCCTTCGTCCTGCAGTGGCCAGCTGTGGTTGGAACTTAAAACGTACACAACCAGGAAAATTGCAATTTGTGCATTTCTAGTCGTAACTCCCTTGCCTTCTATACTCAATTATTTGGATTTTCTCATGTCCAATATTTTCCAATATATTCCAATATTAATATCTATGAGCTGAGCCTGCTGCACAGTTCATTCATACATCAGCAATAATTGCTTTATCCTGGTCAAGATCTCATATCATTAGACTTTAGACAGACTTTGTCATTTAGATTTACATCAAAATGAAATTTAGATGCAATGGCTCAGAGCACAGCAGGAATAATAAGAATAATATTAATAGAAAATGAATAAATATACATATAGAACATTTGTATGGCAGATAAACGATATATATAGCACAGTCTAGTTACATTGTAATTGAATATATGCACAGTAATATGGCGCAAAAACGTTTGTATGAAAGATAAATTAAGCTGGTCAGCACACTTAAATTACAAAATCCACAGCAGCCACTCAGAGGGGATGAAGAAGAAGCTTTGACTGGAAGACATGCTGAAGAACAGAGAGGTAAAAAGCAGATCGAGAGCAAACAGATGACAGTGGGTAGAAGATATAGGCAGTGAAATGGAACTATCAGCAGAGAGAGGAAGGACAAAAGACCTATACCAAGCAGCCAAGAAGATTACAAACAAGCGATGCCACAAATCTGCAGCCATGAAAGACAACAAAGGCAAGATTCTGACAGATGGGACAGCGCAGCTCGAGGGGGGGGCGGCGGCGGCATTTTGAAGAGGTATTGGTGAGAGAAACCCCAGCAATCCCTATCAAAGACAATGACATAGCAGCAAGAGAGATCCAAGAGATAGACACAGGCAACATGACTGAATCTGAGGTACTGCCAGCGTTAAAGAAGACAAAGGTAGAAAAGCCCCAGGAATAGATGACGTTGTAGTAGATCTGTACAAGGTAGACACTGAGACAACAGTCAAGGAGCTGACAAAAATTTTCAACAGAGTTTGGGAGGAAGAACAAGTGCCTGATAAATGGAGAAAAGGACTCATTTGTCATGTTCTCTGCCATGTTGTAGGATCTTTTCGCCACCAGAAGGTGTCGTTGAGGCGCTCAGCTCCTTCCCCCTCCTCCCCTGTTGCTCTTTTGTGTTCATTAGTTTCAGCTGGGTCTAGTTGTGCTATTTAAGAAGCCCCTAGTTTCATGTTGGGTTGCTGGAACATTGTCTTCATAGTCTTCTGTGCGTTCTGTTCAGTCCATGTGTTCTCCTAGTCATGTTTTTCCAGGATTGTTTTGTTAAGCTCCTTTAGTAGTTAGAGAGGATTTCTTCTTTTATTTGTGTTAAGGATTTTTTTGGACTTTGTTAAATAAAGACTCTTGCTGAATCCTGTTCTCACCCCTGCTTGGTGGATCTGCCTTTGACTGCATATGGAGCTTTATAAAAATCACCATGGTGCGTCTCACTGGCTCCAACCTGACAGAATGTTCCAGTCTCAAGCTCCAGCGGATTTGGCAGTTTTTCAACCCCCGATGGCTCAGATGGTGAGACAACTTGAGCAAGGGCAGGCACGGAGGGACAGCGTGATCGCTGGACTGGGCGCAGCCATGAGGAAGCTCGCGGTGGTGTTGGATCGCCTCCCGGCGGCAGGTCAGCACCAGTCGAGACCCAGGTACGACCCTTCGGAATCTGTTAGCGCATCAGTGTCTCTCAGGGGATCCTCGTCCTGACCGGCTGTGGAGGCAGCGTGCCCGCTTCCGTCCGGCGTGGGACCAGCACCCCCGTTCTCGTTCGTCATGGGGCCATTGCCCTCTTTCGCATCCATGTCTGGGCCAGTTCCCTCATACTTGTTCCTCTCGGGTTCGTGGTCCTTGTGTTCGTCCGTGTCGGGGCTGGCGCCTCTGTTCTCGTCTGTCGCGGGGCCGGCGGCTCCGCGTCCGGCGATTTCGGGGACAACGGCTCCGCTCGGGCCCATTGCCCGCGTCCACGTCTGCCGAGGGCCCATTGCCCGCTTCCACGGCCGTCTTGGGATCGATTCCCCTGTGCTCGTGTGTGTTCAAACCAGCGCCTGCGTTGTCGTCTGTCCCCGGGTCGTCGCCCACTCCGTCCTTCGCCGGGTCTATTCCCATGCCGTCTGATCCTAGTCCCTGGCCCGTTACATTTGATCCCGGTCCGTCCACCGTCGGACCTAGGTCCTCATCGTCTGCTCCCGGACCATCGCCTGTGCTGCATCGGAGAGGAGAAGGTGGAACATGTTTGCGAGTTTGTGTACGTGGGTGCGACTGTGGCAACAAATGGTGGAAGCACGGAAGACAACAAAATAGGCTAAACAAAGCTCTAGGTGCATGCTCAACACCAAGATCAAACTATTTAAAACACTGGTCAGACCTGTACTCCTATATGGTTGTGAAGCATGGAAGATCAACAAGTCCAAAGAAAGGAAAATGTACAGCTTCCAATTCATGTGTCTTTGGAAGATCCTGAGAATCTGATGGCCAAAGCATGTACAAAATTAAACCATGGCAGAAACAAATGGTGTAGTGAGATTAAGCGAGGAGATCCGCAGACGACTTTGGAACTGAATTGGGCACACCCTCAGAAAGGAGAAAAATGATGACTACATGGTGGCCATGGGATGGCAGCTAGAGGGCAAGAGGAAAATTGGACGCCCAAAGACAAACTGGAGGAGAACAGCCGAATAAGAACGGAGATATGTGGAATGGACTAGCGGGGCCAATGCCAGAGGGACAGCCAAAGACAGAGCCTCCTGGGGACGCAGAGCTGCAGCCTTACGCGCCTCATGGCGTGGAGAACCCTAATCTCTAGGTAGGTAGGTCGGCACATTCCTTGAGCACCCTTTATGCTTTCTTGCGCTGGTGGAAAGGGTGCTCAAGGGATGTGCTGACCAGCTGACTTAATTTATCTAGTATATCCCAGGAATACTGGTTACAAGGCAACACAGTAACACATGCCAAGTTTACCACAGGACAAAATGCGTACAGATGTTGAAATACTCACTTAATATTTGCTGGAATTTAAAATAATTCAGTTCACCCACTGGCATGTTTTGGAAGGCAGAATATCCAACTTAATACAAACAGGGGTGTTCTCAGGAACTGTACTGTGGACAATGAAGTTATAAGGAGGTTGTGCTAAAAGGGAAATTTCCCTGATAAAAGGTAAGACTATTTTATTGCTTTATTATACTCACTAGAGCTACTGGAGGTTTTGAATTTCCATCTTAATTCTTCTCTGGTGAATGTTTGTGAGTAAAAAGACCCATAGAAGAAGCCTGGCGGCCAGAGGTAGTAAAGTGTTTCTTTAGTGCATGGCGTGCTTGTCATCTCACTTTAAAACTTAAATCTTTCATTTCATAACCTCCCATTCCTCTCATACCCTCCAACGTTAATTATATTTTACCAGTAAATCTATCTCAGCTGTACTGGCAGAATTTGTCATTTCCGCAGTAAATACACTATCTCCAGTACAAAAAGATAGTTATCTATGTTCATTGATTGAAAGAGCTTCTTTAAATATTTCTGTTCAGTGTGATCCCATTGCTATTTCCGAGAATGTAGGTACTGTGGCAGCACTTCGGGAAATGTACTTTGGAAAATGTATTATTTAATATGTTTACTTAATAAAAAGTACTAATAAGCAGGGCTGTAGTGGTGCGTACACGCCATGTGCCCACTTGCTTTAGTGGCTGAGTTGCGTGTACTGACTTAATTTGGTCTACTGTATAGTTGATCAATGTAAATTTCCGCGAATGTGTAAATAAAAAGCAGAGATGAAGCGCGAAATAGTTTCAAACCCCCTCATAGATGAGGCGCTTAGCTTTCACTTTCAATGTTATCCTCTGTTTTATTTTGTTGTTTTTGTGTTTTTTAATATGTGTCTTTTACTGTACAGTGTCCTTATGTGTTTTGAAAGGTGCTTTTAAATAAGATAATTAAGAAAATTAAGCGCTAAATGGTGTCAAAGCGCGCGCATATCCCACGAACCCCCCAGCGCTCTGCTGCCATCGTGCTGATAAGAATATAGCAACCTCAGGTGATATGAACACATTCATTCATTTGCAGAGCTGTTTAATCCTTCTTGGGTTGTGGGAAGGCTGGAGCCTATCTCAGCCGACTCCGGGTGAAGGTAGGGCTACAGCCTGTACAGCTCACACACAACCATTCAAAACCAACAACGAGGGGCAATATGAAACGGCCCATTAACCTAATTTTCATGTCTTTGGATTGTATTCTAGACAACCCATGCAGACACTGGGCATACTCTACACCAGGAGTGGGCAATTAATTTTCCCAAGGGGCCACACGAGAAACGGGAAATGTTGTGGAGGGCCGGACCAATAGGCTGAACAAAATTCATTCATTCATTTTCTGAACCGCTTAATCCTAATTAGGGTTGCAGAGCGTCTCAGCCGACTCTGAGCGAGGGCGGGGTACACCCTGGACAGCTCGCCAGGCCATAGCAAGGCCGACACACACACACACACAATCATTCACACCTAAGGGAGATTTGGAACAGTCGGTTAGCCTACTGTGCATGTTTTTGGACAGTGGGAGGAAACCGGGGTACCCAGTGGAAATCTACACAAGCACGGGGAGAATGTGCAAACTCCTTTTTCACATGTTGCGGAACCTCTTTTAACGTAGCCAGTGTGGGGAAATGAGTGAATGACTTTTGCTTTGAAAATAAAACCAGCCTAGTTTTGAAGGCTCTGATGTTTGCTTGCATTTCATGCACAAACTGTTTTTTCCCTTGTAGCTTCACATTCAGCTTGTTCATGCGTGTCATTATGTCCACTGTAAAATCTAAATCACAAAGCCAATCTGTGTCATTCTGTGTTCTCAAGTAGCTCCAAAAGTGAAATAATCTCCTGTTTGAGCTCCCACACTTGTTTTCATACTTTCACCAAACTTAACCAGCGGACATTAGAACGGTAAAGCAAGTCCCTGTGATCAGCATCAGTTTCTTCAAGAAAATGGATTAACTGACGATGGGATGGTGAAGTTCCCTCGTTCGAATAAAGTTAACGAGTTTCACAACCAGCTTCACTACGTGGTCAAGCTGCAATGCAGATTTACACAGTGCTGCCTGGTGAATTATGCAGTGCAGGCAAATTACCTCCTGCACAGGGTTGTCCTCTTTTACCCTGTCCTGGATTCTTTTGAGCAGCCCGACATTTTTTCCCCTTCAAATTTGGTGACCCATCTGTGGTAACATTGGTGAGCGTAGTCCAAGGTAACTTGTGCGTCTTTATGATCACTGACACGCTGTTCTATATATCCTTACCCCATGTTTTACCTTTCAGGGATTCCATAGCCAAAAAATCCTCTGTTATCTCAAAGTTTTCATTAATCCCTCTGATAAAAATCTGCTTTTTGTTGAGCTTGCTAGTTAAGTGTTCATCCGATTAGTTTAATACCCCGAGTCACTGTCCTGCATGATATGCTAATTTTTTCAACTTTGTTCTTTGTACTAGCTGTCTCTGCACTCTTTGCTGGTGTTGAAATGCTGTCATTACAAGCCAAAGTGAAATGAATGCAATCGATCATTCACATCAAACATTAATTCTGTACCAATCAATCTTTGGAGGACCAGATTGAGATGACCAACGGGCCGGATGCGGCCCGCGGGCCGTATGATGCCCAGGTCTGCTCTACACAGAAATGTTCTCATTGAGCCTGGGACTCAAACCTATGACCTATGGAGTCCCTAAGGCAATCTGGTGCTGACTTCAATTCCTTGCTGGCAACTCCTATGACTGTGTCGGTGCCAAGCTGGATGGGCCCTTACCCTTCCCTTGGACCACATTGATAATGTGAATAGGGGGAACCCGCTGCTTGGACAACAGTCAGTCCTCCTTACATCTTGCCCAGGCTCTGTGCTCTGGAGAGGACACTCCAACGCCTCCAAAATGATGTGGCACAACTGGCACAAGAGCTGACACTTAGGGACTCACTTCTGTCAGTGGGAGGGGGCATCGTACCTCCACTGGGTAGCTACCGGCCACTTCAAGCCAGGCAGCCCTTGCTCAGTAAGGTGTTACCCCATCACAGGTCATTTGCCTTACTGGGTGTGTAGGGCTTTAAGACTTGGAAAAGTCTGAGATGGGGGTCTGTAAATCTTGCACTAAGCAATAAACAGAAAAACAACTTAGAGGCAATCAAGAAGCCTATTTTGAGCACCATCTCGGATGCCATCCTGGAATCAACAGAGCCCCTGGCCATCATGGAGGAGTTGGATGAAATGCCATTCCTGGAAGAGCTCAGCAAGGCCAGTGTCAAACTGCCCAGTGACAAAGCTCCAGGACTGGATGGCATCCCAGCTGAAGTCATCAAAAACAGGAAGGGTCCACTTCTTGAACATCTACATGAGCTAATCTGCCAGTGCTTGGAGGAGGGGGAAGTCACACAAGACATGAGAGATTGCAACATCGTCACCCTCTACAGAAACAAAGGCGATCGTGGCGACTGAAACAATGACAGAGGATCTCACTGTTGAGCATCGTGGGAAAGCTCTTCGCTTGCGTGGTCCTGAACCGACTCCAGAAGCTTGCTGACAGGGTGTATCCAGAGTTGCAGTGCAGGTTCAGGGCCAGATGATCACCTGTTGACACGATCTTTCTTCGACAGCTCCAGGAGAAGTGCAGGGAACAGCTGTTCTTTCTTTCATACATATGTTGCTTTCATCGATCCTACCAAGGCCTTGGACCTTGTGAGCAGAGACGGGCTGTTTTTTAGGTCCTGGGCAGGATCAGGTGTCCGGGCAAACTCCTGAGCATCGTCTAGTTGTTCCACGTCAGTACGAAGGGTGTCATTCAGTTTGACAAAGCAACATCTACCCCTTTTGATATGAAGAGCAGTGTGGAGCAGGGGTGTGTGCTCGCCCCAACCCTGTTTGGCATCTTTTTTGTCATCATGATCAAGCACATCCTTTGGGAGTTCAACAGAAGGAATCTACCTTCACACGCGTTCAGACAGTACGTTATACAACATTTCCAGACTGAGGGCCAAGACCTGCGAAGTCCTCATTGGTGACATGTTGTTTACGGATGATGCTGCCATGGCTGCCCACCAAAATGACCACCTTCAGCTCCTCATGAATTGCTTGTCTAGAGCATTCGAGGATTTCAAACTCATGATTAGCTTGAAGAAGACCAACATCATGAGCCAGGACACTGAGCTCTCTTCTTCAATCACCATCAACAACTACCAGCTTGATGTCGTGAAAAAGTTTACATATCTTGGGTCGACAGTGACTGGCACCATGGACATGGGACCTGAGCCCAACAGATGCATTGGCTGCACAACATCTACACTTTCCAGGCAAGTTTGTGTAACTTTGTTGTTTTCTTTCTTTATCACTCGCTTACTCTAAATACGTTATGTGACCATAGGAACAGAATATGGTGTAAGGAGAATGAAACCCATAGTAGTCTCCAAGTCTTTTTTTTTTTTTTTTTAAATGTCAAGGGATTGCTGACATCAAATAGCTGCAAACTTACTTCTAGTTGTCACTTGACAGTTTGTTTGGTTCCAGTGAATCTCCAATTTACTTTCTATTTTGGAATAGGAAAACTGATTTATCCCACATAAAGAAAGGTTGTCCAAATCATAAGTTAGTCATAACAATCACAGGAGAAAAGTGTTCTAGAGCTTTAAATATAGCCACCATATCTTAGTGAGCCAAGAGGGGACAGGTATCAAAAAAGCTAAGCACAAGTATAAACAACGCATTAAGGAAGACTTTGAGGAAAACAACTCCAGGAACATGTGGCAGTGGATCAAGACACTCACTGGCTACAAGGACATGCGTGGTCAGCAGACTCCTCATACAGCACTCTACCGGACATCCTGAACCAGTTCTTCGTTTGCCAACACAACAGTGATGCATACACCTGCCCTGCTCTTCCAGAGAGGGGCAATAATCCCACCCAGGTGCAGCAGCATAAGGTCAGAGCCAACGTGAAGAAAGCTACTGGTCCAGACAGAATAATAGGAAGGATACTTAGAGATTGTGCTGATCAACTAGCTGGGGTCCTGTCCACCATCTTTAACCTTTCACTACTGCAATGTGTGGTTCCCACCTGCCTCGAAACAGCCACCATGGTTCCAGTGCCTAAGAAAAGCACGGCAAGCTGCTTAAACAACTACCGCCCAGTTGTCTGGGGGGTTACTCCATCACCAAATGTTTCAAAAGACTCGTATTGTCTCTCATTAAGGCTGCCATCCCCGCTGAACTTGATCCACATCAGTTTGAATACAGAGCAATCAGGTCAAGAGAGGATGCTATCAATACAGCCCTAAACACAGCCCTCACACACCTGGACTGCAGAAACTGCTATGTGACTATGCTGTTCTTAGACTTCGTCTCTGCTTTTAACACAGTCCAACCACAAACTAATTCAGAAATTGGAAAATCCGCGTCAAGGAAGACCCATGTGCACCTGGAAAATAGACATTGTCAACAACAGACCATGAGGATAGGAGAATGCATCTCCTCCACTCTCATTCTGAACACCACAGGGGTGTGTTCTCAGGACCCCCCTCTTCTCCACTTTACACACAACTGTTCCCCCACTCACACCAGCAACACTATCGTCAAATTCGCAGATGACACCACCTTCATAGGTTTAATAATGGATAGCAATGAGTTAGCCTACAGAAAGGGGGTCTGGCATCTGCAGTGCTAGTGCGACAACAACCTGGAACTCAACACATCCAAAACCAAGGTGATGATACTGGACTTCAGGAGAAGTAAACAGATGGAACACTGTGCTCTCTACATTAATGGAGAGAAGGTAGAGAGGGTGGAGTGCTTCAAGTTTCTTGGAATCTCTGCTGGCCTCACCTGGAGCACAAATATTTCCCACCAGGTGAGAAAAGCACATGTACTTCCTCAAGAAGCTCAGACAAGCCCATTTACCCCGACCCCTACTGACAAACTTTTACCGCTCGGCCATCGAGAACCTCCTCACCTACTGCTATTCAGTGTGGTACAGTAGCTGTACTGCAGAGGGCAGGAAGGCATTACAGTGGGTAGTAAGGATGGTAGGGCGGGTAATTGGAACTTCAGTACCACCTCTCAGTGACATTTACACTGACAGACTTCAGAGGAGAGCCTGTAGAACAGTGGTGCTCAATCCTGCTCCTGGAGAGCTCAGTTCAAAGTCTGAAGCCTTGATTAGATGACTGGTTGGTCAGGTGGGCATGGTTAGGGTTGGAGCGAACATATTCAGGAAGGTAGCTCTCCAGGAGCAGGATTGAGCACCCCTGCCGTAGAATCATCAGGGACACCACACACCCTGGACACACCCTTTTCTCCCCTCTTCCCTCGGGAAAAAGGTACAGGACACTCAAAACAAAAGCTAACAGACTCAAGAACAGCTTTTACCCACAAGCTGTTAAACATGTAACCCCAACAACACAATCACATACACACTGAATAACCATTTTCCTGGACAGTATAAAATTCATGTTTAAGTGCAATACTCATGATCAACTTCGAGTACAATACTCATGATAAGAGCAGGTCTCGAACACCATAATATTTTAGCTCCATGCCCCTTATAATTAAAGCTCTACCTCTTACCCGGTGTATATCATGCACCTTTAACATATCACTCACTCTTCTGTATATATGTCTATAAATGAATACAGTCGAACCGCGCTCGTATGGACTAAAAGGGGTAGTGAGTTGTCCGGATGAGTGAATAGTCCGTTCGAGTGAAGTTAGTTTTTTTTTTTTTTTTTTTTTTCTTTCGGGGGGGTACTGTACAAGTAAAATCACCTCAAAGTTCTGTAAAACCACAGTAGTACTAAACATTTAGCACCCAAATAATAAATTTATATTGTACCTGTACAGTAAATACATGTAATACTTAATATAGTAATTCATTTAACGTAGTGCTAGCTGCACAGCAAACTTTTGTAACTTTTATTTTGATTTCTAATATCACTGACTGTTTGTTTTTTAACTTCAAATCCTTCACTGGGGAAGCCTCACAGATCAGCAACAGCCAGGCTTGTAAAGACTGGGCGCTCATGACACCTGCTGGCCAAAGCCCGGACGGGCTTGTAAACAATGGCGCGCTCATTACACCTACTGGCCAAAATCCGAACTATCCTTAAAAAAAAATAAATAAATCGGGTAGTCCGTACGAAAAGAAATCCGGTGAATCGGGGTCCGTACGAGCGAGGTTCAACTGTATAAGTCTACAAATGTTGAAATATGTGAAAGATATGTATATAGGATATATGTGACTGTGTTCATGTAAGTATGTGTATATACAGTCATGGACGAAATTATTGGCACCCCTGGGATTTTTCCAGAAAATACACAATTTCTCTCCGAAATTGTTGCAATCACAAATATTTCCGGTATCAATGTTTTTACTACTTGGATGTGCATTGGAAAACACAAAAAAGGTGGAGAAAAAAAGCCAAAATTGACAAATTTCGATGAGTCCGGATCGATATCCTATTGAACACTTATGGAGAGATCTCAAAATTGCTGTTGCAAGAAGGCACCCTTCAAATCTGAGAGACCTGGAGCAGTTCGCAAAAGAGTGGTACAAAATTCCATCTGAGAGGTGCAAGAAACTTGATGGTTATAGGAAGCGATTGCTTTCATGTATTTCTTCCAAAGGGTGTGCAACCAAATATTGAGTTGAGGGTGCCAACAATTTTTGTCCAGCCCATTTTTTTGAGTTTTTTTGTAAAATTGTGTCAATTTTGGCTTTTTTTTCCTTCAGCTTTTTTGTGTTTTTCCAATGCACATCCAATAAATAAACACATTGATACCGAAAACATTTATAATTGCAACAATTTCTGGAAGAAATGGTGTACTTTCTGGAAAAATCCTAGGGGTGCCAATAATTTCATCCATGACTGTATATGTATGCAGGTGCACATGTATAGCTTAGTGTAGTCCCTTAGTTTTCTTTGTGTACTTTCTTTTTCTAAATTGCTGCTAAACAAGAGCTGCAAACAGATTTTCATTGTTCATGCAACAGTGACAATAAAGACCTCTTAGCTTATCTTATATTTCCTAAGTAGATCTGCACCAACTTTTCAAGTGCATGAGGTTAATGACGACAACTTAAACTTCAAGCAGTGGTCTTTTAAGAGGCCTTTCGAAGCACATGCGCCAGAGTATGTATTTAAATGTACAATCTCAGTGTAAAAGATGCAATGTACCTTAAAACAAATGAAAGATAGAAGTATTAATTAAAAGGGATAATTAATGTGTCAATACTTACACTACCAACTTTCTCAAAGTATCCTCCATGACTGCCAAAATGGATGAGCTGCTCATTGAAGAACCATGTAAACTTGAGCTCCAATGAGGGGTCATGGGTGACCTCACAGGGCAAAACAATGCTTTCGCCCACTGTACCATCCAATGTTGAGGGAGGCGTGGTTATTACTGTGGCTGCTGTAACATTCAAGAAGATTTCACAATTCTGTTTAAATGTCAATATTATCTTAGAGTTGCAAATGTTAAGAAATTCACTAGGTAGTCAAGTATGTTGTAAACCTTTCGGTTGAGGTTTTTTTTTTCCTGTTGAGACTGATTCATTTTATGGGATTTTAGGTTGAAGGTGTAAAAAGCATGAACTCAAAGACAAATGGGACCCGTACCTTTAAGTGGCTCTCCACAATCATATATGAAAGGGCCAATTACTCAGCATCAAGCATAAAGTAATCAGTGAGAGACAATTGACAGAAGCAGTCTCAGACATAGCTTTCCAAAAAAGTAACACTTCAGAAACTATAAAAGGCACCAACCCCAACGGGAACAGGTTTGCAAAGCAATTAAAGGTAACAAAGAGAATGAATTATATATAAATTAAATAAACCTGTGTTCTCCCTCATGAGGGAGCATGTTTGAGCAGAATTTCTCCCAACAGTCCGGTAATTATACATAGCAGACTATTCCAAATAGCCAGGCCAAAATTCTCACGGTCAGAATTGAAGATTAAGCTTCTATCATGGGGTCCTGAGTGGCTAGCACTGCATGTCACAGAAGGTGTGTGTGTGTGCGCATGCTTTCATCCCTCCCTGCTTGGTGGAGGTTGTGTGATAGGGAAGGCAATACTTGATGGGTGGGACTTGAAAACGACTAAAATTGGGGAAAGAAATTGGAGAAAAATTTCTTTCATAGGTTCCCAAAATAAATCAACCCTTTTTCTAATGAGTCATCACGAAGAGGTTATCAGGGTTTTGTGACCAACACAATAAGGAGGCATCTTCTTTTATTTTGAGGATGAGAACTCACTTCAGCTGTCCATTACAACAGCAAAATTGGTGGGATTGCTTTTCAGTTTATCGTTCTAACGTCACTTCCAAAATATGATACGCAGTCATTGCTCAAAAAGAATAATGCACATCAAACAGGACAAAGCAGATTGTTTCTGCAGTTTACCGGGAAGTGACCCCTCTTTTCCTATCTCAGTGGTCTTTCATCTTTATTTTTTAAGTTATAATCACCTGAAAAAAGTCTTCATGCCAGCGTGTTTGTAATCAACTGGATTACAATCAGGTGGGAGTCAGATAGATACAGACGCTCCTCTACATACGAACATTCGGAGATACAGAGTTGCCTGTAAGTCAGATTTTGTATTTAGCGCCTGTTCTGTGTGGTATGTCTTTCCGCCACTGATACCAATGCCCGGCGCTGCGATAGTAAACAAACCTTCCACCCAGCATCATTCTCCTCTGCCCATTTCGTTGTGTGTTACCCGAGTGTTCAGACGTTGTCAGTGAAGTCTTGTGTTTTACCGTACCTTTGTTCATACATTACTAATTCAATATAGTTGGTGAAAAGTGAAAGAAAAAGCGGCAAGCCATCTCAGTTGAAACGAATAATGAACTAGTTCTAAGCGGCGCAGCAGTTCTGTGTCTCCGACATGAAATTGCGCAGGTTGATGACATCACCAGAAACAGCCCTATTGTTCAGATCCCCAGGACGTGGTCTCTTTGGGACTGGGATGAAAGTCCCAGAGATTAGCACAAGCACCTCCAAATGCAGTGTTTGCAGTCTATCAACAGTGGAGTGGATAATGTCACATGCTACTTCCACATCAACACATGGAGGAATGTAAGCATTGAGGACAATGGCGTGTCCAAACTCCCTGGGCAAGTAATAGGGACTCAGACTTACTGCTAGCAGTTCGATGTCCCTGCAGCAGATGGAAATCTTTGTGCTAATGTGCCCAGGGTTACACCATCTTGTGTAGATACTGAGTCCTCCTCCTTTTCACTTCCCGCAGGCTTTCGTGTCCCTGTCCACTCTGACTGTGGCTGCTCTGTTGCTGCTCTGACTATCCGGTATGCTAGCGGTGAGCCATGTTTCACAGAAACATAACACACTACACTCCTTGTAAATCTGAACATTTTTCACCAGCACAACCAGTTAGTCGATTTTATTAGGGAGTGAGTTCACATTTCCCATGATTACTGATGGAACCGCAGGGTTGTAATACCACTTCTTTGGTTGCCGCTTAGCTTTTAGCTTACCACCGGCTCGGCAGCCACGGTATTGTCTCCTCACCTTGGCAGGTAAATGTGGAACTGCACCAGCTCTGGACTTTTTCAGGGCCAGTAATTCCTCTCTCAAATAAATAAGCCTTGGTGTGTAAGAGTCCATATCCATAGGATATATAAGTAAATAATGGTAAAACAGACAAAGGTTAAAAAAAAAAATGTAGAAAAGAAAAAAGGCAAGTAGCACACGGAACTGCTGGAAAGGCCAGAAGTAGTATAGGGTTAAACGTATTGATAGATAATAATGATAATAATAATACATTTCATTTAAAAAGCGCCTTTCAAAACATCCAAGGACACTGTAGAGTAGAAGAAAAATATTACAACAAAATAAAACATAGGATATTGAAAGTGAGTGTGTGACTAGGTAGAGTAGGATTGTCTGAGCAGGTGAGTTTTGGATTTGAAGAGTGGCAGAGAATCTATGGTTCAGAGGTCAGGCGGGAGAGAGTTCCAGAGCTGGGGAGTAGAGTGACTGAATGCTCCAATCCCCATGGTGACGAGGCGGACAGAGAGTGGAAGAGGAGCGCAATGAGCAAGCAGGAGTGGCGATGTGAAGGAGATCAGATATTTACGGTGGGTCCAGGTTGTGAAGCTCTTTGAACGTGATGAGGAGTATTTTGAAATTAACTATCTGTCTTATGGGAAGCCAGTGAAGTTGTTGTAAGACGGGGGTAATGTGGTGAATGGTGGGGGTCCGTCTGATGATACGTGCTGCAGAGTTTTGGAGAAGCTGCAGTTTCTGGAGGGATTTATTGGGGAGACCAAAGAGAAGTGAATTGATAGATAGGTGGATACATAGAGTACCCTATTTTATAAGAAATCATGGATATTTCAAAGTGTGATAATTACAAATGTTTATGAAAATATATTATGGCACAAAGAAAGGAGATTTGTGAGGATCTCAGAAAGAAAGCTGTTGATGCTCATCAGGCTGGAAAGGGTTACAAAACCATCTCTAAAGAATTTATACTCCACCAGTCTACCTTCAGGCAGATAGAGGACCTCAATTAAGGCCATAGATATCCTTTCACACAGTGATCGACCAACAAAGATCACACCACGAGTAAAGTGTAATAGTCCAGGAGGTTAAAAGGAACCATGGGTAACTTCATTAATCAATATTTTCTTGAGGTTTTTCTTAAATTTCGCTCAAGAAAATTCATAAGAAATGTCTACATTGGATTCATAACATCTTAAATCTTTGATTTGTTCACAGTGGTGTTCTTGGATTAGTAAATTTCATTTCCCAGAGAAAGCACAGTGAACAGGCACAATAAAATGAATAGTTTGACCTGAAATCAGAGGCCAAGAAAAAACATCACCAAACACTGACGTGAGATGCCCACTGGAGGTGGACCTGAGCTGTCAGAGCTGGACCAGCACATCTCGGGTGTGCCACTGGTAGAGCACTTCAATACTGACTTTTGCCCTGCAGCTACAGCTTCAAGGTCACATCCTGAGAGAGAATCAAAAGTGATTGCTTTGTTTAATTCAGCATTGATGGAATTTTACTAGTTGCCGTAACACAGTGGCTCTTCTGCATGCTTTCATGAGTTGTAATTCATTTTACTAAAAGTAAAGTGTCAGTGATGGCTTAGTGGATAAGGCAATGGGTGACTAAACTGAAGGTTAGGGGTAAAATCCCCACCATCACCACTGTTGGGCACTTGAGCAAGGCCCTTATCCCTCAATTTCTCAGTTATAAGAGTGCTCTGTCATGTTCATAGATTTTGTTGGTCACAGATAAGAAAACATTGGAAAATGCAAGGAAAGTGAGTGAGTTTAATTTGTTTTTAAGAACGGTTGTTGGGGAATGAGGCCCATTATTCCATATACCGTATTTCCCCGCACTATAAGGCACACCTTCAATGAATGTCCCAGCTGTTTTCATACATAGGGTGCACCGCATTATAAGGCGCATAGAATAGAAGCTACAGTAGTGGTTGGGATTGCGTTATGCATCCACTAGATGGCGCTGCGCTAAAGGGAATGTCAACAAAGCTGAGCGGCGTGCCCGCCCACCTTTGTTGTGTGAAGCTGGCTGTATAAGCTGTGGCTAATTAGCACGCTGCTGCTTGATTCGTGCATGTACTGTCATTGATAGAAGACTTTGTGTGCTTGAGTTCTGTCATGGACTATACTGTGTGTATACTGTCACGGATAAAAGACTGTTTGCATT
>JAQNCB010000010.1:4685089-4706407 GCA_030068295.1 Euristhmus nudiceps | reverse complement strand
CTCCCTCTATCCTTCTGTCCGGAGGTTGAATATGGTGAACAGTGAAACATGGTGAAGTTTTTCTCGTGTGTGTGTGTGTGTGTGTGTGTGTGTGTGTGTGTGTGTGTAGGAGTAAAGAACATGGTGTGACAAAGCGATCAGGTTGCCTGAGGGAAATCAAGGCTGTTCTTACACACACACACACACACACACACACACACACACACACACACAATGAGCACAATGAGTGTCTCTGTTTGTTTCGCTGACCACATAGTTAGACTACTTTCACCATGTGAACAGGTTGCTCTGAGGAATACCCAATAAGCCGCAAAATTTGAAATACACTGCAATCATTATCAAATAGAATAGATTGAGATAACAAAATAAAAAAGGACAGGAATGTATTATTGCCTGAACTGCATTTCTATCAGTGCTAATTTTGATTGAAAGCGAATATTTAATGCCTAACTTCTAAAAGCAACCAATAATCTGAGGGATAAGTGGTAGATAAACAACTCCAGAACTGAATTGCATGTTTTTTTAAAATACCTCATGAATGCACATTAACTCGAAGGCTGATCAGTAATGGAAACTGTAATACATAAAGCATAATTGATGGACCATTTTGTGTTCACTACATGAAAAGATTGAGTTCAAACTCCGGTAAATCACAATATACTCAGTCAGCTGAGTGACTGAAAATAGCTGCAGTTATTACCTTTGGCTGAGAGATGAGTTCCAGATGTACTTCCATTATGAGAATGAAGCTGTTTGTCCAAAATTACATCTCTTTTTTATATCTATGAATGTGGATATAAATCTTGGGGGTCACACAGAGGCTGACAAGCATCTTAAATAAAAGATGGATTACATGGATTGTGTTAGATTTGATATAACAGTGCCATAGATAACATTTGCGATGCATGCAAGGAAGGCGTGATTTATGGTTATGTTACTTTTGTTATGTAACAGCAGAAATTTATTTCTGGACTTTGCAACAGCTTATGTATTTTACCTCTCAAAAGTATTTCTTAAAAAAAATTAAATCAACATGTTGCACTGTATACATGCACCAGGAGATCATGGAAGGTAAGGTCATGTGAAAAGTACATTTATGTTTGTTTTCTTCCAACATATTCGAGGAAGCAAAGGGCGCACAGTGGCATAGTGGTTAGCACGTCGGCCTCACAGCAGGAAGGTCCTGGGTTCGAGTTCTGAGCTTGGGTGTTTCTGTGTGGAGGTCGCATGTTCTCCACATGCTTGCACAGGGTTTCTTTAGGTAGTTTCCAGTTTCCTTTCACAAGCCAAAGATGTGCACATCAGACTAACTGGTTGTTCTAAATTGACCCAGGTGGGAGTGTGAATGCTTGTGTGTGTGCTTTCCCTGCGATGGTCTGGCGAGCTATTCAAAGTGTTCACCGCCATCGCACAGTGGAGGCTGAAATAGGCTCCAGGTTACCTGCAACCCTTGTATGATTAGGTAGTTCAGAAAATGAGGGAGTAAGCAAGCAAACATTGCCCCTCTTTAATACATTGCCTACATTTAAAGGTGAAATAATAAACCCACAAGTAAAATGAGCCTTTTCAATTATTTATTCAACAAAAAATAAACATCGATGCTAAAAAGTGTAAAAGGTAAGTATAAAAAGTAAGTAAAAAGAAAGTATACCCTTGGCTTTAGCTACTGAGGCCAATGGTATAGTGGAAATAACTTAACACTAACATTTTTCTAAATTTACCCACAAGATTTTGACTCTAGCTTGCTGAAATTTGACCACTTTTCCTTCAGTTGAAGGGTGGCTGAGGGTTATTTTTTGCCTGTACTGGTCTTTTCAACTCCTCCACAAAATGTCAATGGGGTTTAAATCTATATGTTGACCTTGCCATTCCATAACTGACCATTTCTTCTGTTGTTCTTGGTGAATTTGCAAGTATGCTTAGGAATATTATCCTGTGGAAAGGTCCACTTCCAGTTCAACTTTAACTTTTAGACACATGACAGATTTGATTGCAGGATGCTTTGATATTCTACAGGCTTCATAGATGAATCAATTAATTTTATGCACTCCAGACCCTAAAGCAGCAAAGCAACCACAAAAGATGATATTTCCACTATTGTCTTTCATAGTTTTCACATTCACAACTGTGGCAAAACAACTGTATTTTTAATGTCTGTTATTTGTCCAGAGCATACTGTAAAAAGCCTGTTATTTGCTTTTATATATATATATATATATATGCTTATATATTTGCTTATATATCATTGCTAAACTAGATTGTCATCTTGCATTAATGTTCTTTTTAAGTATAACAATGGCTTTAGCCGGCATGCCAACCATACATCCACAGCTTGTGATGAAATTTTCGGGTTTTTGTAGAGGGCTTCTTTTTGCATCAGATGGCCTGCCTTCAGGCTGAATTTGCTAGGTCCTGCAAGAATTGGCAGCAAGTTGAAATATTTGTGACTTGTTGATGGTTTTCCCTTCAGTGGAATTATTTAAATTTATTCAGAGATCTTTTTGAAATCCCAGACCTGTAGCCATTCACAGCCTTTTATCGCAAAGGCCTTAGGGACTTTCATCTTGGCATGATGACGCCATCCACTTCATTACCAAACACCCTAGATATGAGGTTTTAATTAGAGAGTGATTCCAGTTGCAGGAGTTCAGAATCAATGGTGCCTAATTTGGAGCACCTGATTTTTATGAACTTGAAGGTGTGACAAATATAATGGTGTACTTATTTTTTTCATATGACCTATATTTTTAGTTTAAGTGATGATAAGGACTATAAATGTAAATTTTATGTGTAATTTGTTGCAATATTTATCTGTAAGACCTGTATCAAAGTGGTTGTAATGTCTGCTTGCTCAAATTAGCTATTTCCTACTTATTTTTTCCACTGTGGTGTAACTGAAAATAACAAATAGAGGAAGTGGATCTGTGGATTTCAGTTTAATACAATCTGATTAAAAAAAAGCTAAGTTAAATGGTATCTTTTTTAGTCTACTAACAAGCACATAAAACTTTGTTGTTGATCGTATTCGCACCAGTGTTTATTCAGCTGCACATCAGTTTATTTATATCAGCAAGAGCTCATAATTAGCAATTTTGCTGGAGTTGTAGCAACCCACAACAGTGACAGATCCTGGTTTCCAAGACTAGTCCAAAGAAAAACAGTGGTGTGCAATATTTTATTTCACAGTAACAAAATCTTTCCCACAGCAACTCACTGCACATTCACAGCCTCCCTATAAGAGGCTTGCTGTGACAGACTGAGTATTAAATCCTCCCATAAAATACTTCTAGTCATGAGTTTCCAACATTGGTTCTGAGATGACTTCAATTTATTTCACAAAGTGAAAATTATATACAATTATATTTAAATGTCGCTCATCACTACGCCATTGTGCAGCTCCATATTCAAAGTATTCTTTTAACATTTTAGGCAACCATTAATAATATGTATTGAGCACCAGGCAAAAGTCTAAAATATCGTTTTACTCTAACTTTGTGTTAGATATTTAATTTATGACTTCTGTATTTAAAAAAAATCCAAACATGACTTTTCCAAATAAAATAAAGTGTTACAGGAAACTTTTTCTGGGATAGTATAAATAAGGTAACATATTATACAAATATAAAAGGAAAGTGGACTGTCAGGGATGCCTGTAAAAATAGAACTAAACAAGATAGTCAAAGTTTCCAGAAAAACACTGTCAGATGCTTGGAAAATCATACCGGCTAATTTTATTATAAATAAGCTTAAATTAGTGTATACCCCAGACTACTGATGCAAAATTTTGACTCAGTTTAGTTTACCACTCGTAAGTCCACTAGTAAGTTTTTTCATGTAATTAATTTTGACAGTAGGGCAGTATGGTAGCGAAATGGTTAGCACTTCCGATTCAAGGCAAAAAGGCCTGGGTTCGATTCCCGGGTTCTGGCACCTCTATCTGGAGTTTGTATGTTCTTCTTGTGCTTGAGTGAGAGTCTTCTGGGTACTCTGGTTTCCTCCCACAGTCCAAAAACATGCAAAGTAGGCTAATTGGCTGTTCCAATTTTGAGTGTGAGCGTGAATGGTTGTATGTGTGTTTGCCCCGCAATGGCCTGGGGCAATGGCCTCCTCCCAGAGTTGGCTGAGATGGGCGGGCTTAGAAAATGAATGAATGAACTATGAAGGTGGTTTCATTATTTCTAATGGTATCTTAGTCCAATGTGAATGTATTTGGGGTGTGGGAGGAAACCAGAGAACCCAGAGGAAAACCATGCAAGCACAGGAAGAACATGCAAACTGCAAACAGAAGCACCTTTGTCGAGCCTATGAATTAAACCCAGGACATTCTTACTGTTGGGCAGATGTACCATGTTGTACATGCATGTGTTCATTTATTCATTAATTTTCTGAACCGCTTAATCCTAATTAGGGTCACGGGGAGGCTGGCACCCATCTCAGCCAACTCTGGGCGAGGGTGGGTACACCTTGGACAGCTTGCCAGGCCATCGCAGAGCCGAGACTCACACAACCATTCACGCTCACCCTTACACTCACACCTGGGGGAGATTTGGAACACCAATTAGCCTACTGTGCATGTTTATGGACTGTGGGAGGAAACCGAAGTACCCGGAGGAAAGCCACGCAAGCATGAAGAGAACATGCAAACTCCACACAGAAATGCCCAGGCTGGGAATCGAGCACAGGCCTTCTTGCTGTGAAAAGGACATGCTAACCACAACGCCACCATGCCGCCATGCATGTGTGTTTTTTTTATTGTTATTATTTTTACACTTTTTTCCATGATTATTTTTAGTATACACATGATTTTCTACACAGTTGACCGATTTCAATTATTCACATGTATGTCATAAGACTTCAGTTACTGTATTCCATTGTGCTTTTCCCACATAAAATCCTCAGATTATAACAGATAATGCTTTTTCATGTGATCATCACCTTGTATGCAAAATCTTGTGATAAATGTCTGATCACATGTGCAATGGAAGGGATTTATCCATAAGGTCTGGTTTACTGGTATTCCTACACATTAAACTTCTGACTAAATATTTTATCCTACATATAGTGTTCAAATAAAGTAAGCAGAAACAAAATAGGAAAAAAATCCTAGAAAAAAAATCGGGCCTCCTCTAAATTAATGCAGAGAACACAGAGGAATACTTTGAGGACATTAAAGGAAATGTAGTGTTTTCTGTTTTGCTGCAGGTGTGCAAAGAAATGCAGATATCCACCACCCCATGGTCACATCAAAAAAAGCTCATTTACTCAGCGATCATTTGCATTGCGCTTTTTAAGTCCTAATCGCCAATGCAAATGTATTCCAATAAATTTTGCTTCAGAGCTTTTCCTGCCAAGAAAAAGCTCCGTTGTGTATATAATCTATCACCACTGGAGATGACAAAGTAAAAGTGCCTTAAAGTATACAAGACCAATGTTTGCACACTTACATACACATGCACTGTCACAGTCTTGTTTCTGTAAAGGGTCCATTAGATAATTACAAGTTCTTCTATGCAGCTTCCTTTAGTCATATACTATATAGATGTTATAGATGAGCAGCTTGTTCTAAGATTCTACATTGTATTTAAGAGCACTCCAGAAGGGAAATTAAAAAACCCCGTAATTATCCACTCACTTACTCACTCGTTTGCCAAGCCCGTTAATCCTACTAGGGTTCGAGCATGGATTGGGTTGGGGTGGTCAGGTGGTGGTGCTGTTACACTCTGAGCAGCTTGCCAGACCATCAAAGACCAACACAACCATTCACATTCAAATTCACACCGAGGGGCAATCTGGAACTGCCAATACTGTAACATTATTCTATTGTGCTGGTGTTGGGTCATGATTTACCAACAATATGTACAGATGGACATATTTTCTTTACCTCCCACAACACAAAATAAACTGCCTGGCTCCATAGTTCCAGTTTAAATTGCATTGGATTTTGATCAGTGGTGGGCCATCAGGGCCAGCACTTCTCTGCTGGCCCAAACACTGTCAGAAGCACTGACCTACATTTACAACTTAAATTCTAGGGATAGAGGAATAGTGAATATATTGGTAGAAAGATGCTGAGGTTGGAACTGCCAGGCAAGAGGCCGAGAGGAACCAAAGAGAAGGTACATGGATGCACTGAGAGAGGACATGAAGTTAGTTGGTGTGAGACAAGAGGATATAGAGTACAGCGATGGACTGAAACAGATGATTCGCTGTGGCGACCCCTGAGGGCAGAAGCCAAAAGAAAAGAAGTAGCAGTTCTGTGAAATTGCATTAATGTATTCCCAACAGTCTGTTCTCTTCATTTCATAGCACGTCTCTTCACCGCACTGCTTTCAGTACGTGTGTGTGGATGTTAGATTTTTTGGTCCAGATTTCAGCTTCTTTGTGCTGCCATGTCAATCTAATCTGCCCAGGGCTTCAAAATCAGCAGTGCTGGCCGATGTCAGTTAAACTATATGAGAAATAACTCAACTCAATTCCGGAACTCAATTCCGACTCATATTAGAGACTGTACAAGCCTCAGTGTTTTTAAAAGTAAACTGAAATCATGGCTCAAGAAAAAACAATCATGTGATCACTGATTTAATCTTCTCAATGCATCAATTTTAGAGACAATGAAATGTAAATTTAAATGTGTTGTTTTTAGCGATGGAATGTTTATTCCATCGAGTATGTATTTTTTCAATGCTAGTATGCTTGTTTTTATCTTTTGTTTTGTATATTCTTAACATTTTCCTGCCCAGGGACCACAGATGAAAGTTAGCTTTATAGCTAACTCTGGCTTGACAAATTTGTTATGCATGGCCCCTGTCAAATAGACGAATAAACTAAACTAAACTAAATGGGGCTGTTTCTTTAACAAACCAGATTTTAATTTCACCTGGCCCACAATATGGTCAGCATTTTTCTGTCCTCTGATTTGTTAGCCAGAGAAAAACTAGATGTAGCAATCTGCAGACGATACATTTATGTTAGAACTTTTTACATACACAATAGCTGACAGAGGAGAAAGTGACTTGGTGTTGGATATTCTTGAAAATCCATTTTCAAGGCGGACTTTTTCAAAAAAGCGAGATATTATAAGGGGAGGTTGAGGAAGTGGAGATAAGGTTTACCCTTTTTTATATTCGGTTGAGTGCCAATTTACCGACAGCTTCTACCAGTAAATGCCGTGAAAGTTATGTAATGCTCAGAGTTACTAGCAGAAGTGCACAAAATGCCTCTCTCTCTCTCTGCAATGCCACGACTTGTTCTATTGTGCTTTTGTACATTATTGATGATTTATATAATTGTGACGGTGATTGTGATTGTGGTGGTATTAAGAGGTGGATTAACTCCGTTAAGTCCCACTGAAGACCCAGGTACCAAATGCACGGCCCGTCACTGATTTTGATACCAACCAGTCCTTTTCCTCAACGAAAGGGTAGACTTGGGCTCAGCAATCAGATGAATGTTGAAATCTGGTTCCAAAAGAGAATGTAATTACTTTCAATATGACAATCACTACACCTTTCTACCCTCCCTATCTTTAAGCCTGAAAATGTAAACATCCGATCTCTTGAGGCAGTTTTATGATGGCAATGCGGAGACCTTTCAAAACAGGGCATTTGAGTTCAGACCTGATATTGCAGGAGTGGTGGAGTTTTCTTGTTCTACAGAAATGTGAATACAGGACCTCCATATATTCCCCCATCAGTCATGCTCTTACCCCCCACCCCCATCCCCCCAAGTCTAAATTTCTATTTATTTCAAGTCGTACTGGTTTTTCTGAAGCTCCACAGGGATGGCTCTGTGTTTTCTCAGGTTCTTAGAGAAAAAGAGAGACGGATAAATTGAAAGAGAGGAAGGGTAAGAGCACAGAAGTGTTTGTTACCCCTCCTTTACCAACCCCATCCTCCTTCTTTAATTCTCTAGCTTCAAAACCTCCAGCATATCAACCTCGCTGGCAAGCTGCTTGCTCAGGACACATATTTCCTCCTGAAAACACAGCTTGTGACCCTGTGATCGTTTCCAAGGAGACATGATGCTACAGCGAATGAGGTGCCTGCTGAAGGTAACTGTACTCGAAAAGCATGCTTGAGGATGGCGGATACATGTCACGTTTCAGGAAAGTAAACAGCCTATGCATGTGAAGTAGTGCATGTTAATTGAGTGCCGTTATCCATATTATTTACTGGGACTAAAGACTTCATATTTCAACTCAAATTCCTTTATCGTTAAAATAGCATCAAGGGTCAGTTTGCAGGAAAACCTTTTTCTTTATATTATTCTCAGATTTTTATGTCTTTCCATGGTTTAAAAAACTTTTAGAGTCTTTTGTAGGCCTGCATGATAAATGATGGGCTGCGTTTGGAAAACGGTTAAAAGGCAGAGGGCCTGATTGACGGTGTTAGAGCAGGCAGGGTCTATTCTGTGCTGAATAAACTTTTTTGTATATGAGTGTGTAGTGGATCGTGGATCTTTAACGAATCATTCAAATGCTAATAAGTAAGCCTATGCACCTGGACACATGCATTTCATTTATAGCATACTATCAACTATCTTGCACTTTATCCCCCTTACACAGTGCATTTTTAGTTTATGTAAACCTGTGATGCTCTTACCTTTAATCTTCCTTTCAGCCCAATCTTTAACTAAATCGTTTTTCCACTAAAATGACCTTGTTGAATAATGCTCCTTGCTCCACTCAGAGAGCACAACATTTTTTCCATTGAGGCAATGTGTATAGTGATTCCTAAAGTGATCCCTTTCTGTTATCTTCCCTGGCTTTGCTTCAAGACAGTGTTTACAATAGCTCGTTGAAATGTTTAATATAGCCCAGTGCGAATTATACAACAGAATAGACATTGTTTGATTAGTAACTGAAAGGCAAGGCAGGGAAGTTTAGCTCGGGTTAAAATGAGTGACTGTATCTGGGCTATGTTCCACTGCAACATGCTCATGTTAAATAAAAAATGTATCACGTGACACCTTGACACGTGATACTTGGATTTTGTGGCCACCAACTGTGGCGGTAAGAAAGGAGAGGCATGGAGAGAGCAGATGGGAAGGAGAAAGAAAGAAAGAGGGAACCCTACCTTTTATCCCCAACACGTTCTTACCAGCCTTTCTCACAGTCAGTAATAACAAATGAACCGATTTGGTAATCTGCAATGCATCCGTATATATAAGAAAGGTTACACACCTCATTAAATATCGGTCTGCCAATCATACTACCTAGATGGTGCCTGTGTTCCCAAAGGCTACAATTATCTCTCTCCAATCAACTACATTTGGAATCACATTTGAGCCCAGGAGAGCACATATGTCTCCAAACTTTCCCTTGTTCCCTCTGGAGAAAAGGAGGCACCATCTGCTTGTAAGGATACACCACTGTCTACCGACACTAGAGGCAGAGTAGGAAACATAGTATTATTGAACACATTCACAGATAGCAAATGTCACCAATCTGTTTCCCTTTTCTAATGTTCACCCATTCATTCATTTTCTGAACCACTTATTCCTAATTGAGATCACAGGGAGGCTGGCATCCATCTCAGCCGACTCTGGGCGAAGGCAGAGTACACCCTGCGCAGCTCACCAGACCATCGCACGGCAGAAACACGCTGATAACTATGCAACCTATTCTTGATGAAAGTCAGCACTGGTTCTTTGACATACCTCTCACCACAGATAGTGAGAGACATGACCGGCTCTTCATAACCCAGTTAGCTGCACTGGGGGGGACAGCAGTGACAACCAGGGGAACCTTCGGATCAGTAATCCACCACCCTACCACCGGGTCACCACTGCCCCATTATTATCATCATCATCATCATTATCATCATCATTATTATTATTATTATTATTATTATTATTATTATCAGATATTCATTGTGCATTCTTGTATGTCTGATATTTCATTTATTATTCTAAACCACATTATCCTTTATTAGGGTTCTGTGGTGGCTGGTGCCCATCCCAGCCCATTCCAGGTAAAGGCAGGGTATACCCCGAAAAGCTCACCAGACCACCACTGGGTCAAATGTCTGATACTGTACTCATTAAATGTGTTGGTCATTATACAATTTTTTAGTTTTAACAAGTTTTACAGTTTTTACATTTAACAGTTTTTACAATTTAAAAGGCTAAAAGTGGGGACGGGGTGTCCGTAAGAGTGAATAATCCGTTAGAGTGAAGTGATTTTTTTTGGGGGCTATACTCCATACTGAATATACTGTACATGTTAAATCACCTCAAAATTCTGTAAAAGCACAGTAGTACTGAACATTTAACACCCAAATAATAATTTTATTTTGTACCTGTATAGTAAATACATGTAATATGTATTGTAATACATAATACAGTAATTCATTTAACTGGCGCCTGAAAGGCTCAACAGCATAGTTGTTAGTACTACCCTCTTCGCCGTGCTCCACCTTATTACATATACCATACATATATACATAAATTACATATATTTCTAAACCGCCACAACCAAGCTGTGGAAGCCTTTACAGTTTATTCCCATGTGGCGAGCAAGCTTATCGGCAGCGGACATTATCTCCACACCGCGTACATTCGTGATCATACGAGCATGTACATTACCTTTACTGTCCTTACAAGAACCAACATCAAACTGCACAGAAAAATTTTTTAAATTTTGTTTTTATGTTCTAAATAGAGAGAGAGAGAGAGAGAGAGAGAGAGAGAGAGAGAGAGAGAGAGATAGATATATATAGAGAGAGAGATACACAATTCACATGACATAAAATTTATTAATTCATATTCAAATATTCAATCTCCTTATCTTGGTCGCTGTTGTGATTCATTAACTATTTTGGGAAAACTGGGTGAGAGGTGGGAAAATGCACCCTTGAAAGGATAGCATTTCGTTGTAGGGATTAACATACACAGGGAAATGCTTTGTTGCTTTTTCTTTGAAAAAAATTTGGATTAAAGTATTACCAATGATCGATTTTTAAATAATAATGTTTGAATTGATGATTATTTCTTTATGTGCCTAAAAACACGTAGTGAGTGCCATGAGTACATCTATAATGCATTTTTGAAGTGGTGTAATGGTGTTGGGCTCATGTTCTGGAGGTTGTGAGTTCAAATTCCTTCTAACCCCCCCCCCTCTGTGCTAAAACCCTTGGGAAAGGTAAATCCATTCATCCTGCAGTATAAATGGGTAACAGTAACTATACTGGGAAGGTAACCTGCGATGAACTAAGGTCCTCTCCTGGAGGAGTCGAACTCCTAGCTGCTTCATGCTACAGAAAACCAGGATAAGATATCCAAATCCAAATCCAAATCCAAATCCCATCTGACTTCCAATGTGTGCCTCTCGCTTTGGACTGTTTAGCCACCAAAGAGTGCATAAGTGCTTAAAGTGAATAAACCTGCTTGATTTGAGGGGTCCCTGACAATGATTCAAAAGGGGTACCTGTCATCATATATTTGGGTATAAATGCCATGGAGAGGAATATCAGACAGATTTGAGCTTGTGACTGCTTCCCATGAGAAAAACAGGTTTTTTTGTGATCAAAACTATTTTTTATTCCCATTTTGGCTTCTGAGAAGACTGTTTAGATTAGGTGGTATTAATTTATAACTAATAATAATGTAAGAATCAGTTGAAGATCCGTGTGTATTCGTGTGTGAGCGAGAGAGAGAGAGAGAGAGAGAGAGAGATGAAGGGAGGGAGGCGCGTGCGTGCAGAGGTCAATCTCCTTGTGTTTAAGAGGCGGCCGTGTGCGTGCGTGCGTGCGTGCGTGCGTGAGCGCGCGCGATGTCGTCAAGTGCCAACGGTCGTTGTGCGGGTGTTCAGCGTGTGAAACCTTGCCGTTCACATTAACTCGTTTTTTTCCCCCTTGAAATGGAAAGGTCGCAGCCATTGCTATTTAGCGGCTGATTTGAGGGTGACATGGAGGTTTTTCCTCCTGAAAGTGAAAGGATGGAAGCTTGGCTCGACGACAATCAGGATTTCGCTCACTCCTACTTCGTGCGAAAAGCGAGCCGGTGAGTGAAGCAGCACTCGGGTGTGTGGATTCTCTCTCTCTCTCTCTCTCTCTCTCTAAAAAAAACCTTGGTAGAATGAGGGAAGAGTAACGGGGTCTGTAGTCTGTAAACTTTTGTGGCATCTCGTCGCGACGCACGCACTCTTCTCGGTTATTTCACCATACAGGTTTTCCTAATGAGCACATAAGAACACTAAACACAGAGTGTAAGTGAACGCACCTCTTACTTACTCACCTGTGCTAACGCTTCTTTGTGTTGTGTATTTTGATACCGTTCACAGTATAGTAGATAGCAAGAAGGTCCTGGGTTCGAGTCCCAGGCTCGGGCATTTCTGTGTGGGGCTTGCATGTTCTTCCCGCGATTGTGTGGGTTTCCTCCGGGTACTCTGGTTTTCACCCGCCGTCCAAAAACATTCACTTTAGGCTAATTGGCTGCTCCAAACTAACCCTGAGTGATGATAGTTGTGTATGTTGGCACTGCGATGGTCTGGTGATGGTTCAGGGTGTACCTTGCCTTTGCTCAAGGATAGGCCTCCCCAGGACCCGAGCAGGATTAAGCAGTTTGGCAAATGAATGAGATGAATGCGAGTGTTCACACTTTACTTGTGGTTTGATAGTACTTTTATCTTTTTCCAGCCTAGCTTTCATCTGGAAATGTCACTATTAAGCCCTGCGATGGTCTGGCGAGCTGTCCAGAGTGTACTCTGCCCTCAACCAGAGTGGGCACTAAGAGGTTCAGAAAATGAATGAATGTCACTATTAAAAAGATAAAAAGATTACATTATTGTATGTAACTTGGTGTACCATAATTTTCTGTTAAAGCATTAAATAAATACCCAGCATGAGGCTTTGTAGGTAGAGGAAAGACTAAATGAAGAGAAGACATACATTTAGTGGTTCCAACCCAGTAACAAGCTCATATTCAGCTTCGTACCCAGACGATCCCCACCTTTATATTTCTCCAGATAGTTCACAGTGATGCACAATTCAACAGCTTTAACATTGCATGTGTTGATTCTTAATATTGTGGTTGTGGTTTATTTGTTGTGCTATGCCAGGGCAAAGCTGTCTAAATCACACTCTCGGAATAATCGTAACTCTTCACTGTCAGGATCAAATGTCCACTCCTGCCCGACATTTCACTTTATTTTGCATGGTTTAACTGACACAATTAATGATTGCATGGTGATATAAGAGCTAGAAGAGTGAAAGGAGATGCCGAGTCGCTTTATTATACAATGAGTGAATTTGCGGCAATCATCTTTTTAATATTTGTGTATATGGATTGTTCCAGGGTGTCCACAGAATACTCAGTCTGATCTCCATTGCATGCTTATTCCGGCGTTTCGCTTCAAGCTGTTCAGGAAACCATCCGGTGTGGGCTGTTCGCGCTTGCTCTGATGGTCGTGCACTTAGTTGACCGTGACCTCGGCTCATATCACCCTCTCTTCTATTAAAATTAACAGCTTTGCCAATATGGGATACTCTTATGCATTTCTTTTGTACCATATGTGCTTTTTTTGCTTTACTGGATATCAAATTGTGAGGCACAAACACTAAATCAAGCCTAAGAATGAGTGCATGGACAGTAAGCCTTTGTGAATCAACATGTTTTATGCATGGAGGAGACGAGTGATGCTCGTCTGAGTGAGTGCTATCGATTTAGCTTGTAGAGACACTTCAGAGTCCATGGAGGTTTCAGTGAAGCTCTCTCTCTCTCTCTCTATGTCTCTCTATCTCTCGCTCTTTCTCGCTCTCTCTCTCTGTCTCTCTCTCTTTTGCCGGATAACTTACCATCATTTGTAGTTTGCGGTAAGCCAGTTTTATTTAGATAGAATAAGAAGATTAACTGCCAACGAGTTTACAGCATCGGGTTTTATGGCCACAGAGGTTTTCCAGTTGGTTTGTAGAAGTCAAGGCTTCATTCTTTTATATATATATGAAAGTAAAACTGCTTTGGACTTTGAGCTATTGAGCGTATGAGTGTTAGTCTGTGAGAAACGGGAAAAAAGTGTATTATTTAGCGCAGCAAACATTATGCAATTGTGCATACAGTCGTATTATACAGTATCATTTAATAATGTCTGGACTGCTAGAATAACGAGGAAAAAAAACAAACTTTTGCACACCGGTAGGTAGACAGGTGCGTATGAGAAAAGTCGACTAAGAACTTAAAGTAACAAAGAAAACTCCCGCACACGGTCTTTTCACTCTTTTCACAACGTTTCGGTCAAACGACATTCCTTTAGGACACTGTGATGTGTGTCTTCCTCTTGCCCTGAGGAAGGTCATTTGACCGAAACGTTGACAAATAAATCCATTGCAAGTGAGAAGACCGTGTGTGGGAGTTTTCCTTGTTACGATAAATCTGTACTGCTGAACACTGCAGCCAGTTTGACATGAAGTCATGCTGTTTAAGTTTTTGGAAAGCTGAAAATACATAACGACTGAGGTTAGGAACGCTGCTTAGAGTTTCTCAGTACTTCATTAATGCTGTATTTTATGGTAACTTGTAAGTGTTGGTCTATAAACATCCATAAAGTAAATCCTAGTTCTTCATCACTCTTATGACATTGTTTTTGGTTGCTTTTAGGGAAATGGTAAATGCGTGGTTCGCTGAGCGCGTGCATTCCATTCCGCCAACCCGTGAAGTGTCCAAGACACTTACAGACAGCTTAAAAACTCATCCAGAAACAAGTGCCCTGACTGCTTCAGGCTCCACAGAGACACCGTCATCCAGTCCGGTTCCTTCTACACCCACACGCAAGATCTCAGCATCTGAGTTTGATCGGCCACTACGACCTATTGTGGTGAAGGACGCAGAGGGTTCACTCACCTTCCTCAGCGACGCAGAGCGAGTCCCCATGCCACCTCCAGCTCCTTCGCACAAGCTGGAGCGGACCGGATTGGACCGTTGCGCCCGTCTTCTTGAGCTTGTACGTGACGTGTCCAGCCACTTAGACCTGACAGTGCTCTGCCACCGAATCTTTTTACACACACATGAGCTAATCGCGGCTGACCGCTACTCACTGTTCTTGGTGTGCGAAGACAGCTCCAACCAAAAGTTCTTGGTCAGCCGGCTGTTCGATGTTGCTGAAGGCTCCACACTTGAGGAAGCATCCAACAGTGGAATCCGCCTGGAATGGAACAAAGGCATTGTGGGGCATGTGGCAGCCACAGGCCAGCCGCTGAATATAAAGAACGCGTATGAGGTAAGGCCACTGTATACTTCTATATAATTCATTTTCACTTTCACTTTTGGATGCTTAAAAATGGACATCATGGTACTAACATTGCCTGTCATTTAATAATGATCTCAGTATTCATCTTATTCAATCAAATAATCAACTAACAGTAATATTGATTCATTGAGTGTTAGCCATGAGGAAAGAGTGTTAGCTACATGGTTGTTCTTCATCAGATTTTAGACTCTTTTCCTTTAAACACCTCAAGAACCGTGGTTGCTTTCTCATTTAATTAGCATTGATCCTGTGGGCAAATACAACATGGTGTATGCAGCAGGGGTTCTCAAATTTTTTTGCAGTTAGGGACCCTTTTAACTATAGAATAAATTTTGTAGACCACTAATCCGACTATAAAAATCTTAGGGTCATTTGTAGAATACTATTCTGGCTCTGGAGGAATTTTGGCATAGTGGTTAGCACGTCCACCGCACAGCAAGAGGGTCCTGGGTTCGAGTTCCGAGCTTGGCGAGGGTGTTTGTGTGTGGAGGTTGCGTCAGGATTGAGTCGGATGAGATGGGCGCCAGCCTCCCAGTGACCCTAATCAGGATTAAGCGGTTCAGAAAATGAATGTGTAATTGAACCCCAGTACACTAGAACTGTTCATAACTCACCTGAATGTGTAAAGAACATGTTACATTATCATGATTATAATTTTATTTTAGTCGTTGTTGTGCTGCATTACCTTGAATATGTATGATTTGATTTGTTTAGTAATTTTGATATATTTTATTTGTTCTCTTTTTACTTTGAAAGCAGTCTTGTAAAACCTTTGCCAGGAGGAAAATGCTAGGTCTATTTAGTATTTAATATTTGATTTATATCATTTTTGAAAATAAGAAAATCCAGCACTGGTTGCAGCATAACACTTGACATCTGCTTTTATTTATTTGTCTTCAAATCATGTTTACAAACATTTGTGTGCAAAATATAAAATACATAATGGCATACAGTAATATAAAACACAGTGATGGCATAAAAGTAACTCTGTTAATCTCAAAGTACCACTTTAAAAATATTTTTATTGTTTATGACCTATCCACTTTTCATCTACTCTCAGATGGCTATTGTAGAGAATAGGAGACAAATTAACATGAGCACTGAAATTTTAAACATGTAGCACTTTAAACAATGTTGTACATTGTTTTTGGTAGGAGTGCACTGATAGTTAAACAAGCCATTTTAATTTGTCTTGTGTTTTCATTTATTTGATATCTGCCACTATCTGATCTTTTGATAATAACTGATATCTGCTTGTCTTATTGACTGGCCTAGTTTTCTATAATCCATGTCATATGCATGTGTTGTTATCTATGTTCAAGTGTCACCTGCTCTCAGTTAACTTTTGACCCTCTTTCTACTCATAACAGGTATATAGAGTTCCGCAGGCTCTGCAAAACGCCTGTAATCGCTGTATAAATTGACTTTTAAACTCCAAATATAATCTGTGGTTATGATTACTGCAAACACATTTGCTTTCTGTTTCCGAAAGTAAATGTGCCTGGTATATAATAGTGCTATAGATATCAAGCTCTTGGAATAATATAAATATTGTCTGGTCTTGTTTACTTTATACATTGGTAGTTGCGCAAGCCAGTTGCTAGTCAACGGCTTAAATGAGGTCATAGCTGATATTTTTAGTCATTCTTAATTTAGATAAATTGTAGCTCTACTAAAAACAAGTCTACGGAGAAATTATCTGAGAGAGACAGAAAGAGAATAAGAGAGAGTACCATCATTATTCATTTTGACTAGGGAGTTGTTTGTTTGAAGCAGCCTGGATTAAAGATTTTAATTTCTTTTTTAAATAGCTTTAAAATGAAGGGTATGCTTCATACTGACTGTCAAAGTACTGTGCATGCAAATTCAGTGCTATAATGCAGAACTTATCGGCCTCTAGATAGTTTTTAAACAAAGTATACACACACACACCGACACACACACATATATATATACACATACAGGGATCCCTCACTTTTCGTGGTTAATGGGGGGTCGAGACCCTACGCGAAGACCGAATTTCCGCCTCCCCTGACTGACGTATACGTACATGTGTATGTGTATCTAATATCAATAAATACATATTCAACTCTATAAATGCTTATAAAAACAATTAAATATTTAAACATCAAACAATGCATAAGATGTAAATTAAATATAAATATTAAGTAATAAGATGTAAATAAAATATGAATAATATAAAATACATATGTGTAATTGTACATAGATGAAAATAAAGTGTAAGAAATGTGTTTTTAGAACTTTTAACGTAATCTTAATTCTGTACATACGTGTAATTGTACATAGATGTAAATAAAGTGTAAGAAATGTGGTTTTTAGAACTTTTAACGTAATTTTATTTAGGCTCTAATCACTTCCGCCTCTTCTTCCGCATAGGAATGCTGGGAAAATCGTCTCGACCAATCAGCTTGCGAGATTTGACTTGAGGCTTCAGAGCCGAGTCAACCGAGAACCGAATCTGAGTCAGTAGCAACCTTGCGGCATTTTCCTTAACTTGTTCCCTATTCCGAGAACCGAAGCCGATTCATTCAAACCGTAATGGCGTGCTACGGCCACATGGCTTTCCTTAATCATGTCCAATAGTTTCACTTTCTCTTCCACTGTCAACACGTTCCACTTTCTCTTCCGTTTAGAGGAAGAATCAGAAGAAGGAGGAGGACGTTTAGGAACCATTTTAAGGGCGTCACAAACACTTTTTTTTTTTGCACAAACAAATACTGTATTGCTGTAGTAGACAACACAGAGAGTTAGCGGTACGTCCGTACATCAACAGTGTTCCACAAGAGGATGCTGGGGAGCCGTATGCTGGGAAATTCGTCTCGACCAATCAGCTTGTGAGATTTGACTCGAGGCTTGAGAGCCGAGTCAACCCGAGAATCGAATCCACCCGAGAACCGAATCCGAGTCAGTAGCAGCTCCTCGCGGCATTTTCCTGAACTTTTCCCTATTTTCCTTATTTTTTAATTTTTTGATGAATATTTAAAAAAAAATCCGCGATGCAGTGAAGCCGCAGAACCTGAAGCGCGATATAATGAGGGATGACTGTATCGTGCAAGATTGTAGCAAAATGCTGTTAAACAGTGCACGATACACTTGTATGCAGAGCGGAACATATAAAATTTAGAATGACTAAAATGAAACGCACATGATTCTCTCTAACTCTGAGTTTCGTTGAGTGTGCAAGCACGAAACTCACAGTTACAGAGAATCATGTGTGTTTTATTTTAGTCATTCTAAATTTTATATATACCATATTTTCCGGACTATATGTCGGTCCGGAGTATAAGTCGAATCTTCCAAAAATGGCATAATAAAGAAAAAAAGCATATATAAGTTGTATTGGAGTATAGGTCGCATTTTTGGGGGCAGTGTTGTTTAAATGATTTTGTTAACACACATTTTTTCGTATGACGTGACGATGACGCACTAAAAATGGATCTTTGGCGACTAAAACGTGACGAGACGAGGCGTAACGAAAATGTTGGTGTGTGAAAATAGGAAAATACGGTACATATATATGTATGTATGTATCATAAAAGCCATTTTCAGTGCAGCATCTCTGGTGGTTCTAGGATCCTCGATTCAATGCAGAGGTGGACCAGATCACCGGCTACAAGACACAGAGCATCCTTTGTATGCCAATAAAGAATCACAGAGATGAGGTGCGATACACAAACTAAACGATTGTAGTAGTTTTTTATATTTAAGCATCTTTTTTCTGCATACATTGCTTAAACAGTGAATCATTTTCCCAAAGGTTGTTGGCGTAGCCCAAGCAATCAATAAGAGGTGTGGAGAGACAAGCACCTTCACAGAACAAGATGAGAAGGTAAAACAAAAATGTCATGTCCAGAGTTAAAGATGGCTACTGTAATAGTACTATAATGATTTTTTTACCTTTCTTGTGTGCTATGCAGAAGGTACTGTGATGCGTTGTTAGTCGTTCCACAGGAAATTGTGTGTGTTTGCTTGCCGCAATTCATTAGTGCACACTCTGTCCTTGTAAGTTATTACCTTTTGCGTGATCTTTATATTGTTTATGTTATTACCGTATTTTCCGGACTATATGTCGCTCCGGAGTATAAGTCCAATCATCCAAAAATGGCATGATAAAGAAAAAAAGCATATATAAGTCGCACTGGAGTATAGGTCGCATTTTGGGAGCAGTGTTATTTAAATGATTTTGATTTTTGACTCAACCAGTCATTTTTTCAGATGTGTGCCAAAATATTAGTATTGGCAGCTCTTGTTATATTTTTATGAATACACAGGACTTTTCCTCCTATTTGGCATTCTCTGGGATTGTTCTACACAATGCACAACTCTATGCGACATCACAGCTTGAGAACAGAAGAAATCAGGTATCATAACATTGTTGCTTTAAATACCTCATAATTAGCCGAAGAATTATTTAAAAGGTAGCTCTGTGTCTTATGTTGTCACATGTCCCATTCATATTGTTTTTAGGTGTTGTTAGATCTGGCCAGTCTCATCTTTGAAGAACAGCAGTCTTTGGAAGTCCTGCTAAGGAAAATTGCAGCCACTATCTTGTCCTTCATGCAGGCTCAGGAATGCACTATATTCATTTCTGATGCTGAAACATCAGTAAGTGAAACAAAAACAAAAAAACTCACTTTTATTTCCTATCAAAAGGACATTGCAATGTCAATACAATGGAAAATTGCTGACAAATTACATGTACCCTGACATTTTAATCATGTAACTTAACACAGTTTTTACTTTTATTAGACATGGGGCAGGCCTGCATCAGCCTTTCTGTTTTTTTTCTTATACACAAAAACAAACAACCAAAAATAGATCTGCCTTATAGCTGTATTGAATATACAGCTCGTCAAATGTCATTGCTGATGAGACGACTGTGTGACACTCACACCAATCAATCATAACTATGTTTACATACGTATTCTATTGTCCCATAAAAACAACCACATTCACTCTGAGCTCATGATTCACTCTATTACCAGATTTAATAGGTGCACTTCAGGAAGAGAAATCACTACATAGCTGGATTCTGGACTCATAGTACCAGGTTTGGGCACTTTTGCTCTAGATCATTTAAAATTCACAGTAGTCTGAAATGTGTTCTTCTTATTTACACACATCCTGATATAGTTTTTGTCTATTATTGCAATATAATAACCTATAAACCTAATATAATGTATTTGTAATTTAATATTAATAACCCTTTATTGAGAACTTTTGTACTACATGAACATGATATTCTATTAAAAATATGCTTTGCATATTAAAATTATGTATTTATTATATTAAATACATAATTTTAATAATTACACAATTTTCTATACACGGATTTCAATGTTGTCAAACAGTAGTCACGTGACTAATGTGCGTGTGCAGACTGGATGCAAAAAAACTTTTCGGTTCTTGTTGTTTACCGGTATGAGCAAACCTGTGTTTGTTGGTTGACCATCAGGGTTTTCTTGTGTTTTCTTTTGTATGTTGTCTGTTAGAGGCAGAATTCTAGGCATCCTATCCTCTACTTGTAACTGTCTTTTAGCAGGGGGCTGATTTTCATGATTTATGGCTTGTTTGTGCTTTCTTTCATACCTGTAAAAGCAGCGCAGGATTTGTTTTTATTATAGGTCTCTTAAATAACATATATGCAAGGAACTGAAATTTGTGCACTTTTTAATTTTTTGTTTAAAAAAGTTATATTTAAAGTTATAACAACTAAAAGTATTCTGTTAATGGTTGAAATATAATATATGATATAATAATTCAGTAACATATCACTATAATATGGGGAGGGGGGATTTACATGAAAGGAAAATATACAGTGGCCTGCAAAAGTATTCATACTCCTTGAACCTTTCCACATTTTGTCACATTCCAACCACAAACATAAATATATTTTATTGGCATTTTATGTGAAGGATCAACACAAAGCGGCACACAATTCTGAAGTAGAAGGAAAATTATACATGACTTTCAAATTTTTTTTACAAATAAAAAACTGAAAAATGTGGCATGCAAAACTATTCAGCCCCCTTTTCTCTGAGTGCAACCAGTTGCCT
>JAQNCB010000010.1:4673563-4684989 GCA_030068295.1 Euristhmus nudiceps | reverse complement strand
TGAAAATCATGCATACTTTTCCTTCTACTTCAAAATCGTGTGCCGCTTTGTGTTGATCTTTCACATAAAATGTATTTATGTTTGTGGTCGGAATGTGACAAAATGTGGAAAGTTCAAGGGGTATGAATACGTTTGCAAGCCACTGTATGTAAGTAAAATCTGTAGGATTTTGGATTAAAACCAGCATTTTTATTTAGACCTAAAACATTTTATAATTCTCTTTGGATAAGAATTGGCATTTACTTTTCCATTTTTTTTCTGCGAGCTGGAACTGTCTTGCTTTTTCCTTCGCTTGTCTGGGAATATTGAAGGAACAAAATATGTGCTGTCATGATGGATGTAGGGCTCTCCTAAAATGAACAGGCCTTTTCGTTAGTAAAATGTAAATTACTGTGCACACAATAAAACTGGTCAAACATTCTGCTTAACTAGTTTATTACTATAAAATAAAGTTTTAGTCTTTTACTGAAAATATTATGAAATATTGAATCCCTAGCCATCGGTCCTGACACTGACAGGCGAATAACATATCTCATGATCTGACATCGGTAGACCTAATTACCATAAAGTGCCCTAATATTGCCCAGATCGACCGTTATTATTTTTGATAAACACACAAAGATATTTTTCTAAAGGTACATTAATATGACACTAAAAGCCTCTTAGCAGTTGTTTTTAGACTATAATATTGTAGGCCTATAATCTTACCAGAAAGGAAATGAGCGCCGCAAATACGTGCATTCTTTATTTGTTGCTCAGACCAGTTTTCTGGGCCGATCGCACGTAACCACAATTGCCTTCTATTCTGTTGAAATGTGGCGCGGACCTGCAGGTATCTGAAAGAATTTAAGTCCGGGGTTGTTTTTGCTTCTATTCAAGCAGTCAACAAAACAACATAAAGGCATGATGCCGTATTTTTATATACAAGAAAACATAACTCGCAATAAGCCAGTAAGCCGTGTAAAACTGTGTAAACAACAAAGTTTTGGACCCAGTCTGCGCACGCACATACCTAATTAAGTATGCATATGTCACATGAAATCCATGTATTAAAATATGCTACCTGATGTAGAAAATATGGGGTGTGTCACCACAAAATGAGTTCGAACAACATGAAATGAGAGTACGGAATTTTACTGTAGAGGCTTTGCTCAGTTGATAATCTGTCTCTTGCAAAAATAATTATACTTTAAAGCAACATATAATTGCGTTTTTTGTTTTTTTTTAGGCCAAATAATATGCTGTAAATTAATTTAAATTTACACATCACAAGATTTTGCACTTAGGTTTTTTTTTTTTTTTTTCAATGTTAGAGGATTAAGAGGAAACATTTTGTTTCATTTCTCTGAATTGGCTGCAGCAAATTATCTCCACCCATCCTGGTCTGCCTCCCAGTGCACTGAGAGTGGTGCTTTCAGGTGACCAATCAGAGTAGAGTAGGCACAGAGCATAGAAAGACCATAATGAGAGGAGGAAGCCAAACACAGCATGCGCATCAAAATTAGCATTTCAGGGGGAGGTGGGGAAGCAGCATCTTGAAAATCTCTGGAGTCTTTTGGACAAGGAATTGTACTTTGTTTCTCTACTAGTGTCTGAAATAAAAAGTAAAGGTCTGAAAATAGGTTTAATATCTGACCTTTAAAAATAATAAAATGTACATTTAAGAAATTTACTCCAACAACTTTTCATTTGTTCTATAACTTGACTCTTTTTGGTGCGACATGCGCAATATGCAGAATAACAACACAGTTGAAACAAAAAAGCAGTGCCCAGTCCTGTTTTATGACGAGAGGCAGTGTCGGGTATTTGAGTCGAGCTGAGTGTGAGAGTGGCAGGCCAGTCTGTAAGCAACACTGGTTTCATTTATAGTACAACCACAAGCAGAAAACAGCCTGAATTGCTTCATTATTCAACATTGCCAGAGGAGCAATTACCAGGCGCGCACACACACACACACACACACACACACACACACACATTCACAGTTGTAGCTGTTCAAACTGTATGAAAAGTAAAAATATTGTTAAAATATTAAATTTACCAGAGGAAAGTACAATTAGTGATGGCAGCATACGTCAAAAGCTTTTTGGATAGGAAACTATTCTGAAAATACCCGTGAGTGCGTAAGTCCCTGTACAGACTCATGTAACATGCAGCATTGTGAAAGTAGTTTTTGACCCTCTACTTAAGGAAAGAACTTCTTTCAATTTTTGATTGTGTATGTTCTGGATAATGTGGCTAGAATATGTCAAAACACTCATCTTTACAAAAGCCTGGGAATTATTTCCAAACATAACACAATTAGAAGAAAGGCAATTATTTGAAGAATATTTCAGACTTGTGGAGGTATTGGTTTGCTCTGTGTTGGAGAGTTATTGGGGTGCTGCCAAAGTAATGAGTTGAAGACCTCAGAGGACCTGAAGTAGGTAAAGTTTGTTGGTGGTTGTGGTTAGAGATATGAGAGATATTGTGTCAAGCCAAACTTTCTGGGCAGTTGAAATGGAGGACTAAGTTTTTGTCTGATAGAACATAACTTCTTTTGAGTATAGGAATCAGTTTGTCTCAGTTGTATGTGTAAATGTGGTATAATGATTTGTGTTCAGCTTAAAATTATTAGCTCTGAAGGTTTAACAGAATGGAATAGGGGTATTTATTAGCTTAATAAGATAAGGATTAGTGTACCTATTCTCTTCTTACAACGATATTTTTATGAAATGTTTATGAAATTATGCAAGTCGATGTGGAAGGCAAAATTGTGTGATATCTGATGAAAGTTGACCTCTTTCCTTCCTCTGTGGGAGGTCTGTATTCCTCTATGGTGGTCTGCTGCAGTGTCAATCTTACTTGCTGTGAGGGATGCGTTTTAGTGGTCCTGAAAGCTGTGTATTAGTAAGAAACTTCGTTAAACTAATTGGACTGATGCACCCAAGCTTGGCAAGAGCTCTGCGTTGTGTCAGCTTGACACAGAGTTTTTGTAGGCTAATGGTGCTGTACCATTGTGCACTTTATAATAAGAAAGCTTAGCTTACATTTGGTCTTCTCATCGGACAGCAAGTTATAGGGAGTGTTTTAAATAGAGGTCAACACTGGGTAAAATGGAAAAAGTTAATTAGTTGAATTGATTGACACCCTGGTTTGTTTTAGCTGGTTTTAATGGCTTTAATTTTGGAAAAGACAAGTTTGTAGACAAGTCCCTATAAGATATTAACTGTGTGTCTAGAAATGTTGAAATAAACTCAACTTCAGGCATATTATCTTCTGGATAGTGTTTTACATTTGTCCTCTGTTTATTGTGGAGAGTCATTACAGGTTTCTCTGATATGCCTACTTGACTAAAGCCATTCAATTTGCCAAATAAAGCCAAATACAGCGGAACCTCGAGATACGAAAGCTTCAGTACACGAACAATTATTTTTATGAAATGATATGCAAAGCTTTTTTCGCTTCATTTTACGAAAAATGATTCACCATACGAAAGAAACTGAACTCAATTTCCCATCATGCATTGGTCAGAATCCACACTCCAGTCCAGGTGGTGGCGGTAATACACCTTAAGTCGGTTTGTCAACCGCCAAAAAGTTGAAAAGAAGAACAATCAAAATGGAAATTAGAAGCTTGAGTTTAATGTTTCCAGCTATTTATTTTCTGCCGTTTTTATTATTTTCTTTGCCATCCTCCTCCTGGCCACTTTTGCTTTCGGACATCGCCTCACTCGAAAGGTAAGGTTTTCCTCTTATTTTTTTTTTGCATTATGTTCTATTATCTACTTCATTTACAGATAAATGAAGGTACGGGTAATACGATTTACACGTAAAACACGATTCATTATACGAAAAAATCATTGTATGAAAGCCACTCCGGAATGGATTAATTTCGTATCTCGAGGTACCACTGTAATTTAAAATGTTAAAAGCAGGAAATTTGACCCCCATCTTAAACACATGGATGCTTAAATTCTATGGTTGATTTACATGAGTAGTCACTAGAGCTTATACAGTTCTGTAAAAAGTTACAGAGATCACGGACTCTCCTTCTGTAAATGTTTCTCCAGGTTCACCTCAGCAATTAGTGCTGTTATTAAATTCTGTCTGTTTTGAATGTCTCACAGAACGCTTTCTCCAGTGTGTTTCACATGGAGTACGAAGAGCTAGCTGGATCTGTGGACTTTCCTAACAGGTAAAAAGTTCAAAAACAAATCCTTTTTTTATTATTTAAAATGAAACAAGTGTGTATTTTTATATATTTTTTTAACAAATAAAATATTTTTTATCCTCTGCACCAAACTCCTCTTCATTACTTAGCATATTCCATGAGTGGGAAGTGAAACAATACAGAGCATTGTATCATTTTGCTTGATATAAAGCTGGTACAACACATTCAGTACACTGAATAATGGAAGTGTTTGTCATAAAATACTTCCTGAAGAGGAACGAACATCCCCAGTCATTTACATGAAAAAGTATCTTCCACTTTACTTCAAGTCAGGAAATACTACAGGATTTCAATATAAAAACACACACTGCTCTGAAGGATAAATTTTTTCATAAGCCAACACAGTCAAATATCATGTGCTAGCTCATACAACACATGAACCTGAAGTTTCCCTTCAATCAGTTTAAATCATTTTTTTTCTTCGAATTTCTACTAATTTCTTTTACTTGCCCCCACTTCTGAAATAAAGGTGCATTTTCTCTTTGTTTTCCTCAAAACCATGGGAACATGGATGTTGTTTTTTTTTTTTTAAACCATGCTCTTGATGTTTTTTAACCTTTATTTTAGAGAAAATGTTCTGTGCAGAAACGTTTCAGGACAGTTTGGGATTAGCCTGGTTAAAGTACTTGAGTTTTTCTTAAGTGCCTTTGACAGGTGCTTAATCAAATCTGTTTAGGCAACCCTGTCTCAGTGGATAGATTTTCTTTCATTTGGAAACTTACTAAGGATTTTATTGAAGCAGGAAACATGTAATTACTCCCAAATCGCATGTTGATGGCTGTTTTTTCCTAATGTTGGCATTACATTAAAGCAATAAACCTAATTTTACAGGTATTACTCATACATATAGTTAGTAATTCACCATGTAAAATAAACAATGTAGTGATCATTTAGTAAATCGGATAGCGATAAATGTTTAAGTACTATTCCCCATTAAAAAGGAACAGAAGTATTTTTAGTGAAAATGTACTGATAGCAGAACACAGTATTATTTTGTAACTAAATAGCATTGTATTTTGTCCTCATTAGTATATATTATTATTTTTTTATATCTGAAAAGTAAACTTCTAGATTGCACTTAGAGAGAAACAAAGAAGCATCATTTAAATATTAATATTCTGTTTATTTCTTTTTTTAGATAAGTACTGTTCTCTTACAACTTAGATAATTGCAAATATATATGTATTATTTTTTCCCACTGAGAGATGAAGCACAGATACAGCGAATATAAAAGTCACAATATGCTAAACAGGGATTTTTTTTTGTAACATGAGAGTCCAAAAATAAAAGTAGGTTTTTTTCAAATTCTTGTCTCATTACATTTTAGATATAACCCACATCTTTTGTACTACATGCAACAAAACACAGCACACACACCTTGCATATGCTACACACCCCTTTTGTACGTTAGGTTTGATAGACATAATGCTATGTGTTTTTAAACTTTAGTTTTGCGAGAACAAATTAAGGCCTGTCCTGAGAAACCTTATATCTAACTTGTAAATCTTGCCATAAAAACTCGATGATGACACTTCCACATGAGTTTTACAGAAGCCCTAATGTACGCAAGGGGTAATTTGAAATCGGTTTCTCTGGCAATTACGCCTTACTGTGAATATAGTTTCCAGCTTATTCTATATCTATTCATATGTGTAAATCCATGGTAGTGGCACCCCTCTTGATTTTCATGGAATTGTTTTGTGTCAAACACTAATAAATCCTGAGGTAAACAAGAAAAATCTATCACACAACCACAGTCTTTCTTACATGTGTGAGTAAAATGCCTGAAAAAAATTCAGGCCTCACTGCCGCACAAATGTTTTCTGATAGAGTTTGCTCACAAACTCTTTTCTCTGAAATCATAGGGATGTTCCCTTTCAGATAAATGAAATTATCTTGTCCAGAGCAATCTTTGTATTGTCCCTTTTTGTTCTGTTGGATGCTGTACCCTGTGCTGAGCCTTCACGTTGATGAAACATGTAACATCTTATGGCCTGCTCATTGGCTGGCGGCCTGCAGCCCATAATTTCTTCATCTTTCTCTGGTATGCCAGCTCCAAGACCAAGTATAGCACTAGATTCACAAGTAATCCTTGTTTTTTCTTTGCCGTTTTTGCCATTTAATGGTCCTCTGTTAATCCACAATGTAAATGACCGACTGTAATAGAGCAATACTTCTAGAAATAATATATTTCTGGAAAGTGAAAGTGCAGAAGACTGATCTAACCACTTTTTACCACTTAAAATTCTGAGAAAAGAAAAATATTAGTGCTTGCAGTAGTTTATAGTCACCTATTCCAAAGTTTCAAATATTGCCATTATATTACATTTTCATGGCCGATGTGGACCCAGTAGAATTCATCCAAATTTCAAAATAGTTTACACAGTGTGATTTTATTTGGGGTAGAACATTTTTATTATATAGCTCTGAGAATATTTTTTAGTTGTGGGGGGGTGCCCATACGGTCTCTTTATTTAGTAACCAACATTTATGCAAAAGAATATATACAATTTCATGACAGTTAATCTAATACACACAATTCTGGTAGCACTTACACAAAATCCCTGTTCAGCATATTGTGACTTGTAAAACATTTACACTCCCCTGTTAAAATAGCAAGATAAATCATGTCAGATTTTAGAAAAAAAATATATTTTAGGGGAAAAAAATCACAAAGAAAAATGAATGGCCTGGTTGTATAAGTCTGCATGCTGCTTAATACAACTTGTAATGCTTGTAATCATCATTTTGCATATAGCAACATCTTGCTCTGGCAGTTTTATTTCACTTTTCCTTCCAAAAATGCTTCAATTGTGTTAAATTATGAGTGAATCTTTCCACCCCCTCCATTTTCTCCCTAATTTAGTTGTATTCAATTCCCGCCAATCAGGTATTGCCTTCCCTATTACACGACCACCACCGACCAGGGAGGGGCAAAAGCATGCTGTGACATGTAATGCTAGCCACCCATCTCTTTTCGAACTGTGGCACCATGTGTATTTGGGGGCGAACACACTCGGAGGGAAAGCGCTATCTGCCTCCTCGTATGAACTAGCTCACAGACACCCATGATTGGCCGACAATCGCTGTGAGTGAGAGGGAATTGAACATATGCTGTCCCTCTCTCCCGTGAGAGCTCAGCCAATTAGCTCCCATGGACTCCCGGCCACGAACGGCTGTGTGCATTAAACTGGATTCAAACTTGCGATCTCCTGGTTAAATTATGAGGGAATCTTATTTGTGCCACATACCGGTATCTTTAAGTCATACCATAAAGTTTTTGATAGATTTGTACCTGGGCTCTGCCAAGTTGTTTCCACAAAGTCTTTTTCTGAAGACGTGTTTTTGCTAACTTGGATTTGTTCGTTGTCTCAGTGAAATTTTGGAAGGTGATTTTTTTTTTCATTTAATTTTTATCTCTTGTGTCAAAATCTTGTGTCAAAATTGAATTACCCATGATTCCCTCTTTCTTGATTTGTTACCCAGTGCCAGCTGAATAGAAGTACTCTTGCAGCATGATACTGCCACCATCATGCCTTACCAGGGGTTCTACTTTGTTCACTTCAGACCATTACACATGGTTTTGGGAACATTTAAAAGGGCGTCGATTTTTATTTTTATACTTTTAGAGGCCAGGTATGTGAAAAATATCAGAGCGTTGGTGCCTTAAACAAATGAACAGTACTTGCCATATATACCCGAGTTCTCTTGATAGCAATTATAAGATTTCATCTTATGTTTTCATCAATTTTGCAAGAATGTACTTTTCTTGGTAATGGTTTTGCAGTCCCCTATTTTCACCATTTCTTGTTTTTAATCTTCACAGTGTTACATGATATATTTCATGTTTTGAAGATTATTTACCCCTCTTTTGATCTATACTTTTGGATGGTAAGACACTGAACATGCTTTGTCAGCTTTTTATGAACCTTGGCTACAGCAGTTAAATGAAATCAAGATATGTTTAGGAAAATCCTACTGAAACAGCTGGTTTTTATTTGTGGTTAATCAGAATTACTTCATTATGAAACAGCATAAAATACATAAAAAGGCGGCGCTCCTACAGATATATCTGTTGATAGGTACCTGAGGCTAGTGTTATAAGAGTAGCACGATTCTCTTCAAGGTTGAATCAACCTTAGCCCTGGAATAAATAAATAAATAAATCTCACCTGCGGTTCCTGACTATGGTCTGGAGCGAAAGTAGGAAAGGTAAACACTGAGTTTCAGAAATCTGATTCCTGCATTCACTTGTATCACCTGTCTTGTTAGTGTAATTATCCAGTTCATGTTCTGTGCTCCTATTAGTGTTTGATGTTGTTTTGTTCAACTAAAGTAGTAGTCTGCCTACCAGAGATTGATTGTGTGTGTTTTTTTTTTATACGGGACAACCATGTTCTATGCCTACGGGGCTCCGGTCAGGGGCTCCACTATGATAATTGTTTGAATTCGATTGGTTAATTTTGAGCACAGTCACATAACCCATTTAATTCATGAACCATGCCCCGGTGTCCATATTTATTCAACCAGGGCTTTGCAAGTTCCCTCCTCCTGAAATGGTGGGAAATTATTTGACACAGTTTATCCATGTGAAATGATATGTATCACAAAACCTTGCTATTTAAACATATGCATGTACGCAGCTTTCTTCTTGTGGCCACTTTCGTTGGACAGAAATGATTTATTGCATCAATTTATTGCACTTATCCGTCAAAAAGAACATACAACATGCATTCCTAGAGCATAGGTGCTGGTAAATACATACAGTTAAATGTGAATAGGTCATTACACTGTATTTTACCTTAGAGGAAAATATAGAATTCTACCTGGCTTGGCTCCTCGTTTAGGATTTTGAAGACTTTAAAGTTGTTTCAAGTTAAAATGCTCAGCTTATGAAAGAATGTTTGTGGCAGATTTTCGGTTATTTTGAGAACTATCAGTATTTCTGATTGGAATGCTTCAGGGAAACGTTCTCATTAAGAATTCCAGTAGCATAACAAGGACACATTTCATCCAGCTGCTTGCTTTTGGCTGCATTGATTTCCTGTCTGCATCAATAATCTGATGTTTTTCAGCTAATCAAACTTCATGTCTTATGAACTTTATGATGTACCTGTATGTGAGGAGTTGCAATAATATTATTATTTCTGCAGAAATCTGGATAGTTGCTTCAGTTGTCTCTATTCTGATATACCGGTAACTGACATTGTGCACTGCAAGGTTGAAAATATTTACCGATAACAGTTATTCTTTGACCTTGAATTATGGATATTAAGCAAGTATTGGATAAGGCAAAGTATGTTTATGGAGAAGTATTTGATTGAGGCATTATCTGATAAGGTTGAAGGCCGAGAATGAATAATTCTCCATATCATACAAACACTGAATTCTATAATTGTTTTATTATTCATTCAAGAAGTAGCCGTGGTTTTTTTTTTATTGTATTTTCCAAAAGTCATAGCTAAAAAGTACTTCCTAGGTACATTCATCAGATATAATAACATACAACTAAATATTTAATTTTTTTTTTTTTTTTTTTTTGATGGACCAGTGGTAGATTTCTCACTATGGATTGCATCTTCTTATCTCATTTCCTGGGTTTTCATACTTAATGCTTCCAAGTATGCTTGGAATATTATACAACTTGCTTTCTTGCTTTTTTCATGTTTTACTGTCTTTCATTGAGAAATCTGCTGATTTCCTTTTTCTCTCCGAGCTCAAAAGCACACAGATATTTCCTCGCCAGCATACTCTGAGAGAAGTGAAAGCAGGAGCATAGATATAAAAAAAAAGATAGATTACACATTACTGACTGCACTGTTGGGGGCCAGAATGTTGTGCCGCTGTATTAGTCGTTGATACTTATTCTCAGATATAGCTTACAACATCATAAACAGTGAGGAAATAAAATTAAGTTTTGACAATTCAGGACTACAGTGCTTCACTGTAAATTTTGCTAAGTAACTACGGTATCCAAGATGGCAGACAGGCAGAGAAATCTGCGATAGGGCATATTCTATCCATTTTATATGAACTCTGTGAGAAGCAACATCGGCGTGTTCCAGTCCTGCAAAAAAAAAAAGAAATTGTGACAATGAATTGATAGAAGGGGCAGTGGTGGCCTGGTGGTAAGGTGCTGGATTGCTGATCCCAGGGTTGGAGGTTCAAGCCCCACTGTCAATGGTTGTCACTGCTGTCTCCCCAGTGCAGCTAACTGGGTTATCAAAGGCCGGCCATGTCTCTCACTGTCTGTGGTGAGAGGCATGTAAAAGAACCATTGCTGACTTTTGCCAAGAGCAGGCTGAATAGCCATCAGCGTGTTTTTGCCCTGCGATGGCTTGCCAAGCTGTCCAGGGTGTACTCTGCCCTCCCCCAGAGTCGGCTGAGATGGGTGCCAGCCTCCTCTCGACCCTAATTAGGATTAAGCGGCTCAGAAAATTAATGAATGAATTGATAAAATTGGTAATAATATAGTCATCCCTCGCTATATCTCGCTTCAGGTTCTACAGCTTCAGTGCATCGCGGATTTTTAAAAAATATTTATCGAAAAATAAAAAAAGTTCAGGAAAATGTCGCAAGCTAATTGGTTGAGACGAATTTCCCAGCATCCCTTCTTGTGGAATGCTGCTGATGTACGGACGTACCGCTAACTCTCTGTGTTGTTTACTACAGTGATATTTGTTTGTGCGAAATAAATGTTTGTGACGCCCTTGAAAATGGCTCCTAAACATCCTCCTCCTCCTTCTGACTCCTCCTCTAAACCGAAGAGAAAGCAGAAAGTGTTGACAGTGGAAGAGCAAGTGAAACTATTGGACATGATTAACCTTCAGCCTACCAACATATTTTACATACAAATAGTACCAACTGGGGTCCGTTAGGACCCCACACAAAATTAAACTGTTCATTGCATTATTGAGCAATACCAAAGTATTTTTTCACTTAAAATGTTTTAATTGGTTGAAACAAAGAACATTCATCTCAAAATTTCATAACGTGCTTACAGTTTGGCTGCAAAGATATCCTTACAGAGAAGTATATTACCGCCACCACCTGGACTGGACAGGAAGCGCAGAATCATGATACTGAGCATGATGGGAAATTGAGTTCTGTTTTTTTCGTAGGCTGAATAATTTTTTTGTAAAATGAAGCGAAAAACCTTTGCATATCATTTCGTAAAATTAATTTTTCGTGTACTGAAGCTTTCGTATCTCGAG
>JAQNCB010000010.1:4248064-4259316 GCA_030068295.1 Euristhmus nudiceps | reverse complement strand
ATAGTTAAAAAAAAATCTGCGATGCACTGAAGGCGCAGAACCTGAAGAGAAGGATCACTGTAAAATGAAATTCTTCTGAAAGTTATCCCCTTAGACTCCCCCGGTCGCGTTCATGCCTTTTTTTACCCCATACCTGTTTGCGCCCCTGTCTGTTACACCTCTACATTGTGGGCGTGTCTGTATCGATCCGCATGTACATTTGTGCTCTTTTCTCTTTTCTTCATTAAATGTTTTATCATGTTTTCTCATGTCGTATCTGCCAGGCGAAGCGTTTAGGGCTTTTACCCGGAGGCCGAGCAAAACCGGCACCAAGCCCCAGTCGAGGTCGAGGCCGTGGCAGAGGGAGGAGTGGAAGAGGGAGGGGAGCGCCAAGCCACATGGTGGTGGATCACCGACCTCGAACCCTTGCCATCCTGGGAGTCACGCAAGAGGAGAAGGAGGAGCTAATGCCGCACTTTGTGGTAGGAATCCTGGGTGGAGGTAGAAGGAGCGAGAGAGGGCTGTTTGAGGATGCTGATATTGATCACGCTTTCCTCTCTTAGAAATTTGGAGAGATTGAAGAGCTTCGAGACCAGGATGCTACCAGTGTTGTGATGACGTTCAAAACCCGCAGTGAGGCGGAAAACGTAATGCAGATTTTCCTCTAATCTATAAACTCATTTAAATTTGCATTCCTTATTTTGAGATAAAGTGTGTAACACTTTTGCTCATTAACAACAACAATAATAATAAACATTTTGTTTATTTATAGGCTGCAAATCAAGGGGCAAAGTTCAAAGGACGGGTTCTCCAAATCTCCTGGTACAAACCCAAAACCCCATCTATAACCACAGAACCTGAGGAAGAGGAGTCAAAGGAGGAGGTTAATGTGGTACGACTCATTCATCATGAACCCACACACAGAGGGGGGAGGGAGGGTCTCATCCGGAATATCTAGCTACTGGTATGTACAGTTATTTTATTAACGCCGAGCAACTAATGCTACAACTATAAAAGGTAAGGCAAGTCTGTGGACTTTTCCACCCGAGCCCAGTGACTCATCACGGTGCTTATCCCCGGTTTCTGTGGCTTGAAGCGACTCGGATTTCAACTCCTCCTGGTTGGGACGCTGGTCCATCACAGGTTATCTTCCCAGTATTTTTACTGGTACCCATTTATACTGCTGGGTGGACAGGGGCACACTAGTGGTTCAGACCTTGCCCAGGGGTCTGAGCACGGTGGGGGTCTCACTGGGATTCGAAGCCACAACCTCCTGATCGTGAGCCCAGCACTCTAACTGTTACACCACCGGCCCCACCACAAATATAATAGATATACATATTTTACTTTTTTATCTTTAGACAAACAATATAGCTTGTTAGTTGATGTTTATATTCAGCTGTGTGTGAGATGCACACATTAATCCATTGTATGCACTCCTTTGGGTTTTCGGCTTTTGGAAAACGGAGTAAACGGCCCCTCTGTAGCCTTTCAGGACACATTTTAATCAGAATTGCACCTTCTCCAAATGCAACTAATCACCATTTTAGGAGTGAACAGTTTGAGGGGCTATCTAGTTAATTCTCGGACTGTTTATGGGTCAGTGTGAAAGAGGGGGGCAGGTGCTTTTGAGAATTCTGTTCAATTCAGTTTGATCTGTATAGCACTTTTTACACCTGGTATTGTCACAAGAGCAGCCTTTCATCGTAACCAAATTTAATAATGTCTTAAATATACGGTTTTAAACATTTCTCTATAAACCCTACATGTCCCTAATGAACAAGCCTGCGGGGATGGTGGAATGAAAAACTCCTTAAGTGGCCACAAGGAAGAAACATTGAGACGAACCAGACTGAAATGGAAAACCCATCCACATTTGGGTAAAAATAATGAGTTTCGATTGGTTAAAGCTCTGTGCGGAAAGGTCCGTGGTGTGAAAGCGGATTACTTGGGTGTAAACGGGAAAACGGCGTTATGGAGTGTATATTTTTATAGACTGCTGAAAGAGAAAGAAAAGGAACATGTGTTTTATATTTAAATGTGACTGCAGCCTTCACTGATGTTCATAAACGATTATTAAGTTAAAAATTATTATTATTATTTTTTTTAATAAAAGAAGTATTTTAGGTTATCATATTTTATTCCAAAAGCGGCACAGTGATTGAGTGGTGAGCATGTCCGCCTCACAGTGAGATGGCCGATTTCTGGGCTTGGGGCATTTCTGGATGGAGTGTGTATGCTCTCCTATACATGTGTGGGTTTCCTCCCACAGTACAAAGATGTGCACAGTAGGCTAATTGGCTGGTCCAAATCCTAGGTGTGAGAGGGAATTGTGTGTGTGTGTGTGTGTGTATGTGTGTGTGTGTGCTTCCTTATGATGGACTGGTGAACTGTTCCGGGTGTACCCCACCCCAGAGCTTTCGGATATGGGCTCCAGCCAATCTTCATTAGGATTAAGTGGCTTTGAAAAAATGAATATTTTATTCTCGCTGTCACAGATGTTTGTATAAAAAAAAAAATAAAATAAAAAAGTTTAACTAACTACTACTGTTGCTACTAAATAATAATGGTAGTAGTAATAAAGCAGAGTTTAAAAAAAGAGTAAAAAGAGTTGTTTTTTTTGCAGGAGTCGGTGAGCTCCTTCTTGCTGCCGGAGGAGGAAGAGGAAGACGATGACGACGATGAAGATTATGAGAGTCGCTCATGGAGGCGATGAAACAGAAGCTCAGTCTTTTTGTTCTTTTTCATGTGTAAAGTAAATCCTTTTTAAGAAGATTATTTAAGTCAGTAAATGTTTGTTTTGAAGACTGGTGCCCAGTACTTTTAGAGTGTTTGCTAACAGAGAGGACGAGGATGTGATGGACAGTTGCTCTGTGAGGGAAGCTGGAGATGAATGTGAGGTCTTTTGGGGGAACGTATGTGTATTTCTCCTCGGCGTAATTTACCAAACTGATTTTTACTGAGACTGAATTAGAATTAACTTTAACAAATATTATTTCACTGTGATTGATCTAAATTCAGTAATACTTTTGTGACTACTGTGAAGATTTTTGGATTCTGTCTAAATACAACAATGAGAAGAGAGAGGGAGGGCGAAAGAGAGGGACACGGCGAGTGAGCGGCAGAGCCATTACTACCCCAACAGTTTTAATTGTTATTCCTTTTTCTATCTTCCATTTTTGTGGTGCCACCTAATGTAAATATGAAGTGTGAGTGTGTGACCGAGAGAGGGAGGATCACATTTTGTCTTTCTTTGTTTATTTGTCTGAAACAGAGTTTTGGAGTGGAAAAGATAAAACTATTATTTGCAGAGGAAATATTAACGCTAGTGTTTTAAGTGTTAATTTGATTTATATCCTTTTTTTCTTTTTGCCTTACTCTATCAGCAGACAGCTACCTTTTTACAAGATTTGTGATTATTTTTTGTACATTTTGTAAATGGTTGCGATAGTAATGACAGCATAATTATTCTGGCCGTTAGAAGGAATGACGATGTTCAGCTCATTCACTCATGAGAGTGTTGATTTTTTTTTTTTTTTTGTAAAATAAAAAGTTGCTGCATATAGAGATTCAGACATTTAGGTTTTAGAAGTAAAATCTATTTTGTTTTTGAAAAGTCTCAGAGATTTAGGACTTCATGAGACGGGAAGTTGATTGTTTGCGTAACTGCTCCTATACCACGGCTGTAAAACCACATTTACTGTAAACTGGATTTCAACTTTATTATTGTTTATATATTTGAGGCCTGATAGATGTATTTTTTTCTGCTTGTAAAAATGGATTTCAAACTCTCACAGTTAATTAATAATAAAGGCAGAGGAATGGGAGAAATCAAATGGAAGAATAAAAAAACACTTAAATTGGTACAAATACAATCAAAACTACTAAAAAAATGAAAACAAAAAAAAAAAAGATTTGATAATCCATTCCAAGAATAACCTGAAACCGTCTCCATTGTGGTCTTTCATGCTTTTTCACTGGATGTTAACCTGATCTCTATCAGTGTGTGTGTGTGTGTGTGTGTGTGTGTGTGTGTGTGTGTGTGTGTGTGTGTGTGTGTGGGGCGGTGTCTCAATTTAGGGAAGAAGAGCTGAGAGTCAGCTGAGTCGCTCTTTAGCCCCTGTCACACAGACGACTTGGCTAGCGTATGCCGACATATGAGAAACTTAGCGAATACACTGGTTGTAGTATGGCAAGGTTGTGCATGCACGTACGGCTCATGCATTCTGTAAACAATGGCCATAAGTTGTTGGTAAATTACGAATAAGAGTAGTCTAATTATTTCTAGCCTTTGCAGCAGTGCATCCCCGTCGGATGATCACGTGCTGTAGCCTATAAAAGGCTGCCATTTTGCTGATAGCAGATCAGATCTGCACTCCACATCGCCCTGTCAACATCATCATGCTGAAGAAATCAATGGGGTCATGCTGATGTAGGACAGCTAGTAGATATTCTTGTCTTAGCCTCGCCGGATCCTCTGTCTCTCAGATGACATGGACATCTGCTACCTATGGAGCCTTGAGAAGTACTGCCTTTTTTTTTTAACTTACATTTTAACCCCATTTTATATGCCAGGCCCCTTAAACTCTTCCAATGTGCCCATAATACGCTAGCTGTACATTAGAAAGACATTTGGTGAAAGTTCAGAACACGTCTACATTCAAAACTGGAATATTAGTTGATATTTCAAAATGTGCCAACGTTTTATATAAATTTGTCATAAGTCAGCATGAGTTTTGCAAATCGTTGATATGTGGCAGGGGCCTGAAATAATCGAGGTCTTGTGTCTCCAGACAGCTTGTGGTTCTCGCTGCACTACATCAGAAGAGTAGTAAAAGTAGAACCAGCGTCACAAACACTTTTGCTGGAATAAGTGAATTGCACATTTCGAGTTCGCATGTGCGAAAACGTGTCGGTCAGAGGTCACGGCTACCAAACTCATGATTCAGTAGCTTGCTTGTCTATGGCGCCCTACCTTTAGTCTCGAAGAATTCAACTCTAACTGCGCTTTAAGCCTTAAATCCACAGGTGGAAACACAATTTCAGGTGCGCATTGTGCTGTAGTTGGCTGTGGAAACGGCCTTTATCGTTTTGAACGCTGGAAAGGAAAGTATTGTGATTGGCACAAGTGCAACAAAGGGATCGGCACTTGTGTGTACCCAGCGCCATTCATGTTGTTTACATTTCCAACAGTAAGAAATGATCCAGAGCGACGAAAAATCCAGGAGGAAAAATGGTGGGTTTTTTTACAAATACTCTCGGCTTCTATAGCTATTTTTTTTTAATGTTTATAATCTAAAGTACGCTTGATAAAGGCTAGTATTCTTAAGACCCGAGTATGCCACTGATGATTACAGACATAAAAGTACACCATAATCTTAATACAGATTTTAAGTCATGGATAATAAATTAAAAAATAAATAAAATAATTACAGAAGTCTTAAGGGATGCGAGTTAAAAGTGGTGAAAACTATTTAAGTCTAATGTAGCATTTGTTATACTTGTAGGCCGCACCCTCTAAAAACACTCGTATAGTAGAAACAAAGATATAATAACGTTACCGGTTAATTTAATTATATGAACGCTAATATAACGAACATAACTAAGACATTATGAAAGCTGTAACAGTTTAAAACAGCTCGGGCATGAGCCTGGAATCTTACCTTCCTTGTAGTCATTCCGAATTCTTTTCATCAGTGATCCCTGGTCTTTTTCGAGTAAATCCTCATTTATGTCCACCCACATGCATGGTGGCCATTTCTCCAATGCCTCAACTTCTCCTTGCCAGCCGTGAGTAAGAGAAAGAGGGTCGGGAATTTGATCTTTGTTCGGTCCCACAGTCATCAATGTTTGATAGTTGTCCTGTATAGCGTCGGCTTCTTCTCCTCTGGTCAGAACGCACGGTAATTTCAATATGTTAGCTGCATATGCAAGTGCTACTAAGTCCACCTTACATTTGGGGTTAGTGGGAAGCCCACGACGTTTACAGAATGCCTTTAGGTTGTCAACTTTCCACCTTTGAAAGTCCTCAAAAGTTGTACTGTCTCTAAACTGCATGTTGACTTCAGCCATTTCACTGGAATCAGTGGGTAGCTGCGATCCCACAATGCCGTGCACGCCACGAAATGCGTAATAGGCTTATTAAGTGTTTCATCACTAAATTAGTTTTCATATTATTTAATCATTGTTCATGTAATTAATAAAAAAGTTGTTGAGTTTTCAGAACCTTGGGACAAGCAGTATATAGCTACCGTACATTGGGAGCGGGTCCTTTCTGATAGAGACCAACATCTTGCATTGCCATGTAGCCGAGAACCATAGAGACTGAAGAGGAGGGGTCAGGATTGAAATTTACGTTGGTTACAATCTGGACTGTCACCAATAGATGCCACTAGATAGCGCTTAATCTTACACATTGTACCTTTAATTGAAATGAGTCACTTGAACCTCGCCCAAGTCTCCCCTAATCTGGTAAAACCTATTAAAACCTATTTTTGAAGTTATTAGGTTTTACCCCTTCATATACCGGTAGTCAACTAACTTGAACAAAAATCATCCCATCTGCTAGATTTTGCTCTGGAAAAACCTCATAACTCCTGGATGGCTTCCGGTATTTTTTTTTTTTTTTTTTATGTTTTCTCGGTTTCATGAAAAAGTGAGTTAATAGGTTTCAACAGATTAGGGGGGAAGTGTCAAACATATCAAAGCACCCTTTAGCTGGCCATAGCAGCCACTTACCAGAGTGAAATACATACGTGAACTTTCCTAGATTCTGCACAAGCGTAGTGCCACAAATAACAAGGTCAGGCCCCTCTCCGTATATGGATAAGGACTGTGACACGCATCTTTTGATTTTTTTCCTTATAGGGACAAACACATATGTTGTTGATGAGGAGGTATTACAGGAGCCAAATCTTACAAAACCACCCAAGGTATTCTTTTCATTCAATTTATTAATTGACTCGAGAGATTTTTTAAATTTCACAAAAAAAATGTCTAAAATTTAAAGTTTTCTTTATATGACAAAAACAAATGATTGAAACAAAAGACAGCTCCCTCTCTGGAACAATACAGCACTCTCTCACTTTTACACCCACTTTCATCCATCCACTTCCATCTCATGCTTTTTTAGCTTTTTTATTTTATTCTCCATTTCCTTTCCTCCTGTTTCATCTGTCTCAATCATGAACATGACCACATTGAGCAGAATATCAAATCATAGTCCTCCAGTCAAGCCAGATAATCCATCTCTATGCATCATGTCATGTGCTTCTTATGACTCCTCCCCTGCCTGTTTTCTCTTTTTCCACAGCATTAACTTCCTCCATCTACCTCTCGATCTCTCTCATCGTTACAGTGATGACCAACTCTATTATAAGTGAGCCGGAAAGAGGGGCAGATGTCCACCACAGGAACAGATTTGGTGACAAAATGGCATCTATCATGTCTACGCATCATACATACTCAAAATATATATGAACCTGTCAGCACACACCTTAAATCCTTTAATTAAAAATATACACATCATCCGTTCCCATAGCCACATTAAAATGTGCGTGCTTTCTGTTCAAAAATACACATGACTGAGCATGATGTCATTGGCATATTCTCGACAGACAGTTCTGCCAAACAATCTGCTGCCATGGAGTTGAGGAGCCATGCCTCCTTGGTGATCTGGGCTGGCAGCTTTCACCTGCTGTGCTCTACAGTTCTCACCTCTAATCTCTGAAGCCGTCAAAGTATGTCCTCTCTGTAAACATCTATGATTATTTTTTTAGCTTCAGTGTACAATTTCAGAGATTCAGAGATTCACTCTTCTATCAGAAAGTATTAATTTCAAATATCAATATGTAATCAAAAACTCTTCTACATGTAATATGGGCAAATACATTATAATTTCATCTAATTAACGTTCTCCATCTTTAATTTCCAAGGTCATGCTTGTGTGAAGCTGGAATACACTCTGATATCTCATCTGGAACTTGCAAGGGGCTTTTAAAAAGATAAGATAATCCTTTATTCGTCCCACAAACGGGGAAATTTACATTGTTACATCAGCAAAGTGGATAGTGCAACACAGTCTAAAAGTAAAAATAAGTAGAAAAAACAAGTAGTAAAAACAACTCAGGAACCATATATACAATATAAGTAAATAATATAAGTGAATGATACAATATAAGTAAATAATATAAGTGAAAAACCAAATGAAACTTTGGCATTAACAAAATATGATCTTGTGACCTCCACAGACCACATTATATCATTACACTCATAACATCTGCAACAATAATATGAAACAAATTACTGTAAGTAATAATTCATATAACCTGGTCCTGCCCTTCGATGGCCTGGCGAGCCGTCCAGGGTGTACCCTGCCCTCGCCCAGAGTCAGCTGAGATGGGCGCCAGCCTCCCCGTGACCCTAATTAGGATTAAGCAGCTCAGAAACTGAATGAAGAGTGATAACCTGACCCTAGTGACCTAATAGAACTGCAGGGATTTTGAATGTCCAGAAAAAAGCAAACCTTGGTAGTATTCCAACTGACTTTAATTTATTTTAACCAGAATAAACACAACAGCACCACCAATGGTTATTACAGAAATACACTGTATGTCATGAGAAAGCAAAGCTGGGGCTGCTCTCTTTCTAGCCCAGACAGTAGATATCAGTCACAGCTATGATTTCATGGAGTGAAAGGGTACCGGGAGTAAAGAATGACATGAAACCTTTAGAGCAGTGGTCACCAAGCCTGTTCCTAGAGATCCAGAAGTTCTTGATCAGTTAAAAATGGTGTGTTAGATTTTGCTTGGAGATAAGACCTTAAATTATGTGAGCTATCACATGGGAATCAGGCACTGGAACATAAATGATTTGGTTTTTTGTAACAAAGGACCAGACTAAGAAAGCTAATAAGTCATCTCATCTCCTGATGGCCGAACTGCAACTATATGTATCTGTGAAACTGGTAGGCTTGCAGGATTAATCCTTCATCTCAGGTATACATATGACATCATATTTACGACAATATTAATTGTAGTAATGTGAGTGACAGAGCGGCGTAGAGGTTATCTCATCTGCCTCACAGCAAGAAGGCCCTGGGTTCAAGCCATATGCCTGGACTCGGGCATTTGTGCCTGCTGTGAGGTGTGCATGTTCTCCCGGTGCTTGCGTGGGTTTCCTCATGGTGTTCAGGTTTTCTCCATCAATCCAAAGACATGCTGTCACTCACAGTGATCGCCAGCCAATCATGGGCGTCTGTGAGCTCATTAGTACAAGGGGCCAAATAGGTATTTCCCTCCGAGTGTGTTAAATCTTTCCCAAATGCGCATGCACCGCAGCCACTCAGGTGGCTGGCATCGCATGTCATGGAGGGGGCATGTGGATGCTTTCACCCCTCCCTGGTCAGTGGTGGCCGTGTGATAGGGGAGGCAATACTTGATGGGTGGGAATTGGATTATGATACGACAAAATTAGGGAGAAAAACGGGTGACCGCCCCCAAAAAAAACAAACAAAACCCTTTATCACAGCAGTCTAACATACTCACGTCTTTAGATTCGGTTCAGGTCTAAATTAATAAATATTTCAAATAAATTTTAAAAGAAAATCAGCTATATTGATCCACCTAACGCGAACAAAGTGACCAGGACAAACACAGGCATTCTGCAAGTTCTTGTTTGAAAGGTTCTGTCCGATCTTACCTCCCCATAACCTCCACCGATCGGAGCTGATTTTTTTACACATTCCTCATCCGGACTGGTTATTTAGGCAGGTATATGATAATACTCAAGTTCACTTTTGCTCTCTTTCCTGTTGGTACACCCCAAAATAGAACATTTAACCACCATCATTTAGATACAAGTGACTCAACCGTGACCTAACGCTGGGGAAACCCTCCAAAATGGCGCCCACTTCCGTGTATGACGTCACATGTAATTCTTCAATTAAACTGTGCCTGATGGTCGATAATTCGGAGTGCATGGTGCTCCATGATAGTCTTTAAGTCCTGTCCAAAGTGTACTAGCACTATTATAATCATCGTGACTAGGTTGTCTTTGGTAGCTACTGATGAATGAATGAATGAATGAATGAATGAATCATAATCTTTAAGGGCTGGTTATTTACATAAACCACATGATATGCTCTCAAGTGAACGATTGGCCCTGATTGGCGTCCGCCTCACGGTAAGTATTTCCTGGGTTAGAGCCCCTGGCTCAGCTACGGCGTGTCTGTGTAGAGTTTGGATGTACTCCCAGTGCTTGTGTGGGTTTCCTCCGGGTACTCGGGTTTCCTCCCACAATCCAAAGATATGCACATTAGTGTTCCAAATTTCTTCTTGGTGTTGTGTGCGTTTTGACTCTGATGGACTGTTCAGGATGCACCCCGCCTTTGTCCAGAGTGGGCTGAGATTGGCTCCAGCCTCCCTGCAACTCTATTAAAAGATAAAGCAGTTCAGAAAATGAAAGTCCTGCCTTACTGACTTGGGCTCAGTGTTTAAAGATAAATTCAGGTGCAGTACTGTTTGGATCTGGTACTTAATAACAGGCTACAGCACCACCCCTGTAACACTGCTTCCACCCACACACACACACACACACACACACACACTGTGTCAGTATAACAACACAACCAGATCTGTAGATCACTTTCAAGTGTCTGTCTCAAGATGTGCAGATCTCAACTTCCTTTTGCACTTCAGAAAGATGCCAAGCCGTTCGGTTACCATGGAGACGCTGTTTCCCTCGTGCCGTCCAGCACGGGACATAGCATTGAGTTTCCTATAACCGCCGGCATCATCATCACCATCATCATCATCATCGTCACCAAAATAGCCAGCACCATCACCACTCTAACCGACCCGGCTGTCCCTCATCACCGACCTTGCGCTTGCCCTTTCTCTTTTATCACCGATAAAGCCGCCATGGCTCGCCGGTCTCCTACCTGACGGACTTTGTCCTTGTCTGCAGCAGTTGGAGACGGAGTTTCAGCCTCGGGAGACGCCATCTGAGAGCCGCATCAGTCACTGCAGCTCCCCGGGTACAGGAAGGGTTTATCCGCGCGAGGAGATCACACTGAAGGCGCTACCGCGGTGCACACACGCCATGTGGCTCTGGGACTGTGTCTCTCTAACTGTGTCCTCCAAGTGGGACAGAGGAGGAAACAACAGCGACAGTGAGGGCAGGGAGGCAGGCAGGCATACACACACACACACACACACTCTCTCTCTCTCTCTCTCTCTCTCTCTCTCTCTCTCTCTCTCTCTCTCTCTCTCTCT
>JAQNCB010000010.1:4190683-4203101 GCA_030068295.1 Euristhmus nudiceps | reverse complement strand
GCAAGAGGCCTAGAGGAAGGCCAAAGAGAAGGTACATGGATACACAGAGAGGACATGAAGTTAGTTGGTGTGAGACAGGAGGATGCGGAGGACAGGGATGGATGGAGGCGTATGATATGCTGTGGCGACCCCTGATGGGAGAAGCCGAAAGAAAAGTAGTAGTAGTAGTGCTCAGAAGAAGCGTTGAATGCGCAACAGCCATGATACATCCAAGGCAGTATTCTGTGTGTCAAGAGGGTCTGCTAAATACTGTAAATGTAAGTATATTCTGGCCCCGAGACTAATTTACAGTAACTGCTTCATCAAACAAGGGCACAACAATTTAGAGTCTTATTGTGATCTAAAGCTGTTTCTACATAGAAAAAGTTGTGCACACTTGCCGAGGTGGTTATACAGTCACCCTCAAATTGGTGACAAACCGGAGTCAAGAAAGACAGCATGAAAGCCAACTGCTGGAGATAAAACGCCAATCTGCCACAAGAGGCAGACCGAATAACCTTGACGGACATGACTCTGTATAGAGAAATCGTCCTACTGTCCCGCATCCAAAGGGCCCAATGCGCCACTTTTTTATATGGCACATCAGGCCCTTTGGATGTGCGACCCCTCAGTTGTGTTCAAACAGCATTGGAGCAAGATATTCTGGAACAACTTGCACCACCTCAAAAAGTGGAGCTAACACATGTCAAGTTGTTCCAGAACAAATCGTTTTTACACAAGCAGCTTTGCCAGTGAGGCAGCAGGATGGCGCAGCGGCTAGCACACCCGCCTCACGGGTTCGCACTCGGGTGTTTCTGCGTGGCGTTTGCACGTTCTCCCTGTATTCAAGTGGGTTTCCTCTGGGTGCTCCGACTCTCCCACAGTCCAAAAGCATGCACCATAGGCTAACTGGCTGTTCCGATCGCCCCTCGGTGAGGATGTGAGTGCGAACCGTGTTCTGATGAGCTGTTCAACGTGCTCGCCAAGTGTCGGCTGAGAGGGGGTCCAGCTTTACCACAGGATTAAGATGGGACTCGGCAACGGAGTGAGTCAGTTTCGCCAGGGCAACTTGTTCTGGTGCATGTGCCAGAGTAAAAGCAGCATTAGAGTGAAGAACGAATTAGTCTTTAAACACAACGATGCAAGGGTTAACCTGTAAACTGTACTTAAATGTGAAAGAAAGCTGGCACAGCTGCTCTCACTGATAGAGTCTGCTTTTACCATACTATAAATTATTCTGCGATCACCAGCAGTAACAGTAACCTACTTCTTCAGTGTCTTGGCACCAGATGAGGAGTGGGGCTGGAGGTAGAACGGGATTTTGTTGAATTTTGGCATGTTTTTCTGTAAAAAGGAAACAGATCAGAATCAAATGTTTCAGAGAGATTATATATACATATTTCAAAAGCATCACTCGGGCCATTAGTTGACTTTTTTTTAACACAACACAGTGGAAACCTCTACCTACATTAACCTGACACTCTGAGAGCTCGAAACATGATTGATTTAATGGCTTTAAGCATGCAGACAGGATTGGCACTGGAGGGTCTTAAGCACTTACATCCACTGTGATGTCAATCACCCACTGTGGAACCGTTTCATTAAGCAGCATGGACTCAGTTTCGCCACCAGAGTCCCGACAGAGCAACCTGCACACAGCCATCGAATAATACTGAGGCTCACACCTTGTGCTCCAGTCCCTCTTTGTCCAGCAAGACTACAAACAAATGTGCACACTTATTAAGCATACCTGAACAGTGTTCTTCCTCCTGCTTCACCAAAAATGACAGGAGTGTGCGGTGGCACTTGGAAATAACCGTTTCCTTTCTGGATCCTGTTCTCATGCTCACCATTCACTAAAGCAACAAAACAAATTAACATGATACGTAATAAAAAATATATATATAAAAAAAAATTATACATACAGTCATCCCTCGCTACATCGCACTTCAGGTTCTGCAGCTTCAGTGCATCACGGATTTTTTTTTAAGTATTCATGGAAAAATAAAAAAATAAGGAAAACTAGGGAAAAGGTTCAGGAAAATGCTGCGAGCGGTCGCTACTGACTCAGATTCGGTTCTCAGCTTGACTCTGACTCCAGCTTAGAGTGTTGATTCTCATCCCAGCCTCTTCTAATGCTGGGAAATTCGTCTCGACCAATCAGCTTGCGAGCCGAGTCCCAAACCGGAGTCAGTAGTGAGCTTGCGGCCTTTTCATTAATTTTTTCACTATTAAACAGGGAAAAAGTTAAGGGAAAGGCCGCAAGGTCACTACCGACTCCGGTTTGGGACTTGATTTGGGACACTGCTCTGAAATCTCGCAAGCTCATTGGTCGAGACGAATTTCCCAGCATTTGTTGACAAAATAAGAGGCGTAAGTAGAGTCGAAATAAAATTACGTTAAAAGTTCTAAAAATCACATTTCTTACACTTTATTTACATCAATGTACAATTACACATATGTATTTTATATTATTTACATCTTATGCATTGTTTTTGAATGTTTAATTGTTATTAAAAGCATTTATAGAAATTAATATGTATTTATTGATATTATATACACATGTACGTATACATCAGTCAGGGGGGTCGATCCTACTTCGCGGAAATTCGGTCTTCGTTGGGGGGGTCTCGACCATTAACCGCAAAAAGTGAGGGATCCCTGTACTGTTAACAGAACATCTCTTTATTGACTCAAGGGAAAAAAGCTTGATTATGAAAATGGTGCTTACTCTGAACACTGTGTTGGTGGATGATTAAGCAGAATGAAAGGTGAGCATTGACTTGTGTGTTGATAGGCCAATTCAAAAGGAGATTATTTTCCTGTGTGGGGGACATGCTTAGGATTTGAGCAGCTCTCACTGCTGACTAGTGGAATGTCCCTGCTGTCTAAAACTAATACCAGTGGTGTTGCTCTTCCACTCAATTTCACTAAAGGTGAGTTATTGTAAAGAAATAGAACTGCAAACAGTTATTATTTATATTGAAGTGAGTTACTGATTGCAAAAGGTCTTCTTGAATCTGGTTTACTGTCAGTACTGCAGGCTGAATGGTACCCTGGTCAAAATGTCTGTCTGTCTAATTATTAAGCTGGTTTGACTAATCTGCTCCAAACTGTTGCCATCTTGAAGGATTTAACTGTAAATAAGACTGCAAATTATTATCTGGCTGTCAGTATCTTTTATTTGTGTTTGAATTCTGCTATAGTTTAATGTAAAAAAGGAACTGATTTGAGAAGGAAATAAAATAGTGATGCACTGAGATTTCATACAAATTGTTTGTTGGTGTGCTGATAAATCACAGCACTGGCAACCCTTCACTGCAGGTTGATCTAGAACTACCAGATTGTGCAGTTTGTACAGTTGTAGGTAAGAAATAATTAACCAGAAAGAGACACAAGAGCACAGGATTTCAAAACTTGAAGCAGGCCAATGATTTATGGGAGTTGCTTTATAATGACATGGTATGTTGCTTTATGTGACATAAAAATTTAAATGGGGTGATTGAATTGTCATCTGCAAAGCATATATATATATATATATATATATATATGGGTGGTGGGCATTGAATGCTACGGTTATGCTTTCACCCCTCCCTAGTTGGTGGTGGTCGTGTGATGGGGAAGGCAGTACCTAATGGGTGGGAATTGGATACAACTAAATTGGGAAGAAAATGGGGGGAAGTCAAGGATCTTGGCTGGTGCATATGGTTCAGTGTCACTTTTTCTATATTCGGATTGTCAAGGATTGTTAGTGCAATCAATTTTGGAAGGAAATGACATAGCATCACAAACATGGTTTATGGCGGGGTCTCCAATCTTATCCGCAACCGCAAAGGGCCGGTGTGGCTGCAGGTTTTCACTTCAACCAAGCAGTAGCCACACCTTCCATCTGTTTCAATCACTGATCTCCAATAAAAAAAAAAGACTAGATTGAAGCCAGGTGGCGGCCATCTTGGTGAGAGTTGGGAGTCATAGACTGTTGAAAGTTACACTCAAATAGCATGAAAACATAAAAATAGAAAAAATTACATCCAAGATGTATATTTTTAGTGACATTTCAGCAGAGTTAAAATTTTTTTTTTTTCAATTCATTTCAAATATAGTATTTTCCGGACTATACGTCGCTCCGGAGTATAAGTTGAATCATCCAAAAATGGCATAATAAAGAAAAAAAAACACAAGTCACACTGGAGTATAGGTCGCATTTTGGGGCAGTGTTGTTAAAATGATTTTGTTAACGCACCTTTTTTTGTATGACGACAATGTGACGATGACGCACTAAAAATGGATCCTTGGCGACTAAAGCGAGACGAGGCGTAATGAAAATATTGGTGTGTGAGACGCTCACAGTGCGTCTCTGCCTACTCTGTGCCTAACACAGAGCGGGGAGGAAAAACAAAAGGTGTAGGCTCACCTTTACACACAGGAACATATAGTTCCACTGAAACATTAGACTGTTGGGTCAAACATATTAAAACAGACTCTTCATTTCAATCTACGCTTTATGATATGCTTTATAGCTTGCGTGAGGAGTCATTTAGCTTAGCATTACCATTTAGCCTCTGTTATTTACCTGTCTCAGCTGCGGATGGAGAGGAAGTTCACTGTGATGTGCTCTCACTGCACTTTTCAGCCACTGAAATCCTCTGTTTTTTTTATCCTGTGAATATTTTGAATCCTCTGTGTTTAATATTCCCACTTAGAACGTTCACAATAAATGCGTTTGTCTTCCCGGCTCATTGGAAACTAGCACTAAACGCTTCCTGTGTTGCCAGTGTTAAAAATAATCAACATGTGAATTGTGGTTGCCAGTGTAAAAAAAAAATAACAAAATTATATAATAATGTGTTAATAATTTAACATATAAGTCGCTCTGGAGTACAAGTCGCCCCCCTGGCAAACTATGGCAAAAAAAAGTGCGACTTGTAGTCTGGAAAATTCGGTAAGTGAAATTATTGGTAAAGTTATATGAATTTAAGCATGTAAACAGTAACATTTCTGAGGGTTTTCAAGCTGTGTTGGCTTTCAACTGCTACATTTTGAGATCTTAAACATCTTGAGGTCTCATCAAGATGGCTGCCACCCGGCTTCACAACTGAAACACTAATGCTCAATCTCGTCTTTTTTTATTGGAGATCAGTGATTGAAACAGATGGAAGGTGTGGCTACTGCTTGGTTGAAGTGAAAACCCACACCGGCCCTTTGTGGATAAGATTGGAGATCCCTGCGTTCTGGGTTCCCCTTAGGGGCAAATAGGGTGGGATTGTATATGGGTCACCTTAACCTTGCTTCGAAGGCAGAAGGTCACTTTCTCTCAATTCTGCTTGTCAGCCCTCTGTTGTATCCTGTTGTGTTTTACTCCCCCCCCCACATCTCTGATTTGTAGAATCAAAGGACAGCCGAATGTTTAAGGACTTCCCAGAGGACCTCATGACATCACTTGCCAATGAACCGCTTACAGAGAACTCTCACCAGTGGAGTATCAGTACTGAGGTGTTGCACTACTTGTTATAATGCCACTATTTACCCCAATCACTTCAGGTTCAGCAATTTAATAACTGGAATTCTGGTGTTGAAGAATATTGTGGCAAAAGAAAGCCACAAAGTATCTGCTACAGCATGGTGTGTGTGTGTGTGTTTATTTCTGGAACAGAGATTTGACAGAAATAAGAAGCTGAAAATGTTTTACCGTATTCTGAGTACAAACACTGACGAACAGACTGAGTTTGTGTCCACGGTGGAAGGTGAGAAAGTGGGGTTTTTATTTATTTATAAAATATTTTTTATTATATTTAAATATATGTAATATTATATTTATACATTTCACACTTGCCCAGCATATGATTTCCCAATTTATGGAACCCAGTGGCATCCAGAGAAAAATGCGTTTGAGTGGACTCGTGCGTACATCCCCCACTCCGCCGCTGCTGTCAGAACCACATTCTATATGGCTCAGTTTTTTGTCAGTGAAGGTAGGAGAATATCTAAAATAATATGGTACACATATGTGTTCTTTAAAGCATCCCATTATTTCTGTTTAATCTGATATTTATTTAATTTTGGAAATATTATTTTAAGTAAGAAAGTTTTCTCTTCCTTCCCCATTCATTCTGCAGCGAGGAAAAGTCTTCATTTTTTTCCCAGTCAAAAAGAGGAACAGAGTGCTTTAATCTATAACTACCAACCTACATACACGGGAACGAAGTCTTCATTTGAACAAATCTATTATTTTGATTAAGGTTTTTCCTCTCATACTTTGGGGGGGGGGGGATAAATTACACTAGAAGTGTGATGGAAAAGTGACTGCTGCAAATTTATTCAAAATGTTTTAGGCCAGATGTTTTGTAACTCCACATGGAAGCGAATGTTTAGCAGCTTCAGTGTATGTATCGTGAGAAAGTTGCGCAACCATGTGTGACTGATTTGCGAATAACCTGCGATTGGTTTTTCGGATGTTTGGTGAAAAAAAAATCGAATCTCTTGTTGTGTTGTTTGCTTTCTGTTGTCAAACCATTCACTTTTTCTTTGTACATTATTTGCATGAACAAAATGTGAATAAAATACCAATGATGACAAAATACACTGAATATAGCGGCTGCCAGCAAGTCTTTAACTTTTCTCTAACTTTCCGCCTGGAAGTCTCCAGCTAGCTGCTTTTACTTGTGAATGACAAACGAATAGTTAAGAGCACAAAGAAACTTTGAAACTTTGTTGTGGCATGTGCGAAGAGTTTGAGACTACTCCACGTCAGAGCCTCGTTTTGCAACATTTACGTAAGCTTCAGGCATGTTTGAATTTTTTTTTTTTTGCCATGAGTTCTCAAACCAGGTGACTGAAATGCGATGCCGCGGATGTCGTGATCGAGAGAACATTTTGAGAATGAAAAGCGTCAGGAATTAATTTCTGTTGCACCTGTAGTGTGATCGCCCCTTAATGTGAAATTTTTGAAACCTGAGCGGTTGTGTTGTGCTACATAATTACACATAATTACAATACAGTTTTTTAACTTTAAAAAAGCTGCCATGTTCTATTTGTCTTTCACCTCGAGCTTCATAACTTGTGGACAAATTCATGTACGAGTAGATGCATCTTTATAATTTGGAAAAGGAGAATTTCATTTCATTAACAATAGTTGCCAGATTCCGCAGGTGTGATGTGTGTAACTTGCATTATATTTTCAAATTTCAGTTTTAATAAACATTAAGATGGTTTTATATTTGCTTTTCTTCTGACTGTGGTGATGAACCTTGTATAGGATGCAGCCAGTAGGGACATGAATATGGCAGTCATTGTAGGCTCGTCTCAATTTCAAGTGTTGAAAGGTTTGCAAAGCTCTTTCTAGTGCTTTGTTCCCAATATTCTTTTGTGCTGCTTTAATGTTGTAATTATTTTTTTTAATTATTTCATTTGGGATGATTACTTATGTAAATGCATAGAAGTGCATTCAAGTCAACCTGATTGATTCTGATGAAAGTTTGCTCATTTACTGTAACTCTACTTCAATCAGTATTCATTTTCTTAACTTCATATTTTTTTTTTAAAAAAGCACTAAATTTGGACCTCATTTTGTTATTAATAAAACATGAGCTTTGGTATTATAAATAATATCAAACTGTGAATCAAATGCTGATGTTCTGTATTATTTCTTGGTATGAGATCCTCATGGTGCGGAACAAAAGTAATCTGTCCAACATTGTCAAATTATTCAGTAAGATAATTGGAAAACAGCTTTCTTTGACAGCTATTTATGTCAGACAAGTTTTGCAGAAAGCACAGTCGATCTTGGCCAGCCTTGATCACCCACTTTTGGAAGAATTTGCTTTTCTCCCAACTGGGTGGAGATGCAGGTACCCCAGGGTTAAAAGCAACAGGTTTAAATTTCGTTTGTTCCGGTGTAATAAATGCACTTGATTCACTTGGAGTCGTGACTTACAGAAAGTAGAAACCCTTACTCTATTCAGGTTTCCACTTGAGAGATAATAAATAAATATCTGAAATAATTACCTACTAGCGGTTCCTATTTTGTCTAATTAAGTCTAAAACCTTTAGTATAGAGCAGGCATGTCCAATCTTATCCGCAAAGGGCCGGTGTGGGTGCAGATTTTCACTTTAACCAAGTAGTAGCCACATCTTCCACCTGTTTCAATCACTCATTCAATGTGTAATCACAAGATTACACATTGATGTTAAAATTTTAAAGTCAGATGGCAGCCATCTTGGTGAGACCACTTTACTGTAGACAGTTGAACTCAAATCGCACGAAAAGATGGATATAATTCATTCAATTTTCCCTAAGATGTACATTTCATTTTAGAACTTTAAAGTTGGTAAAGTTGAATAAATTTAATGTATTGTAACCTACAGCAGTAAAATATTTATGGTTTTCGAGCTATGTTGGCTTTCAAAGGTTCAATTTTGAGATCTAGAAGCAAGGTGGTCTCATCTCATCACTTGGCTTTAAAATTGAAATTACGTATATTGTGCAATCTAGGTGTGGCTACTGCTTGTTTACAGTGAAATCCCGCACCCACCTCATTTGCAGATAAGATCGGACATCCCTGGTATAGTGCATAGAGCTTGGTATTTCCGCAATCCGAAAATAGCCTCAGGTGTGTCGGTCGCCATTTTTCCATGAAGTTTTTGTAAAAATTCTGAAACTTGTTGCTGCATCAAATGAACTAGGAAATAGTACATTAGAACTTATTCTTTTGGCTTCCTGTGTGAAACTGTAGACATTTGGTCTAAAGAAGGTTTCTCTAAGGTAGCATAATGCTAAGCTAATTTATTAAGAAAACACTCAAAATAGCCAAGAGATTATCAGAAACTGCCAGAGATAGCCATGAGTTTGTGAATGCCCCAACTCTGATATAAAATTAATATCAATTCACTTTAGCATCGCCACCACCTAAAGATTATTTCAACATAGATCGCCATAGTTTCCTTAGTGTCCAGCATTCTGTACAATCCACTGAATTTCATGGCAAATCAGATTCAGGCAATTCATCTAGACTTAAAATACATGTATAATCAACATAACACTCAGAGTCAAATTAAACGTGTTTTTATTTCATAAAAAAATAATGCTTGTTCAACTTTACATTGCATGACTGGTGAATTTTTACAGACCTGACAAGTGTAGGTATAAGGCACAGATTACTAAATGGCAACGGTGTCCAAAGTATTGACTCCCACACCTTTACATACACACAAACTCATTTAATACATGTAGTGCACATTTGTGTATCATTCTGAAATATTTTTGACCTCACATGGCGTTTAACACAGATAATACTTAACATTTTATTAGTAAACCCTGCATACTCATGCATGGCTCTAATTAGCCTATCATACTGCAGCAGCACAGTGAATCAAATCATGGAGATCCAGGGCAAAACCTCCAGTTATGTTCGCTTTGGACATTAGAATGGGGAAAGAACACAATCCCTATGATTTTAACTATGGCATGATCGTTGGTATCAGATGGGCAGGTCTGAATATCTCAGAAACTGCTGACCTCTAGGCTTTTCACACATAACAGTCTGGTGTTTGTAGACAATGGTGGCTCAATCAAAAGAAAAAAAAATGTAATAAATACATAAATCCAGTTAGCACAGGGTCGAAGGAAAATATCCAGGAAATCTATAATAACTGAAATAATTCCTCATTACAGTCATGATTAACAGCACAGTGTATACTATATAGCATGATGTAAGGTGGATGGGCTGTAACAGCAAAATACGATATCAGGTCTACCAACAAGACTCTGAGGTAACCATGGGCACAGACTCGCCTGGCGTTAACAGGTAAAGACCGGCCCAGTGTCCACAATCGTTCTCATACACTACCCTTCATTCACAATATGGTATATGGAAGTGCTGCACGATCGTGGAATGGTTAGCACGTCCAATTCACAGCAAGAAGATCCTGGGTTTGAGCTCAGCAAGGACGTTTCTTTATGGAGTGTGCATGATCTCCTCGTGCTTGCATGGGTTTCCTTTGGGTACCCTGGTTTCCTCCCATAGTCCAAAGACATGCACATTAGGGAAACTGGCTGTTCCAAATTGCCCCTTGATCCCAGCAGAAGTGTGAATTGGAAAATAGTTGTGTATTGTCTAGGTCTGCGAACTTTCTTGGATGTATCCGCTCTTCACCCAGTGTCAGCTGAGATAGGCCTCCCTATGACCCTACTAGGATTACGTGGTTTAACAAATGGATGGATGGGAATTAAATGCAAAAGACTACATCATGAGCTCAACAGTAAAGTGTTAAAATCTTATCAGTCACTACTACTTGGCACCAATACTTGCATAGTGCTCTCGCACTATTAAAACATGACAGGTCAGCATCAGCTAAGCTGGTTGACCCTCCCGAAGAAGCCCTGACACTGCCTTTTATTAAATAAATCAAATCTGAGACTTTGGATTAATTTCTTGGATTAAGTTTTTGATTGTAAAAATAATTAATGTAATTGTTTGTATGGTTGCCCTTGTTTTTGTTTTTCCTTGTTTTGACTATATAGCGAGAAATAATTCTCATTGCTTCAGTCACCATTACAAAATGATAAACTCAGTTTTTAGTGCACGATAAAGTATGTAGTGAGGGATTTTGGACACAGAGCAGGGCCTGTACCCATGATAGCCTCAGATTCCTTTTCCTGGCTGACAAAACTGTAACCTGATGACCTTGTCTTCTATTGTAATCCATCCACCTCAATGTTTTGATGCTTTTCTGCTCATCACAGCTGTAAAGAGTAATTATTCTAGTTATTTCCTTTGTGGTGGCTCAAACCAATCTATCGTTTTCTCTTCATACTCGACTCTGCGTCCGTCCGTGTGTCTCCCCCGGTAAATCGTACCATTGCTATTTGATCGACTGATTACAGGCAAACAACTGCATGAATGAGCATGTGTACCTAATAAAGTGAATGGCAAGTGTATATTCAAGTAAATACACCGCACTATGCAGTGTTTGCACCTTCAGCCGTCCGCATTGACCTACATCCTAATATATAAAACTTCACTTTAGTCATTAGTCCTCGTGTTTACTCAAAACAAAACTACTTCATCATAACTCCCAACATTAAATGTGCATTTGTGGACTTTCATATGCATATCCCAAGATTTCCGAAACAAGAAACGGCTATAACCTCGCCATGTCTTGACTCAAAATGCAGGACACCAGAAGGACAACATCCATCACAATTCAATCACTCTCTTATACGAGGGGTAGTCAAAAAGTTCTCAGACAAATGCCATAATTTCTTTATGGCATTTGTCTGAACTTTTTGACTAACCCTCGTGTGTGTATGTATGTATATATATATATATATATATATTCACATGGAATTTTTTTCAGTACTAGAGATCAGCCAGAGGTCAGTGGCGGCTTGAGGCTGTGATTGGCTGAGACATCACAGTAAGTCTTAGCAGCCGTTTGAAAGCTTCATATGGGGGACAGCATGTGTCTCTGCGAGTGGCTGAGTTCTGGATGCCACACGTCTACGATAAAGATGAGCCTGTAGCTGTCGGCATCCTGCCATACTTCATGCTCAAATGAATCATCAAATATCAGCACCTTTCCCTCTTCCCACTCTCTGTAACACAAATACACAAGAATGGCAGTGAATGTTGGAGAAAAGATAACCTGACTGGTTGATTTCAGTGTTTCTGCTGGTTTGTTTATTGCTAACTAACCGGGTCTGGTTGGTGCAGCGGATTCGGCAGCCTTTAGGGGGAATAACGAGACCCAAGTGCATGCGAAGGCGACAGTTAGTGGGGCCGGTGTGAGGCCACACATGTGTTCCAGGCTGCATCACTGAAAACTTGATCTGAAATTGATAGAAATGCAGGAACAGGGAATGACAAGCGTCAAATACATTCTTGGAATGCTATGTGAATTTTGGATGTATGTTTGTATGTCATTCTCTGAAACTGCTACCATAAAGTGTGACATTGTGGTAAAAAAAAAATTCACAATCCCCAAATTTCAATGAAGTCCTATGCATTTCCCTCTTTATTAACCTTACGTTCATGAACCATTAGGCAATGGTTCATTGTTACAGAGACAGTGAGAGAACTACTTCATACACATAACTGCACTTTTATTAGTAAAACAAGAATAGATCCATATATAAACACAATTTATATAAGAATTCATCCACGTATGGACATGGAACTCATATCATTTGTTTTTGGTGAATAAATTAATTACCACTTGGCTACGTGAAGTAAATACACTTCAGGATGAACTTGACTGTACTGTGAACATAGTAGCATGGAATCCTCACCCCTCACAGGAGAAATGGGTTGGTACTGTATGTAACTGACGTGGACACCACTGGTTACACACAGAACTGTAAACTGATGCTCGATTCCCAGTCCACAAAGGAAGAAAAACACACACACACACACATACATATATATATATATATATATGTATG
>JAQNCB010000010.1:4003201-4016661 GCA_030068295.1 Euristhmus nudiceps | reverse complement strand
CAACTCAACTAACGTAACCCAACACAACTCAACTAACGTAACCCAACACAACTCAACTAACGTAACCCAACACAACTAACGTAACCCAACACAACTAACGTAACCCAACACAACTCAACAAACGTAACCCAACACAACTCAACTAACCGAACACAACTCAACTAACCGAACACAACTCAACTAACCAAACACAACTCAACTAACCAAACACAACTCAACTAACCAAACACAACTCAACTAACCAAACACAACTCAAATAACCAAACACAACTCAAATAACCAAACACAACTCAAATAACATAGCCCAACACAACTAACCGAACACAACTCAACTAACATAACCCAACACAACACAACTAACCGAACACAACTTAACTAACATGACCCAACACAACTCAACTAACCGAACACAACTCAACTAGCATAACCCAACCCAACACAACTCAACTAACATAACCCAACACAACTCAACTAACAGAACACAACACAACTAACCGAACACAACTAACCGAACAAAACTCAACTAGCATAACCTAACACAACTCAACTAACATAACCTAACAACACAACTAACCGAACACAACTCAACTAACATAACCCAACACAACACAACTCAACTAACCGAACACAAATCCACTAACATAACCCAACACAACAACCCAACTAACCGAACACAACTCAACTAGCATAACCTAACAACTCAACTAACGTAACCCAACACAACTCAACTAACATAACCCAACACAACACAACTAACCGAACACAACTCAACTAACATAACCCAACACAACTAACCGAACACAACTCCACTAACATGACCCAACACAACCCAACTAACCTAACACAACTCAACTAACGTAACCCAACACAACTCAACTAACGTAACACAACTCAACTAACACAACCAAACACAACTCAACTAGCATAACCTAACAACTCAACTAACGTAACACAACTCAACTAACATAACTCAACTAACATAACCTTCACCCAATTCAACTAACCTGACCTTCACTCAACTAACGTAACCTAACAAAACTCAACTCAATTCAACTAACCTGACCTTCACTCAACTAACGTAACCTAACAAAACTCAAACTAACCCAGCAAAAAACACAACATAACCTCAATTAATCCCAACTTAACCAACATAACATGACTCAACTCACCTCAACAAACCTAACTGAACAGAATTTAATCTCAACCTAACGAATCTCAACTCGAGTAACCCAACCTGAACCAAATGCAGTCATTTGTTGAACTGCTTCGTCTAGCTGTGGTCACAGAGATGCCAACTCTGGGCGAGGTACATGCTGAACAGCTCACCAGTCCATCGCAGGACCAACACTCACAGTCACACCTGGGGGAAATCTGAAACAGCCAGGACCGTGGGAGGAAACTGGAGTACCCAGAGGAATCCCTCATAAGCCATTTCATCCCCGAACATTACTTTTGTAAAGAATGATTCAGTTAAATGATCTGAACATAGATTTGACTCAGCGATTCAGAGTCTGAAACGGTGGGAACTCCCTTGAGACATGCGGCTAAAAGTAAGAGGAGCGTGTGAGTCAATACGAGCTCATAATGAAACGACTCGCAGAACAAGTACAGAGAGAAATGAATCCATCCAAACTGATTCCCTGAACCGAATCGATTCAGCCCCGTGAATCAGTTTGGACGGATTGACGTGCGCGGCTCCACGCTAACAGATACACGCTTATTTTCGTATGTGACTCTTCACCCTCGCCAGGGTACACGAGAGGTTTCACCAGAACGACATCACGAGAGCGAGCTGCACACAGACGGCATCGTTTCATCACGAACAGAAACGCAACCTGGAACACTCAGAACAGGAAATACACACCAGTCGATAAGATAAATATCCGGCGTCAGGTTGTTGTTCTTGAAATGCACAAACAGCTTCGGGAGACTTTCTTCAAAAAACATTTCGAAAGCGGTGAAGTACGTCAGCATCTGAACAGAACCAGGAAAAACAAACAAACAAACAAACATGAGCCAATAAACAAACAAACAAGTTTAATCTCACGCGCTCACATTCGAACATCAGCATCCGCCACAACACGGCACACTGGAACCGGCGCCCAACTGTCGCTCTGCCTGTTCACACCCGCCTCAAAACCAGTTCAAACCAGTTCCGCCAGGATGGAGTCCCCAGGTGGACTTGGGAAAATCCATCCTGCAGAGCTGGCCTTGCGTTTAACGGTGCGGACAGGAGAGTCAACAGAGAGAGAGCGCGCGCGCGCGCACACACACGCACACACACACATGAGATTTATTAACCTTTATTTTACAGGTGAAAGCGTCGCTGAGCCCCGCGGGTGAACGTGCACTCGCACCCGAGACCTCGGCAGCTAATGTATCATGGCAGGTGAAAGGGGAGGAGACGGACGGAGTGCACTTGGGAACACCCTGATGTGCGTTTGAGCAGATCGGGACGCAGGCACTGAGGTTTCCACCATCATGTAAACAGAACGAGTCAATCTTACCAACATGCACATCTGGCTTTCCTTCCGAGCCGATGTATAATATTCCAGAGTGGATCCAGCACTGATCACGAGTGTTTACCTTCAAGCTTTAATTAGAACGGGAGTCACACCTGGTTTTTGCGAGTCAGGTGTCCACATATTTTTGGTCAGACACACATGGTGTGAGCGTCTCCTCGCGACCGGGTTTTAGCATTTGGACGCACCGGTCTCACGAGCGATCCTGGATCTGAACCTGTGGTTTCAGACGAGGACGGAGGGGAGTCCGGGAACACATCTCTCCGGAACCGAACCAGGCGTAGAACGAGACCGAACACCACCAAATTCGTCATCGTTACATGAGGAGGTCCGTAAGCAGCCCAGAAGCCATGAAGTGAAGCCCAGACACATTTTAACAGAGTCACTTCTGTAAGGACCGAACCCGTGGCTATTAGCGGTTATTAGCGCCAGTGCGGGAGACGAGACGAGACGAGACTCCGGCGAATCATCACTGCACACGACAGGCTCGGCGCCACTCGTCCCGAATCGGGTTTGTAGCCCAGCACAAGTGTGGCGTGAGAACACGACGGCTCCTCGCCTTAATTGCCGAGCGTGGGCGGTGTAGCCAAGTTCATCTCCGGGATCCTCTGATGAGTCGCAGCGTTGGCCGTCCCCGGACCACTCGAAAAACGCTCCTGGAATCTGGGACCAGGATACCAGCTGATGATCTTAAAGCAGCCATGCACCGCCATGCACCCCCTCAGGGGGGAGAGAGACAGGGGGAGAGAGAGAGAGAGAGAGAGCGCGAGAGAGAGAGAGAGAGAGAGAGAGCGGCAACCCGTGGTGTCTGCAAGAAAGTTAATGTGCCATGGTCTTTTTTCTGTGAAAAACTTGAAAAGGGTTATTTGGTTATTATTTATTTCATATATAGTGTTGTTTATTTCATAGTGTTGTTATTTATTTTCCTGTCAAGATCCAAGAAAGGGTTAATATTTGGTTATGTGTGGCTTTCTGGAAAGCACAATAAATGTTTACGTTTAGACACGTCTGCGATCGTCACACTTTTTGTTACAAACTGACTCCGGCCCCCCATCAGAGAAGGGAAACGTTATTTGGCCCTCACAGGAAAAGTTTGGGGACCCCTGCTATATGGGAAAAAAAATCTAGATTTTTACACTACGATTTATTTTTTTTGTATTTTTAAAGGCTGACAGAGATCACACGCACACAATCACGATGAACACACATACACACACTCCGTTTTGTTGTCTCCTGAAGCTCATTCAATGTTTTTGTTGATTTTCTAGTACAGGGATCCCTCACTTTTCACATTTAATGGGGGCCCAAGACCCTATGCGAACACTGAATTTCCACGAAGTAGGATCGATCCCCCTGACTGATGTATACGTACATGAATATGTATTTATTGATACACATATACAACGGTATAAATGCTTATAATAACAATTAAACATTCAAAAATAATGCATAACATCTAAATAAAATAAATTTTAAGTAAGAAGATGTAAATTAAATATAAATAATATAAAAAACATGCGTGTAATTCTACATAGATATAAATAAAGTGTAAGAAATGTGTTTTTTAAAACTTTTAACGTAAATTTTATTCAGGCTTTACTCACTTCCGCAAAAAAAAAAAAAAAATGCTGGGAAATTCGTCTCGACCAATCAGCTTGCAAATTTCCCAGCATTCGTGTAACAGCAGAAGAAGAGGCTGGGATCCGAATCAGAGTCAGTAGCGACACCCTCGCGGCATTTTCCTGAACTTTTTCCCCCATTTTGTTTTTTTTTCCCCCCGATGAATATTTTTAAAAATACGCGGTACACTGAAGCACGATACAGCGAGGGGCGACTGTATTTCAGAATCGGTGACTGTGACAAACCATGGAATTTCGTCCGCTGTCTAATTTCAGCTATTATCCTGACTTGGCAAGGTGGATAATTAACAATTACTCACTAAAGGCAAGTTCATTAAATTGCTGAAAACGTATAACTTCCATGATTTGAAGTTTGAGTTTTTAAGCATTAACCACTCAGAATGATTGATATGGCCAAAACAGTGAGCCAATCAGAAAGTGGGGTTAAAAATTATATTTAGCCTCCATAGTGCCTTTTACAATCCCAAAGTCACATTAGATGAGAAAAAAAGTTTTTACCACACACTCTGATTACAAAAAAAATCTAAAAAATGAATTCCAGAGAAGGGCAAATAAAGGTTTTATCCCTGGGCTCTAACACCATGCTGCATGTTTTTGCCATTTATCCAATACATAACGAGAGACATATCACTCATTAGCATATTAAGATTAGAGCAACTGAAAGAAAAGAAAGGGTGGAGTGTCATTTTTTAAATCTCAACAACACTTATGCTGAAACCACATCTTTATTTGATCATGGTGTCGATGACACCCAGGTTATTAATACAAGGAACTTGATTGTTGCAGCAAAGTGTTTCAGGGATGAAATTCCCTTTATTTATTATCCTCAGCAGGCAGAATGGGTATATTTTACTTTAATAAACTCAAACATGCTGAGAGCTTATTAGCTCATTTTCAAAGGTAGCATAAAACTCGTAAATTTTAAACATTCAGTCAGTCAGTCATGCTGAAACCTTAGCATCATGTCACACAGCAGTGGGAAGTTGTGCTGCTGCTGCTACTCGAGGCGGTGCTTCATTCAATCTGACCTCCAATTACACAGGTGAGGAATGCTAGGCTAAGCTAAAGCTAGGACAGGGAAACACCATGGAGCATGAACAAACATCAAGCAGAAGCCTTGTGGTACTGACAAAAATATTATGAGGAAATGTATTCTGGTTTTATATATTTTTTTTAAATTATTACATTCATTCATTCTCAAGTTGCTAAGCAACACAGTGCGGTTAATATCGTTAGCAATAGCAGCGGTTAGCTTCAGACTCTCAGCTCACTGTTACACAGTCAGTCATTTAACATAAGCTATTCTCTGACTTATAGAGTACATCGTGTCAGTTTAAACAAACATATAAAATTTTAAAATATTTCTTCTCACCGGCTGTTGCACCTCAGGCAGTATGTACTCACATCTCTAAGTTCGAAACACCCAGCAGCTTTCCCTAATGTCAGACTGAACAACATACGAAGCGCGAGCACAAGTCCCAGTTTAAGTCCCGCCCCTCGTGTGATTGACAGCACACTCTGTCCAACATCTAGTGGGAACTTAAATAAACCGGCAGCTACCTAGTCGACTGACAAGTCTTCCAGCCACTAATTTTGAGCCTCTAGCGGTTTTAACCCACCTATTGTTTTAAATGGAAACCAACTGAAGTCGTTTCGATTGACAGAAACGCCGACGAGTCCGAATTTTTTGATTTTCTGAAAGGTATGGCCGGTGACAGTGAAAAATGAAAGTGACAGGGTTCTAGACGAATCACAGGAGGTGGAGGGGCGGGGCGTGAGCGAAGGCGTGGCTAAACGTGTTTGGTTGCACCGCAGCGCATAGCTTACACAATGGCTGCTGGAAAGAGGAGAAAGCAAACAATTTTCAGGCCCGCCGCGTCCAGCAAAAAATATGAGAAAATAATTATTAAAATTCGGAAAATAGGTGAAAGTCAAGGAAAACACCCTAGAAAGGATGTTAAAGCTCCTACGGTAAGTTTTGCGCAATTTAAGTAAATTGTTACGGTGTTATTGAATTAAAATATCGGGGTTATTCAAATTATGAGAGTGAGGGTGAGCTAGGGGAAAAAAAGTTTGCGTTAATCAGCGCCCAGTTTGGGACCTGAGAGAAAAGCAGCGGAGGACAGAAATTCATAGAAAATTAATATAAATTAAGTAGTTCTGTCTTGTCACGTCGGGTTCACTGCAAACGAATGTCAACAAACGGAGGAAACCCCGGAGTTGTGAAAAGTTGGGGGAAAAGTTTAGAATTTGAGTAGAGTTGAAGTTTTTCTCGGAATATAATAAGGTTAGTGGAACGGGGGGCAGCCGTGGCGAACGCACGCGCATTTAAATAAGATATAAAAAAAATGATATAAAATGCACGCGCCGCTCATGCTGCTCAAAATTTGACACATACATGCACGCGAGACGACAGTAAACACCGTGCTGTCGGCAGAATCGCGTTTGCATGTGCAGTATTGTGCGTAATTGGATTAAATGTGCTATGGTTTCATTCAACCACGTGATTTCCAAAAGTTGTCGGTTGATGTGTTGTGCTCGTGTTTGCTACTGATCATGTGGGGGGTGGGGGAGGATGGGGGTGCATTACAGTGTTTCCCTGTGGTTCGGGGGGCTATCGGCGAGAGCAACGCTGCTTGTCAATATCACAAACAACCAAAATGGAGGGAGAAGTTTAGGGGGACTAATTAGCCGATGCGAAACTCTTTCTCCCGCGTGTCCCTCCGACTGCAAGCCCCGCGTTTCAGTCCATAATAAACCTGACGGTGTGCTGATCCCGCTTCTAAACCCACCTTTGCGTTCAGTGGCACGAGGGTGAGCTGAGATTGTGTCAGATTGAACTGGGTACTAACAGCCCATGGGGGGGTCAGTCATCAGCAGAGGTGTCCGTGTGTATCCGTTGGTGTGCGGGTTGGAGGGGTCGTTTGTAGACCATGCGCTCCTTATCATCACGACCATCACATGAATCGTGTTCATATGGAGCTCCTTTATGGAGGCGCGCGGTCAGCACCACGCCATGCGTGCACTCTGGATCAGTCCGAGTGTTCACTATGCAGAGTTGGGATGATGCATGCCTGTGGATCATGAAGGAGCATGTGTGAAGGAGGAGGGGGCTGGGGTTTGGTGCTCGCACAGGGGGCACGCATGCAGCCCGCTTCCTTTAAACGCATTGGAAGAACTCGGTGTGTGGTCATGTGGCGCGTGCGGGGCACAAAGTTGCGGCGTGTTGCTCGGAGTGTGCGTGAAGGAGACGCGGCTCCCACCGCGTGCGGGATATGCAAATAAAAAGCCGACACTTTCAACCTGTAGCATCCTGTGTGTGTGTGTGTGTGTGTGTGTGTGTGTGTGTGTGTGTGTGACGTTTCCGATGTGCGTGGCAGCGTCCTAAACCGCACAGCCTACTACCGCACTAAGCAGTGTGTGAAAATAGCACGCGATGTCTGGTAACTATGGTAACCCACGATGGCGTGTAGTATGGTGCGGTAGTGTGCGGTTTTGGGAGGGAGCCCCATGTGCATGCCAGAGCTGCAGATTAAATCATTATGCTGATCGAAAAGTACTTTATGTCGTGTTTTGGAAGTTTTTGGGAATGCTGTGCAGTATTCTTGTGGCATTCCATTCGGTTTGTATGAACTTTTGAATATTGAAGCAATAGGAGGTACTTTCTTGCCATTATATTGCACTGTTCTGGGTTATGTTTTTAAAAAGAAAAACATGAAGCTTAATACAGTAACTTAGGTATTAATATTATTTTGGTGTTGGGTGTAATTCATCTTTTTTCATTTACGCCACTGCTGAATTTCTAAATGACTTAAGTAAGAGAAATGATTTATGTTGGGAATGACACCTCTGGTTATAAATGAAAGTTTGTTGTGTTGTGTTGTGGGTAGGCGTTGTGTGCACATGTGCTGTTTGATCTGACTTTAAATGAAGGGATTTAGGATTTGATGGGTTGCGATATTTTTGTTTTCACTACTCTTGCTTCAATCAAAATATTAAAGTTATAAATTTTTTTAAATAAAAAAGTATTTTGTAAGATTTAAAATTACCTCTTTAAACTAAGTAATTATTCTATTTTTTTTAAATCATTATTACTTGACTGCGATTATCAGAAATGTTTGCATGTGTAGTGGTTTTAAATCCTTTTCCTCAAACTAAAATATTTTATTTCTTTTTTAAAAGTTTTTTAAAGAATGCTGGGTTTTAAGGAATTATTTATCAATCCTGAACAAATAATTATCTGAATGTATCATTGTGTAAATGCCTAATGGTTTTGAATTTGATCTGTAGTTCTTTATCAGCACAAAACCATTTTCCTAAACTATTATTTAAATCTCATGATTAAAGATTTCCTCCACAGCTTGATTAAAAAGCTTAATGAATAAATATCAGATAAATCTGTATATTTATATGCAATATATATGAAATATAATTATGTAAAATTCATGTAAAATAATTCTATTTATTGGGAACAATTTCACCAGATGTTCATCACCAGTCATTTGTTTGTGTTTTTGTTAATAATTAACAGTCAGATTAATACTAACAATTTAGCATCAATAAAATAAAAATTCTTATTATTGATATTTTTTGGTTATTTAAATAAAAAGTATCAGAAATCTACACTGCTAAGTTTGCTAAGTTTACAGTGTAGGTTGTGCTGCAATACAAAATGAAATGTTTATAATGTGTAAACCTCATGCCTTTAAAAAAAATTCTGAATTCGTGCAGTTGTACAACCAAAATATCAGCCTCAAAGTTCATGAAAAATGCTGATCATTCAATTCATTGCTCATGAATAACACTTAAGTGAGATCGAACAATAGAGTGTTGTTATAAAGTATCCTTAGACTTCAATATAAAAGACAAAGTGTTTATTATTTATTGGTTCTCTCTGAGAGACACTGAAGAACCATTCAGTGTTCTAAATGAAACCTTAGGGTCCTGAATGCAAGAGCATATTACTGGTGGGTAGATAATGAGTTTCTCAGTGGTGCTGAGTACAGTATCACAGAGATACAGTGCTGTCTGAGTACATCTGAATGGATGAAGACAAAAAAAAAGAAGTAGCAGTGAGGGATGATGGGAAAGTGGTGCAGCCCCAATATTTTGTAATGAAAACATTTTGGTTGCCCCATTCTCTCATCCAACAGGTTTACCAACAGCAACACAGTATTGCCATGTTTCTGACTTTTCTTCTTTTATAGTATTAGAATCAGAATATTTAACTCCTCAAACTGCTCGATAATTGTTTCTAATTCTTTGTCCTGAGGCATATTACCCAGTAACTACTGTTCTGCATCTAATATTTAGTTGGTACTGTGTGGTAACTACTGTTTGGTAACTAATGTTTAGCAACTAATATTCAATAACTACTTTTCAGTTACCTCTGTTCAGTAACTACTGTTAAGTGACAAATATTCAGAAACTGATATTCGGTAACTACTGCTCAATAACTACTGTTAAGTAACTAATATTCAGAAACTAATATTCAGTAACTACTGTACAGGTGCTCCTGTTTAATGCCCACTGTTCGGTAACAATTGTTTAGTAACTATTATTCAGTAACTTCTGTTCATTTTCTATTGTTCAGTAACTACTATTAAGTAACTACTGTTCAGCAACTGCTGTTCAATAACTAATATTCAGTAACTTCTGTTCAGTACCTACTGTTCAGTAACTAATATTCAATACCCACCACTTCATTTCCTACCTTTCAGTGCCTACTTTTCAGTAGCTAATATTCAGTAACTACCGGTAATTTATAGTCTTCATAACTACTATATAATACCAACTGTTTCATAACTACTGTTCAGTATCTACTATTTGGTAGCTACTGTTCAGTGCCTTTTGTACAGTAACTAATATTCAGTACCTACTGTTCAGTAAATACTATTAAGTAACTACTCTCCAATGCCTACTTTTCGGTAACTGCTGTTCTACTACTGCTGTTCAGGTACTACTATGTAATGCCTACTGTTCAGTAATAACTGTTTAGTAACTACTATTCAGTAATTTCTGTTCAGTACCTACTGTTCAGAAACTAATATTCAATACCTACTGTTCAGTAGCTTTTATGCGGTAGCTAATATTCAGTACCTACTGTTCAGTAACTCCTATTATGTAACTACTAATTAATGCCTACTGTTCAGTAACTATTGTTCAATGACTAATATTCAGTAACTACTGTTTGGTAACTACTGTTCAGTAACTACTATTCAACGCCTAAAAAACAAAGTTTAGTAACTTTAAGTTTTAAGTTTAGTAAAATTTAGACAACTATATATTCAGTGACTAGTATTCAAGAACTACTATTAAGTAACTAGTGTTTAGTAACTATTATTTAATGCATACTATTTGGTAACTAGGGGCGGTGGTGGCCTGGTGGTAGGGTGCTTGCTTACTGATCTGAAGGTTGGGGGTTCAATCTGCACTATAACTAAGTTATCACTCCTTCATCCAGTGCAGCTAACTGGGTTATCAATGTCCAGCCATATCTCTCACTGTCTGTGGTGAGAGGCATGTAAAAAACCCATTTAAACTTTCATTTAAAAAGAGTAGATCAATGGGTCGCAGTCAGCGTGTTTCTGCCCTGCAGTGGCCTGCGAACTGTCCCAGGTGTGCTCTGCCTTCACCCAGAGTCGGCTGAGATGGGCGCCAGCCTCCCCGCAACCCTAATTAGGACTAAGCTGTTCAGAAAATGAATGAATGTTTGGTAACTACTATTCAGTAACTATTATTCAGTGCCTACCGTTTTGTAACTAATATTCAGTTATTAGTATTTGGTAACTACTATTCAAAGCCTACTGTTCAGTACCTACTGTTCAAATCCCACTCTTTGGTGACTAATATTCAGTAACTACTATTTAGTACCTTCTGTTCAGTCACATTGTACAGTAAGTATTGTTTAGTAACTACATTGAAAATAATACAAATTGCAGGAAATTACAAGAATGAGATAATTCATTCTGGATGCACTAATAGATCCTAAGATTTTAAGCGGCCAATATTTTCCATAACTTTCCCATCATACACTGGATTGTAAATTTCCCATCATACACTGGATTGTCTATGCTAAGTAGAAAACCTTCTTCTTCTATGCACAGTAGAAAACCTAAAGTGATGCAAGGCAGGGATTGATGTGCATCAAAGATGTCGGCTTGTGCATGAAAATGTGCCTGAAAATTGCAGTCATTTTCAGTCTACACTGTGAACATATGCATTTTATTTACTTGGGTCCAATAAAAGACATACAGTGCAGTCCATGGATAATTGGACAGTTTTTTTTTTTGCTGTTTTGGCAGGGCATATGATCACTGTTGAATCTGAAATGAAACAATAGTTATAAAAAGGCTTTAATATCAAGCACATGTAGCCTACATTTATATCAGGTGAACCGTGTAGGAATTACACTCGTTTTATGCATAGTTCTCCCATTTTATAATCCCAGATGTAATTTGGTAATTGACTGCTCAGTTATTTCTTGGCCAGTTGTGTGTTGTTACATCACTACTTTGAGCACAGGAGAGCTGACAAAAGGTCTAGAGTTGATTCAAGATTTCTCGTTTGCATCTGGAGCCTGTTACTGTTGTCAGTGCCAGTAAGGGAAGCCATCATGAGACTGAGAAGCAGAATAAATCAGTCAGACAAATAGCCAGGACAAATCACCTGCTTGGTACAACCTTTAGTAGATGCTCAGGAGTAAACCCATCAACATAGAGTTCTTCAACACATCCTCTGAGGACTTTCTCTATTGATACCTTCAGTACATGTTTATTAGAAATGGTGGAGAATTGTAATCGTAACACAGTCTCATGGTTAAAGGAGATGGCAATGAATCTGAATTTGAAAGTTTGGAGAAAAGGGAACTGCTTACAATATAAAGCATACTACGTCTAACATGAAAGTTGGTGTTATGACCATGTATGGCCTAGAATGAATACTATACCGGAAGGCAAAGGTCCCCAAAACAAGCAGGAACTGAAAACAGCCTGCAGAGAATAACCAGGAAAGATACCCGGTGTCTGGTGATGTCTCAGAGACACAGACTTCAGGAAGTCATCAATCGCAAGGGATTTGCAACCAAGTACTAAGTTGCAGTTTTTATTAAGGATTGTGTTCATATGTTCGTTCACTTTCTTACACTTCTCTGCAGTAGAAAGGGGGGGGGGGCTGTGTTTAAAACAGTGATTGGTAGTTGTTTTGCTTGAAATAGATATAAAGGCAGCTTATATTTTTCACTGTCTAGTCTTTCAAACCCCGTTGCACATATGCCTGAGCACAGCAATGACATCACCACAACAACACTGTTCGTCATACGTGTGTGGGATGAGTGTGAACTTGTTCATCATTGTTTATTACATACATTAGTGTCTACCTGACAGAGTACACCAGAATCAGCTCAAAAACAAGGGTTGAATCAGGTGTTTTGTGCTGCAGCAGATTTAAAAATCATTGTTTTATCAAACAGAAATACAGGATGTTTGTCCAGTCTCCGATCTGCTTTTTCCTTTTTTCTTTTGGAACCCTACCATCATCCTCTCTCACTTCCTCAGTGCTTGGCCTTTCTGTGGTGTTGAAGATTCAGCCTCCGTCACTCAGTCAGCGATCGGACACCTCGCCTGTGTCCACTGCGTGGCCGGGCTACGCTAAGTCGCCATGGCTACAGTCACTCCCGATGATGACTGCCCAAACCCGGCAGACCACGATCCAGTGAGGAAGAGGCGGCCAGAGGGCAAAGGGAGGAAAAACTTCCCCTGTCAGCTTTGTGAGAAGGCCTTCAACAGTGTGGAGAAGCTGAAGGTGCACTCTTACTCACACACAGGCGAGAGGCCGTACCGCTGCACACACACGGACTGCACCAAGGCCTTCGTCTCAAAGTACAAACTTCTACGGTAGGTCCCACTGGGATCCAGATACTCACTGTGGCACACAGGTGCTTAAAAACAGACTAGTAACCACTAGATATGTTTCAACATACATCTCCTGACAAAAATCAATAAAAATATTACTGAAATCAGCCTGGAATCCGATCAAGAACCCGACTTTTTGATTCTTCCAGTGGAATGAATTGTGACTGGTCTCCGATCACTTTGAGTTTATTTAAAATCAGTCAGTTGCGTTCCATGGGGTTTGTGCAATAAATCAATAATTTAAATGTAAAATTAACATATATTATTAGTATTATTAATTATTGTGAAGGGGCAGCGGTGGCCTGGTGATAAGGTGCTGGATTGCTGATCCCAGGGTTGGGGGTTCAAGCCCCACTGTCATCAGTTGTCACTGCTGTCCCCCCAGT
>JAQNCB010000010.1:3984923-3997340 GCA_030068295.1 Euristhmus nudiceps | reverse complement strand
CCCCCCCCCCCCCCCCCCCGCCCCCCCCCCCCCAGAGAGAAAATATTAGGCAGCTGCAGGGTATTTGTGCATTTATATGCATGATGATCAACGGAAATTGTTTAAATTAATCGAGTAATCAGATTCTTATTTCTATTATTATTATTATTTTACTTTTATAAGCTTTACTCAGTTGGTGTTATTGATAGTAGTCATTATTATGTTGAGAAGCTGACATAATCACTCACTCACTTTCACACATTTACTAAACAACTTCATCCAACTACGGTCACGGGGAGGCTGGAGCCTCCATCAGGTAACACTAGGCGAAGACAGTGCACCCTGAACAGATTGCCAGACCATTGTAAGTCAACACACTACCAAACACACCCACACTTAACCTGGGGCAATTTGGAACAGACAATTGGCTGAATGATCCTGACTTTGGACTTCAGGAGGAAACCGGAGTACCCGGAGGAAAGCCATACATGCAAGGGGAGGAACATGCACACATGGACACCCGAGTCTGGGACTCCAATCGAGGACCTTCTTGTTGTGAGGTGGATGCGCTAACCGCTCTGCCATCATGCCCATGACCTATACATTGAAGCCTAGAACTATGCTTTGTTCTGTTGAAGGTGTATGACAGTATTAATTCTTGTGTAGTTTATAAGAATTTAAAGAAAATTTACCCAATAAAATGTAAAGCTAGTACAGTTAGCTGATGTATCTCTTTATGGGATTATGTGCTGATGAGCAATTGTCATTATTATCATTATTATCATTATTGAATTGTTGTGTACTAAATAATTGAACTGCATTCAAATAGAATAATATTAAAATTTCCCTTTTATGGAGCTGTGGTTCAGGACTTGCTTTATTACCTTGTGTCTATGTGATACTGTCCTATCACTCGGCAATGCTGTAATGATATTGGTTTGTGCTGAAAGATGTCTGACAGCAGTCTCCATTTATTTAAGTGCAGTTTAATATTTAATGAAATCAGGGAATTGATCTGAACAGTTCAATTTTTTTTCCTTCGCTCACGTGATGACATGACTAGTAGCATTTTGGTGTACTTAGTGTTGATGTATCCAGAGACAAAATTGTTCCTAGTTCCCCACTTATGATAGTTTGAGATACACTGTATACTGACATCATCTATAAAAGTCAGTGATCTCAAGGCTCGTCTGAATGACTGCACATTCAACAGAATGTCTACTTGTTCAGAAGATATACAATATGTAATTTCTCTCCTGGTCATTTCTGAACATTGCAGAATATGCCTTATTTTATTATTTTAAGTTTTAAAAAAGGTTAAAATCTCTTTATGTGGTTTCTCACTCCCTTTCTTTACTAACTCTAAGGACAGTCTGAACAAAAGGGCAGAAACCAAAAACCTCCCGTTAATGGATATTGAATAAATTCCGCTGAACACATACGATATATTAAAATCAGCTTACTGTGCTTAAAATAGTTATGGTTCCCTAAAATAAGGGTTTGGCACATTATGTTTCAAAACATATGCAAAAAATAAGAAAACTCTGCCTTCAGTCCTTGTTTTTAATCACACTGATACTCATTATAAATGCCTTTGTATACCCTTTCTTAATGCTTGGCTTTGTGATGTTTATTAATCAATCATTATGGTATAATTATTATCTTTGATGAGAGTCTAGAACTGGATTTGCTGCAGCCTGCTGATGTTGTTTACTTGGTGTGTGGTCCCAGTCTTATAGCTATTTACAAGTTCCTAATGTTTTTAACTTGAGAAGCAAAACTCCTTTAGATTAGTGGGTTTTTTTTATTATAAAGGAATAAACTAATCATGACTTCAACCAATTCGGTATATTTTCTCTGCTAATAGCTGCAGTGATACACAACATGGCAGTCAGCACTGGACTAACAGTGCGTCAGCGAGCGCGTATCCTGAAGCGCCCAGTGAACCCGCTGACCCTCTGTCCTGCTTCTGGACGCTGACGTCAATAGGCGGAGCTGCTGCCAATCATTTGACACATCGACCAATCTGCTCACGCGCTCTTCTCCCGCCGTGCACCTGCTCTTTCTATTGGTTGGATATGAAGGAGTTCAGGGGTCATGCAGTACCCGGATGTCGTATATAAAGCGGTGAGTAGGCCGCTGAGCCTCCCTTTTTCCAAGAACACAGGACACGTTGTGTTTGTGCTTCCTGGCTCACCGCTGTTCGTCTTTTATTCTCACGAATAAGTCGGTCAGGAATACTTAATTATGGTAAGTATTTTTAATTGTGACTTGAAGTATATTTAAGATTATTTATTGTTATAGTTAGTTTTTTTTCCAGCACGCGCGGCTGTTGTTAGCCGATTACCTTGGCCGTTAAAAACTGCCGTTGGAGTATAGTTCCTTAAGATTTAATTGAAGTATGCTTGGTACATTTTTCTTGTGTTGATACTACTGAATTGGTATATAAAAGAAAGGTAACGAAAAATAGGCAGTAAATAAAACGTTTTGTAATGCATGAAAGTTGGGTGTTCACGTGTTTTCCCCTTCAATATCAAGATGTGAAGTGAATTAAGTTAGCTTAGCTTGATGTGCTGAAAGGTGTTAGTATATCAGGATTAAACACGTTTATCACCCTGGATCTGAGCTGATGATTGCTCTGATTGGTTTCCACTCTGGCTGTACTGCAGTGTTTTTGTTAACACGTGCAGCAAACATTTGCTTGTAAAGCTCTTCATTTCATGTGTGGTCGATTTACTTTACTACAGTTCCACTGATCCAGTACTGAATAGCTTTTGCTGTAAAACTGCACTAGAGATTGATCAGAGCCAGACCACATTACCCAGTTTCTTTTTCTCACCACAGTGTATCCCACTGGTGTCATGAAAGCAGAGTAGGTGCTATGGCAGTTTTTGCTTTTCAGAATTAGTATGTGTGAATATTTTCAAATGTCTTGATTATCTCCTAGGCATTCAAAGACACTGGTAAAGCTCCTGTGGAGGCAGAGGTGGCCATTCACCGCATCCGGATCACCCTGACCAGCCGTAATGTCAAGTCACTTGAGAAAGGTTGGAAAGTCAATAGTTTTGCCTTTTTTGAGCACCCCATGGCAATGAGGACAGCTAACATTAACAATGATTATAAATGAATTACAAATTATACGCTATTCTGAGCCGACGGCCATGTCCAAGCTTGGAATGTGTCTTGTATATATTCTTTCTAAAATGGAAGTGTTGTCCGTTTAGTGTGTGCTGATCTTATCCGTGGTGCCAAAGAGAAGAGCCTCAAGGTGAAGGGACCTGTGCGCATGCCCACCAAGGTAAATGCAGGGGAGTGGGACCTCTCAAAAATGCTATGCTGGAGACTTTTATGGAGGAAGCATAAATATTGGTTTGGTTTAATTACAGTGAGACCTGTTTTTAATCCCTGTTTTTGGAAAGTCTGTCCCAAATTAGCGTTCTGATTCAGTGTGATTAAGGTATTTACATGTGTAGTTTTTTAACCTGATATTCTAGCTACATTATAAATCAGCATGTTCACATTACAAACATTTCCAGGCAAGCCACTTGGGCAAGAACTATAATTGTCTTGTACATCAAGGTGTAGTTTAGAAAAACCCCAATCATGCTCTTGCATAAGCAAGAGTGTCTTTGGTTTTCAAACCTAGTATACTCGCTACCAATGAAAATGCAACACACAAATACTTGTATACTTTAAATTTTAATTCCAGGAATGGTCCTACAAAGATTTCTAATTTCATGCATCTCTAACAAGATCAATGAGCATCAATCAAAAAGCTGTGTAACAAGATGGAAACATGAAATGAAAGTGAAGCCCCACTACTTTAAAAAAAAAAAATGCTACAAAATGTGTACCACCAAATCAAAACTTAGTCCTTAATGTGGCCTCCAGTGGTTGTTCCCTTAATTACTAAAAGGCAGTAATTCGGTTTGACATGGACCTGATGAAGCGCAACACTTGGAAAACTCACCAAATGAGTCTGACTACTCAGGCTGATCCAAAAAAATTAAGTTTTATTGGCAGTAAGTTTTTGATAAGGGTTCCACTTGGCAAAGAAGGAACAAATTTGAGCCTGAAATATTTCCAGAATTGATCTGGAATGCAAGTTTGGATTAAATTTTTTTAGGAATGCACTCTGAACAACAGTATACAATATTTATTGGCTTGTACAGTAGTAGTAGTAGACTGTGTACATCAATGAAATTGAAAACGTTATCATGAGGTTAATGTTGTGAACATTGTAAACTTGAAACTTGACTCTAGGATCAAATTCAAGGATTTTGTCACTGCCAAGATAATTACATGAAGCAATTACTGGCAGTGAAATGCTTAAGTCTCTAGTACCCAAAAACAGTGCAAAGGACACACAAATGGACCTTTAGCTGGCATTTTGGTACTTGAAGTTGATGCAAGTTCTGTGCTGTAATCCAGTTGTTTTCACCTCCAGACTCTGCGCATCACCACCCGTAAAACACCTTGTGGCGAGGGTTCCAAGACCTGGGATAGGTTTCAGATGAGGATCCACAAGCGCCTCATTGACCTTCACAGCCCATCTGAGATTGTCAAGCAGATCACTAGCATCAGCATCGAGCCTGGTGTTGAAGTTGAGGTTACCATTGCAGATGCATAAGCTGCTTTGGGTTGCCAGCGTGAACAGTACTGAACAACTCATGTCTGTGCAATAAAATAATTTGGATAGAACATGCTGTGGCTTTGTCTGTTCTGATACTGCATGTGGATTTCTAGCATAACCTATCTATTTGGTAGATCTTGCATCATTGACTAGGTGCTGGGGCTCATGATCAGGGGGTTGTGGCTTTGAATCCCAGTTAAACCCCTGCCATGCTAAGACTGCTGGGAAGGGTCTTAACTGCAAGTTTGCCTCTATTCACCCAGCAGTATAAATGGGTGCCTGCAAAACAAACCTGGGAAGGTAACCAGCGATAGACCAACCTCTCATCTATGAAGAGTTTGAAGCTGTAGTTGCTTCATGCTATAGAAACTAGGGATGAGGGCTGGCCCTGATGGGCCACTAGGCTTGGACATAAAAGCCCAACAGACCTTTTTATCAGTAAGTGGTGTGTCTCGGTCTTGCATTAATGCAAGTGCACATGCTCATTTTTATTTATTTATTTATTTGTTTGTTTTTTAAGCAGTCACATTTTCTGGTCTGCTGTATCAAAGTCTTGCTTTGTCACATTTGAGTAATGACTTGGCAAATATGGGCACATAACATGTAGCCACACAATAGTTGAAGTGAATACTTTTTAAATCAATTGAACATGTGCAGGAAAGTGTAAGAATGGACCAAGTGAAATTAAAGATGGTTGGATAAGCTCTTTTGGCAAGTAAAAATACTGGAGGGTAGAACTAGAACACTGATTCTACCCAGAGTAGCTCATCTTCAGCTGCGTAACCAGCAGTGGTTGCTATTAATGACTTGCCTGTTGAGACTAAAAAACATTGGTTGTGGATTTTACATAATTCTAACAAGTGTATTTTATTGTGCAACAAACTTGTAGGATGATTACACCCTGTAATAGTTCATGCTAAGAAATTACACAATTTTGCTTTTATGACCTCAGTCATTAATGGTGCATGGGATTTTTTTTTTAATATAAGAATTGCATTAACCCAATAAAACAAATTACACTGCAGATATATGGTCTGTTGAACTCAAGGTGTAGTACAATTCAAAACTCTTGGCTATATCATCTGCTTGCTCTGGGATCAGGTCAGGGGGGTCCTGATGTCCCTCTCTCCAGCCACTTCCTCCACTCTTCCCCGGGGACACAGAGGCGTTCCCAGACCAGCCAAGAGACATGGCCCCTCCAGTGTGTTCTAGGTTGACCCTGGCGTCTCTCCCCATCGGGCATGCCTGTAACACCGTACCAAAGAGGTGTTTGGGGGCATTCTAACCAAATCCCCGAGCCACCTCAGCTGGCTCCTCTTGATGTGGAGGAGCAGCAGTTCTACTCTGAGCTCCACCAAGATAGCTGAGCTTCTCACCCAATCTCTGAGGGAGAGCCCAACCACCCTGCGAAGGAAGCCCATTTCAGCCCCTTGTATCCACTATCTTGTTCTTTCGGTCACTACCCAAAGCTCATGACCATAGATGAGGATTGGAACGTAGACCAACTGGTAAATTGAGAGTTTTGCCTTGTGGCTCTGATTCCTCTTCACTCCGACGGACCGGTACAAGCTCCGCTTTACAGCAGAGGCTGCAGCAATCTGCCTGTCGATCTCCCGCTCCATTCTTCCCTCACTCGTGAACAAGACCCTGAGATACTTCAACTCCTTCACTTGGGGCAGGGCCTCATTCCAGACGCGGAGGGTGCATTCCACCCGTTTCCGGCTGAGAATCATGGCCTCGGGTTTGGAGCTGCTGATTCTCATCCCGGCTGCTTCGCACTCCGCTGCGAATCGCGCCAATGATAGCTGGAGGTCCCGGCTTGATGAAGCCAAAAGGACAACATCATCTGTAAAAAGCAGAGATGAGATCCTATGGCCACCAAAGCAGAACCCCTCAACGCCATGGCTGCGCCTAGAAATTCTGTCAATAAAAAAGTTATGAACAGAATCGGTGACAAAGGACAGCCTTGGCAGACTCCAACCCTCACTGGAAATGAATTCGACCTGCTGTTATCAATGCAGACCAAACTCTGGCTCCAGTGGTACAGAGACCGAATGGCCCGTAGCAATGGGTCCGGTACACCGTACTCCCGGAGTACACCCCACAAGATAACCCGAGGGACACGGTCGAATGCCTTTGCTAAATCCACAAAACACATGTGGATTTGGATTAGGAAAATTCCCATGGTCCCTCCAGGATCGTGTAGATCCTCGGCGACCTTAGCTCCAGTGATGGGCGGATCCCCACCCAAACACCCAAGGTCTTCCTCCTCCACGGAGGGCATGTTAGTGGGATTGAGGAGATCCTTGAAGTATTCCTTCCACCTTTTTACAACATCCCCAGTCGAGATGAGCATCTCCCCACTTCCACTGTAAACAGTGTTTGTGGAGAACTGCTTCCCCCTCCTGAGGCGCAGGGTAGTGGTCCAGCACCTTTTTTAGGCCAACCGATAGTCGCTTTCCAGGCCCTCACCGAACTCCTCCCACACAAGAGATTTTGCATCGGTGACAGCTCGAGCTACAGCACATTTGGCCTGTCGGTACCTGTCTGCTGCCTCGGGAGTCCCACAGGCTAATAAGGCCCGATACGACTCCTTTTTCAGCTGGACGGCCCCCTTCACCTCGGGTGTCCACCACCGGGTTCTGGGGTTACCGCCACGACAGGCACCTTCCGGCCACAGCTATGGGCTGCTGCCTCAACAATGGAGACACGAAACATGGTCCATTCGGTTTCCATGTCGCCCACCTCCTTTGGGATGTGGTTGTAGTTCTGCCGGAGGTGGGGGTTAAAGGCCCCTCTGACAGCAGACTCTGTCAAACGTTCCCAGGAGACCCTCACTACACGTTTGGGCCTGCCAGGTCTGAAGGGCGGCCTCCTCCGCTATCGGAACCAGCTCACCTCCTCTCTTCATTCAAGTGTCCAGAACATACGGCAGTAAATCCGGTGACACGATAACGAATTCGATCATCGAACTGCGGCCTAGGGTGTCCTGGTGCCAAGTGCACTTATAAGGGACACCCTTATGTTTGAACATGGTGTTTGTGATGGACAAACCGTGATGAGCACAGAAGTCCAGCAGCCAAACACCTTTTCGGTTTCAGATCGTAGAGGCCATACCTACCAATCACACCCTTCTAAGTCACACTGTCATTGCCCACAGGATGACGAGGGAGTCCCCAGGGGGAGCGTTCTCAAACACACCCCCTAAGGACTCCAAAAAGGGTGGGTACTCCAAACTGTCATTTGGTACGCAAGCACAAACAACAGTCAGGACCCTTCCCCCCACCCGAAGGCGGAGGGAAAGTACCCTGTGGCCTGACTTCTGTTCTGGATATCAGACTTTATGTATATATATATATATACACACACACACACAAGTAATTCTTCATGGATTCACCTGCTAAATAGTTCAATAGGCCTGACATGCTATAGACCTCTGACTAGTTCGGGTAATGCATAAAGTATAACATTTCACAGTGGTTTTTGACTTTGTAATTTGAATAGGTACTTATTACCCATGTCACAAAAAAGCACAGGGCAGCACACGAAGTAATCTCACAGCAAGAAAGTTCTGGGTTCAAGGCTTGGAGGTTTCTCTGTGGAGTTTGCATGTTCTCCCTGTGTTTTTGTGGGTTTTCTTCCACAGTCCATAAACATGCTTATTGGCTGTTTCAAAGAGTTGTTCAGTGTGTACCTGAGATGGGTCCATTCTCCCCACAACCCAAATAGGATTAAGCATTTTAGGAAATGAGTGAAGAATGAAAGAGTTCAGCGTTAAAAACAATTACTATATGAAGCGGAGTGATGTAGAATCAGATAGTTGCAACTGTTGCACTCATGAAGCTGATTATTGCTCAACTCTGATTAGAAGGCTGGTTTCACTACTCACACATAATTGGTTGGGTGGAATTCTGGGGTGGGGTTTTGACTGATCACTCAAAGTGGATAAAGCTGTTTTCCCCCTTAAGGTTTTGTCGTCTGTTTTACTACTTTAAACTAAAGCGGTTTGTTACCACTAGATGAATTGGTGGTGAAGTTGGTTTCTGAAGTGGTTTGGTAAGCATAAATCATATGTGTGCTTTTTTTTTTTTTTTTTTTTTGCTCAGGTAAGTTTTTTTTGTGTTAGTTATTTCCTGTACCAGTCATGGCAGCAGCTATTGATCTGACACAAGAAGGCACAGTTTTGGTGGCCATGGAGTCAACAGCATGTGATCCTCACCACACTGCCTTACCAGAGCTTTCTGGAGTTTCGTCCATTACCTCACAGGTAGTGAAGGTGCCACTAAAACTTCCTTTGGATGGAGTAGTCTTGGTGAACTGACTTTTTGTTGGTGTTTACAGAGTGAGTCTGTTGATGGTTGTGATCAGCAACTTCGAGTTTTCCTCAGAGTTCGTCCTTTCAGTAAAGAGGAGCTCAACCGCAATGAGGACCAGGTTTGTGGCCTTCATATTTAACTGGTTGTTTAAACTTGTGGTTCTCAAACTGGTCACCAGAGCCTCTCAGAAAGTCCATGTTTTTGCTGTTTCCCAGCATTGTGTGGGCACGGAGCAGCCTAATGGCTTTTTTTGACTGACTGCTTGTTGGTTTGCTAGGAGTATCAGCAGTGTAGTAAGCATAGTCCACTTGTATTGCCTTCTTCAGGGTTGTATTGTGTTTGAGAGTGCAGACACTGCTGTGCTCCATGCCCCTAAAGGCTCTGCCACCATGAAATGCAGTGAAAAAGGCATTGGTCAGCAGATACACAGGTTCAGCTTCACCAAGGTACTGTGTTAACATTGACAACTGCTCTTTGTTCTCATCCTCTCTATACTTATTATTATTATTAATTTTTTTTTTTCATTGAATGGTTGTTTATTATGTAGATATTTGGGCCGGACTCAACTCAGACGGAGTTCTTTGACGGGACCATTAGATCTCAAGTTCACGAATTTCTACAGGGCAAAAATGCACTGGTGTTCAGCTATGGAGTAACCAATGCTGGGAAGACGCATACCATACAAGGCATGGAATATTCTACTCCATTAGAGCATTACACAGATACAATAAGGCACAGTGTCTGTAGGTCCTGAAAGTCTCTTAATTGGCCTGAAACTTTCCTGAAGTATTGTAATTAATTAGGGTTGATGGTGGGATTTTAGTGCCACAATGTACAATACAGGGGCATTTGTGTAAACTAGGTATATCAGTTTATTAAAAAAAAAAAAAAAAAAAAAAGGCGAGGGGGGGATTTTTATTAGAGGGGGAAAAAAAATCACTGTATGGCTGCTTGTGTCAGGATCATAAATCTCTTTTAAATGATGGTGGTGTGATCACTTATTTCAAAGATATTGCATTTTATGTATTCTGAAAAAAGAAGTGCCAGCTGAAGCCCCTAAATCCAGGAAAAGCTGTGACCAAGTGTTCAGGCAACACAACACTTTTTGTTATGGATATAATATATAAATCTTGGGATTAATAAATAGACATAGCATCATCCATATCCCATTGATGTTCACCATCAAAGTGAACCAAAACCTTACACGGTCATACATCTCAGCCATCATGGTTTTTCTGCTGTTAGAAGATGCAAATGAGTTGATGTCAACAGCCATTGGCTGATTCCAGTAGGTGGTGAGGAACTTCAGGGTGGAATTTATGAATGACCAAATGACATGTACTGATCCAGTCGGATCGCAGGTTTTCCATGGAATGTGGGTCTAGAGAACATGGACAGAGGTCCTGGCAGTGTTGGATGTACCCTCATACGGTAGACTTTAGCTCTGCCTGTGTTGCATTGACACACTGATGCTCCCAAATAGTGTAAAGCAGCTTTACTTTAAATAGACTTCATAGAATATAGTAGTGTTCCTGTTTTTTACAGAAAAATGTTTAACAACTTGTGTGCAAAATACACTGCCTCCCTATCAAATTATTAGCTTACCTTTTTAGCCTTGAATATAGCATGTAATTACCATGGTGTGCTTTTCAACAAATTTAAGCAGGATAAATATTTCCATTCAGTTGTGCACATGCTGAGCCTTTACCTGACCAACTAAAGTAATGCCGAGGCAATTCTGCTCTGTAATCAAGACTAAAGGTGATGCAGTAAAATATTGGCATGCTGGGTAGTGTATCTATTACTTCTGCCGTATCTGTAAATCACTTGTCTTTTTTGAGGTATGATGCTTCTTCTACTTGTTTTCCCCCCTCTGTTCTCAACTGTGTAGTTTGTGAGAATGCTCTTCAGACCCTGTGTATTGAGGACATTTCTTTTTCATTGAATTGATGAGTGCCTGTTGTGTGATGTACAAAACTTGAGGTGAGTTATAGCCAGGGCTGTAGTGGTAAAAAAAATAAGTGTACACGATGACAGCGACACGATGGCAGGGTGCTTTGAAACCATTTAGCACTTCTTCTCCGCTTTTTATTTACACATTTGCAGAAATTTGTGTTGATCAACTATAAAGTAGACCAAATTAATTCAGTACGTGCAACTCTGCCACTAAAACAAGTGGGTACACGGCGTGTACCCACCACTACAGCCCTGGTTATAGTTTCTTCCAGCTGTTCCTGTGTCTGTGTAAGCGCAGGCTCGACAAAAGACCCTGGTATTTTGCCGCGTGCCCTTGACACTGTGTTCAGGCACATTAGTGGGAGACTGTATGAACATATGGATTTGAGGCCATACCTGAACTCGGATGTGCAGAAACTGGACCATGATCAGATCAAAATGGAGAGAGCTGCCAAGAACGCGCTGTTTAATATGCTGAAGGAGGTACTGATGTCTATACAACTTCTTCCTGGAATGAGGATAATTTTGAGGAAGGATTCTGAAAAGAATAATTTTATTTGTGCTTGCAGGATGGGGAGTTCACCAGAAACAGCAAGAATCGCAGTTCCTCCTCCTCTTCCAACAACAGCCTCTCTTTCTCTGGAGTCTCTTATGATCAGACATGTAATGTTAAAAATTGTTGCTTTAAAAAAAAAACAAAAAACCATGAAGCAGCAGGGCTTGATGCTTCTTTTCCTGTCTGACAGTGGACAGTGCTGAGGGTGCTCTTGACAATGTGGATTATGTTTACTCACTGTGGGTTGCTTACTATGAGATCTACAATGAGCAAGTGTATGACCTACTGCAGCCTGCACTGTCTACCAAGACAAAGAGGCGTGCTGCTCTGCGATTGTGTGAGGACCCTGCAGGAAATTCCTACGTTAGAGGTAAGTGTACGCTTTTCTGTCTTGTATGGGCTAAATGGCCTGCATTACACGTGCTATAGCAATTGTGACCACAAAGGGTGCTAGTTTAATTTTTAGACATTTCCCCATCACACCTAATAGAATAAAAGACTGCAAGAAAAGCTAAATTAATACTGGAATCATTTTAGCTGATTCTGTTAATGGGCTAAGATCACTTAAAATAAATAAAGCTGCCCCATGTGTTATTCCTTTGTGTTGTAGATCTGAGGTGGCTTAATATACAGAGCACAGAAGAAGCGGCTAAAGTTCAACGTGTAGGGAACAAGAATCGCAGTGCTGCTGCCACTAAAATGAATCAGTCATCCAGCAGAAGGTAGTGGTTTTTTTTCCACATCCTTCAATGACTGCAGAGTTTAAATCTTGCTAATCAGGGCTGTCATTGTGAGTACACGCCATTGAGTTGCGTGTACTCACTTAATTTGGTTTACAGGGGTCCCTCACTTTTTTTTTTTTTTTATTTTTTTATTTTTATTTTTTTGTGGTTAATGGGGGGTCTCGGCCCCCGCGAAGACTGAATTGCTGTCAAGTAAGATCGACCCCCCCCCCCAACTGATGTATACGTACATGT
>JAQNCB010000010.1:3970674-3984823 GCA_030068295.1 Euristhmus nudiceps | reverse complement strand
AATTGCTGTCAAGTAAGATCGACCCCCCCCCCCAACTGATGTATGTGTATATAATATAAATAAATAGTCAACACAATAAGTGCTTATAACAATTAAACATTCAAAAACGATGCATAATATAAAATACATATGTGTAATTGTACATAGATGAGAAAGTGTAAGAAATGCCTTTTCTGCCACACGAATGCTGTTATTTCAGAGCCGTCCCAAACCAGAGTTGGTAGTGAGTTCCCTTAACTACTTCCCTGTTCAATAGGAAAGGGACAAGTTAAGTCACTACTGACTTTGTTTGGGACGTGCCCTGTGATATCTCACGAGCTGATTGGTTGAGACGAATTTTCCACCTAATCAGAGTCAGTAGTGACCTTTTTGTGTCGGTTTCATGAACCCCCCCCTCGCCCCCGTATTTGCTTACTGGTACTTTTTTCTATGAATATTTTTAAAAATCTGCGATGCACTGAAGCCTCAGAACCTGAAGCATGATGTAGCTAGGGATCACTGTACTTTATAGTTCATGAACGTAAATTTCCGTGAATGTGTAAATAAAAAGGAGACATGCGAAATGGTGTCAAAGCCCTTCACAGACACGGAGATGAAGAGATGAAGCACTAGTGGTTTCAGTGTGTGCGCACCAGTTTTCCCCCACCACTACAGCCCTGCTTACTATACTGGATTAAAATGTATTTAACTTTAGTTTAATGCATGCAAATTTTATTTATTTATTTATTTTTCCCTCTCCTTTGACACAGCCACAGCATTTTTTCCATTAGGCTGATACGCGTTTATGGAGCTGATGTCCAAGGAATATCAGAGTAAGGTTTTTCACTTATTATGCCTGTGCCAAAAAGTTTATTTGGAGCAAATATTGTTTGTTGCTTTGTTCTGTCATGTAGTAATGTTCATCCAGAGCTTATCTCCTGATTTCACACTTGAAGTTGAATGAATCTGTCGAATACCTGTATCAGGTTCTTGTAGCCTTGAAGGCTTTTGTTTTTACGCCCAATTAGAAAATGCTTGCAGAGATGTGTATATAAATAAGTGTTTTTAAAATTTGGTCCAATGCCTTTGTATCCCTGATTTAGTGTGCTACTTGTGGCATGCCAGAACTTTTTTTTTTTTTTTTTTAAAAAGTTGATTGAATGTACTGTATTGTGTATATTAACAGTCTTGCCGAGAAAAATGGAGCATTAGTGAGATTTTAATTTACTTTTCATGATGAACAGCTTTTGTTCCCCCCCCCTTTCAGGCTTTCTCTGTGTGACCTGGCTGGTTCAGAGCGATGCAACAAGACACAGACCTTTGGCGAGCGTCTGAAGGAGGCTGGAAACATCAATAATTCCCTTTTAATTCTTGGAAAGTGCATTGCAGGACTTCGCAACAACCAAGGTGACAGGTATGGATGTTCTAATGGACACATGTATATCAGTCCAATGGATTGATGTGACTTATTCATTCTGTGGGTGAAGTAAATGAGAAGCTGTTGATTAACCATTCAGTTTGTGCTAATTGGGGCTGTGGGGACATGTATTGTAGGTTTAATGCAGCGTTGTTTAAGGAATATTAACACTTGGCTAGGAAAAACTGCAACACAAGCCTTTTATGTAATACTTGCTTGAGTTATGCCTCTTCAAAGTCTTGTTCTATGATTTATTATGATATTGGTTAATTTTTCTGGTGTAACGGATATTTCATCTGGTTAAGTATCTGTCTTGTTTAGGACCAAGAACAATTACATTCCTTTTCGTGAGAGCAAGCTGACTCGCCTCTTCCAGGGAGTGTTTTGTGGTCGTGGAAGAGCCTCCATGATTGTGAACATCAATCAGTGTGCTTCAACTTATGATGAGACACTCCATGTCATGAAATTCTCTGCTGTGGCCAAAGAGGTACTGCTTCTTTGCCTTGAAGGCAAAGATGACACTTAAGTTAATTCTATTGAAATCTCCAGATTAACATCTTTTCTGTTTGCAAAATTTTAGGCTGCTGGCTTCTGTTGAAATTTTTTTGGAGAGTTATTTAAGAACAGTCTCACAATGATAACATGTAAAAGTACAGGAACTTGATAGTCACACTATCTTGACAGAGTTGTGTTGGTGTTGAAGGGTTTAAGATTAAAATTTCCTGTGCAGTGGGGAAATTAGTTGTATAGTAAAACTGTACTCCTCCTGGTAAGCTGGGCCTTGATGACCTGATTCTACGACTCGGCTTTTAAGATAATCACACTCAAAATTGTTAAAAAGTAGAAACTGTTGATCTATGATTTTGCACATGGACAGACTTTTTAATATTAAGTTTGGATTGAGCTTAACGTTTAAGTGTTCTCTCTTCCTTTAAAGCTGTGGTTGGTAATTTAAAAAAAAAAAAAATTAAATAAACTATATAGCAGACATGGGCAAACTATGGCCTGCGGGCCACATACTCGCATGCCATTTAGGCTTTTTAATCCGGCCCGCCGAACTCGTTCAAATTACAGTAAAAACCTCATTAATTTTCCCCTGTTCCTGCAATGCCCACATTTCCCTCCCCAATAGATGGTGCACTCAAAACACATTGACCGTTTTTGGAGTGGCACTCTTTCACTTGATTTTTCACTTCGTTTCATTTGAGCCCTTCTGTAAAAATGAGCAGACCAAAGAGAAGGAAAGTGGACAGTCGAGTCAAAATTTCCACAACAAAACTAACTCCAGACTTTGCACTGGCAAAAAAGGGAGACCAACAACACTGTTCCCATTGAAATTATGTGAAAGTGTTATGAAAAAATGCACATGGAAAGTTGGGAAGTGCGCTTTTTAATTAAAAGCAATGTGTGCATTTACATGCAGCAGTACAGTGGCTTCATTAACACACCACATATCACTCTTGATTTCAATTTCTACCTTCTGCAGCAGGTTGGATATTTAATAGCGTCTGTGTGCTTGGTGATGGTGCACTGTTTGCGCGTGAAGGTGAGGGAATCTGTGGCGTGTTTGGAGAGCATGCGGTCAGGATAATCCATCCATGATTTTGCGGGGTTTAATACAACTAGATATTATTGAGCTTGAGTATTTCGTTGGGTAATGGTTTGAATGTTAAAACAAAAAAAATTCAAGTAAATGTTGATTTCTTTAAATTTGTACTTTCGATTGAAACGTATTAAAAACACAATCTCCAGGTTTGATAAATCACAGTGCTTATGCTATTTTAATCTATTTACATTTTCTCCTCCCAGTATTGTGCAAAATAGTGTGTAAACACCATATCTTGCATACGCCTTGAGAAAAACATTAACTAAGAGCTATTTTGAATATTTGAAAGACAGTCCTAAGTGCAAATCTGTTAATAAATCGGGTTGTACATTTATTTACGTGTTCTTACTGTATTGTGCTATGAGGTTTGCACACACTACATTCAATGCTTTAGTATATCCGGCCCAAACACTCCGTACAAATGCTCCTGGCCCGGCCGCTCTGTCAAATTTTACAACCCATTGTGGCCTGCTAGTCAAAAAGTTTGCCCAGCCCTTGCTAAATCATGCTCTTAGTTTTGTGGCTTCAGTGCATCATGGATTTAAAAAAAATATATATATATATATATAAATAAATAAATATAAAGTTCAGCAAAATGTCACGAGGGGTCATGGTGTTTCAGATCCCAGCCTCTTCTAATGCTGGGAAATTCGTCACAAACCATCAGCTTGCGAGATTTCAGAGGCAGTGTTCCAAACCGAGTTGGTAGTGAATTTTTGTGGATTTTCACTTGACTTTCACTATTAAATAGGGAAAAATTTGAGGGGAAGGGAGCAAGGTCATTAATGACTCTGGTTTGGAACGGCTCTGAAATGACAGCATTTGTGGCAGAAAAAGCTCAAGTCAAGACATTTCTTACACTTTATTTGCATCTATGTACAATTACATGTATATATTTTTTTTAATCTTGTGCGTCGTTTTCGAATGTTTATTATAAGCATTTATAGTGTTGAATATGTATTTATTGATTTCCATATACTTGTATGCCCCCCCCCCCCCCCCATTAACCGTGAAAAGTGAGGGATCCGTCTACACAACCTTTTAATTTTTTTTTATTTTTATTTTTTTTTTATTTATTTTTTTTAAATTGGCTTATTTATATTGAAAACAACCAATTTGAGATTGAACGAAGATCTGTAATACTGTAACAATCCTGACCAGTCACTAGGTCTTGGTCTGCTGGGAAATATCCAATTAAAAGCTCCCCTGTCTGTTTGTGCCCTTATTGTGCATGAACTAGCAGTCAGGTGTGTGTGAGAGGCCTCTGAGGGCAGACGTGGGTTTAACATGAGGCCTGAAGAGATTGCTTTTGAGTTCTGATAGATTTCCAGTTTACCAATCCCAGCTTTAAGCGCTCAAACGTAGTGTCCACAAGACTCAAAAGTGCACATGAAGGATGTGTCTCCCTATTAAAATGATATTGAAGTTGATCTGGGGTGTTCTTTATTTGAATTTTTGTGCCTCTTCAGGTGGTTCAAGTGATCCAACCTCGCAGTCTCGAGTCTCTAGCTCCACGCCTACTTGGTCGAAATGGCAAGCCTTTGCTTGACAGCCAGGCAGTTGATGGCTACCTGTCAGAAGAGGAGCTGCTGGATAGTGATGAAGAAGCAGACATGTCAATATTACCCCAGGAGGTAATATCTGAAACCCCAGCTATTCTAATGCAGCATGGTGAAGGTAGACTTCCTGCAGGTGAGGTGGAGGTCACTGAATTCCATCATTCTGATCGATGTCCACTGAGCGTGGGGTAAAAATGAATGCATTTTCAGCTTGCAGGATGAGTAATATCTATCCCGAGATGGCAACCCATCAGATATCACTGTGTGTGAGCATTAAATATGCTGAAACAAATGTTGGGCTGTAGAGATGGGTGCAACTAAAGTGTTAAAGAAAAAAACGACTTGAGAAATGGACAAAAATCTGTCTGTTTAGGAACTGTTGAATTTGGTGGAAAGTCTTCGAACAAAACTTCTGGCTGAGCGCAAGAAAAACCTGCTACAAGAGATTCAGATCCGCAGAGAGATGGGTGATGCTATGATGCAGCAAATCATGGAGACTGAAGAATATCACAGGTATGGTTATACTTGGTTTGTCAGTGATTTAAGTCACAGTAAGGTAAGAATTTATTTGTGCAAGAAGCACTTGAATGTCTCCTCCATGCTTGTGTAATTCCTCATCCAGGTTGTTATCAGGTTTAGGGTTTTTTTTTTGGTATACTGCATTATTCCCCCAAGGGAAACTTTCCTCTGCATTTGACCCATCTGAAGTGAACGTGTACACATCTGGAGCAGTGGGCTGCCATACACTGGGGGCACCCAGAGAGTAGTTGTAGGTTAGGTGCCTTGCTCAAGGGCACTTCAGCCATGAAGGACTCACACACTTTTCCTATTGGGGGGCTAAATATAAATATTTTGACACTGAATTTTAAATGTCCTTTTGACTGCAGACATTAGTTTGCTTGTTATTACAATTTTTATTATCTTTTTTTTTTTTTTTTTTTTTTTTGCGCCATTCACAAGTTCCCTCTCAACACGAGTTCTGGGGGGGTTGGGAAGGCGGGGTGCGCAATGAGCAGCTCGCCAGGTCATCGTGGGGGTTTTACACACACACACACACACACACACACACAACCATTCACACTCGTAGGCAAATTAGAACAGCCTATTAGCCTACTATGCATGTTTTGGGACTGTTGGAGGAAACCCACGCGAGCACGAGGAGAACATGCCAACTTCTCACAGGAATGCATCGAACCCAGGACCTTCTTGCTGTGAGGCGGATGTGCGAACCACTGCCCCACCATACCGCCTGATTAAAATTGCATTTAATTTAAAAAGATGCATGATCGAGGGTGGTGTAACAGAATTAATTTTCTGTTCAGATAAAAGTGATATGGCATGGGAACACTTTAAAGGCAGAACGTGGAGGGGACAGCGTTTCTGTAGATTTGGGGACAGTGCCTTGGGAAAGACTGGGTATCCCCAAAGCCTCCCTGGCTGGGAGAATGAAGAGTGAAGGCCAATGGTGGATCTAGTGAGCTGGAATTGGTGCAAGCATCAGTAGTAAAGGCAGATGAGTTACGACCTCCAACTAGTAAACGGCAGTTTCTGGCAGAAGAACAGTGGAGAAGGGGAATGGTGGTCACCCATCGTCCACCTTGTAGAAGGCAATGGTGAACCACTACAGTACTTGGCCTAGTTATACCATGAAAATGGCAAGGAAGATTGGCATTTCATGGTCACCAATGTTCTTTGATTATGGAGAGAGGGAGAGAGGGAGAGAGGGAGAGAGGGAGAGAGGGAGGGAGGGAGAGGGAGGGAGAGAGAGAGAGAGAGAGAGATAAATAAGCACAAGGCTTCGGAAGTTATAATGGCACTCGGGAGCCTGTATTCAGAGATGAAAGAAAGTTTCAAGTTTTTCCTTTGGCAAATGACTTGGATGCCTCATAGTAAATAGCTAATTATGAAATTGGGTTCATAAGTGATGTGCCTATGTTTTAGTCGTCAGATGGCAGATCTAAAAGAGAGCTACGAGGAGAAAATGGAAAGCACGTTTGAGATGTATAAAGAAGCGCTGAAGGAGCACGCCTACCAGTGTGCCTTGGAGCGACTAGAAGAAGAATACGTCCCATTAGAGGAGTTCACTGCTGAGCGTGACCGTGCAAAGGTGTTTATGTATAGAATATAATTATTGATTTTTATTTATTTTTTTTCTTTCCATACTTCATGGCTCACTGACTGAACTTTTCTTGTTCATTTAGGAGCTTGAGAGGCGTGTGAATGATTTGGAACAGAAGCAACATGCTTCTGTGTCGGTTGTTCAGCAGGAGGCCTCAACGAACACTGATCCAATGAAACCAAGCACAGAGGAGGCTGGTTGGTTGATGGTGTACATAGATTTGAGAATTTTTATTTATTTATTTTTTTTAAAATAAGGTTCTTGAATATTAGACTTTTTCTGTTTAGATACTGAGAGGATCAAGCTTCTCTACAAGGAGAAATGTGCTGTGGAACAGGTGTGCGCAGAAAAACAAGAGGTAGTGTGTCAGGCTTGTGCATATTTAAAAAAAAAAACTGTCCTGATTGTTAAAATCATACTTTTAATAATCTAGTGTCATGAACAATTGAAATATGATGGTTTCAAGTTTAATTTTTTTTTTTTTTTTACATCACAGGCCGTTTTTATAATTTAAGACACCAGAACTTATGTAGTTACCTCCCAGTGCTAGATTCACTCCTGCAGAACCCTTGACACTCTTGCCACTCCTTTGGTAGGTACTTGCCAATGAGTAGGGAGATTGAAGAACAGGAAATGTCAGGGGACAGATAAGATCTATGCTGAACAATTGAACTACTCTGTGTCTGAAGTGTTGCAGGGCTACATTATGCTGTTAATTTGGTTTAATATGGTCATGTGCTCAAGGATTGTTGAAATGGTTGGTAGCTAGCATTACGTGTCTGAACAAGCGGGGTCTTGGGTCACTTGCTGAGAACTATAGAGTGCTAAGTATAGTAGCAACTGTGTCTAAAGGATATATTTGGAATCTTTAGTTAAGAGAATTGGAGGAAGCTATGCATGCATCTTCTACCGTCAGAGTTTGGCTTGTAGATTTTTAAGCAACTATGCCAGTTGCTTAAAAACATCAGAAAATCAGTCTACATGTGTAGTGTTTGTGGACCTCAATGCAAAATAGGACTGCGTCCCAAGAGATGCTCTGTCCAAATGGTTGGAGATGTGATTACAGGCCCCGTGTTTTTTATGCATCATATATTTTCACAAAGACTTTTAGTAAAGGAAGTGAACACCTGTTTGAGACTATGGTAGGGTGTCGACAAGGAGCACTGGAATCCCCTTTCTTAACATCTGTATGGATTTTGTAGTGTGTGCTGCATGTTGGGGAAATGAGAGGTGCTTCCAGAAGCAGGCATAATGGTTACTGCATTCCTAATGAAGTGTCACCACAAGAATGTCATTGAAAAAAAGCTATAGCTCATGATATAACCTGATAACTGCAGTGTTGTATACAGATGATATTGTCTCTAATTCGATTGAAGAGTTAAAAAGCACTCTAGAAATCCATGACACCTTTTGCCCATTTTGGGTTGAAAATGACTTTAGAGCAAGACTGAGACAATGGCCTTTAATGTAGACAACGGCATCAAAAACCAGGAGTGCTTGATGACCACTGGCGATAATGGAATAAAAAATGCCAATACAGTACTTTGGACACAGTATTACAAACTATGATTTAGATCATGGGTGTCAAGCTCTTTTTCGCTAAGGGCCACATGCATAAATTTCAAGGTGACCAAGGGCCGAATGATCACTCAAGATCTACTCAAAATGGGCAACTGTGAAATCTGCATGTACATATTATTGGTTTATGCATTTGTCCACTTTTCCTTTCTGACAGTGCTTCATCAGAGATACTTGCCTCGGATATAGCTTTTCAGTATTTTTAAAATTTTCAGTAACACGTCTTCCTCACACATGAATCAGCAACAAATTTATTTGTAAGCAATATTATGCGAATTTTACATCATACTTAAAATCTAGTGGTAGGATGGCAACACCATCATATGACAGTGTGAGCACTTTATTTTTTCTGTACAAAATAGCTCCCTGTAATGTAACGCCATATTTACATCAACTTTCCGTAGAGAATCTGTCCTGGTAGGCATCTCTGCTTCATGGTGACAAGCTAACTTACAAATCTTCCCTGTCATGAATTGCTAGTTGTACTTGAAATAAGTTGGTTCCACCTAGTGGATGGATGACGATGCAAAGAACATATGATAATCATACTGAGTTGGGCCAGGTTTGGCCCGTGGGCCTTGAGTTTGACACCTGTGACTTGCATACAGAAATCGAGAGGCATTCAAGGATCAGTGCAGCTCTTCCAAAGTGGAATGAGTCGAAACGGACCAACAGATCACAGAATAAAGTTGATAAGAGTCCCTTTCACTCTTCAGTACTTCTTTCAAGCTTGGATCTGTTATGACTTGGATGACCAAGAATCTAGAGACCTCAACTAAATGTACACACAAATTAATAACTGTTGAGGTCGTGTCAACTGCTGACACTGGTCAATTGTCTGTAATTCTTGACATCAGATAATAATCTACTGTATTATTTATTAACAGACTTGTGTTGTGTTGTGTGCGCTCTCTCTAGTTGATTGTGTCACTTGAGAAACGAATAAATGATTTAAACGAAACGCTGCAGGAAGCTGGAGAGAGCTACATGGAGAAACTTGCTGAGGTTCAAAATTTCAAAAGCAAGTTTAATCATCAGGTATGTGAACAAATGTGGTCCCTGAACACCCATGTGCCCACCTGCTCACACCTTGCTGCATTTCCATTAACAGGAGCAAGAAAGTGAGCGGTTGCATCAGGAGCTCACTGAAAAAGTGCTGGAACTGCATGCTGTGAAGGAAGACCTGGCCAAGCTAACCTATGACTCTGTAGGGATATCACGCCCAAAACGGGGACTTCTGGTTAACATCAAAGAGTCTATATCCTCCCCAACCCCAGGAAATCTCTGCCGGACAATCAGAAAATCCGTCCGCACTACGGCATCCTTGAGGAAAAAGCCTAACTAATGGTCTGTCATTATGTATCGTTAAGCAGGAGTCTGGAATTTGCCAGAAAGTTTTATTGTAATGTTTGTTTTTATTTAATAAATCTTTTTACCACCATAAATGTAGTTCAAGACTTTAAAATTCTGAAAGCAGTAAATGGTTCATATAAAATCCTGCACTATTTTAAATGTACATGGTTAAGTCTTCAAGTCTGTAATGCTAATGCATACACAAAGTGCAACATACAAACTATAGTCATGTCACATACAATAAGCACCTCAAGGCTTGTATTTATTTATAAAAAAAAAAAAAAAAGCCATATTCTCCTACATGTGGTGAAAAGCATGCAGCTATGCTGGCTGGCCCCTTGACTTGCATACCATGAAGGTAGGTGTGCACTTGATCTGTGATATTTAAATATTAAATCAGGGAAGTCCATATTTTTGGCAACTGAAATGCTTAATTGTGTGACAGAATTGACGCATGTAGTGAAGAATGCCTGTACCTGTAATTTAAATGTGGGCAAAAAAAAAAATCACTAGAGTGAATGGCAGAATGGAACCCTAAGAGTGGAGCTGAAATCTATTTACAAAAGCTTTATTTTTAATGGTTGCTAGTAACTTGAACAAATCTTTTCCAGTTTTTGTGCACTGGTCAGTTTTATGCGGTACATCTGTACAATGGCCACACTACGACTTGTGTAACCACTGTTTTACAAGCATCTTGAGCAGAATCGTAACTTGGAATGCAGTTCGCATGAGGCAGATTGCTCCCCTACTGGTCAAGTTTTAGTCTCTCTTAATCTGTTTCGATAAAATTATTAATTTAGTCTCTCTCTCTTCTAAAGTTTAATCTGCCCAGGCACTCTAGGCACAGTTCAGTGTCTACGGTCTGCCTGAACATATGAGCAGCCAATCCAGCATCAATATTCAGGACATGATAAAAGAGCAAAACTCCGCCCCCATCATGTCTGCGTGTACGTGTCTTGACCTGTATCCATATGAATTTTTGTAAATTGTGCTGCTGTCATGTAATTGGCTGATTTGAATAACTGGAAGTGGTATGTATAACCTGTTCCTATTAAACTGGCCAGTAAGTATAGCTTTAAATCTTATTTGTGCGTTAGACTGGGATTTGAGCACTTTGGTTATTTTACTTTTATAATAAGAAATTAGGCGCAGTGATGAGCACATCTTCCTCACAGGAGGAGGGTCCTGGATTCCAGGCTCAGTCATTTCTCTGTGGAGTTTATGTTCTTGTGCTTTGGTGGGTTTCCTCCCCCAGGCCAAAAATATGCACAGTAGGCTGATTGGCTGTTCACAGTTGCCCCTAGGTGTGCGTGCGCGCAAGAGTATTGCCCTGTGATGACCGGGCAAGTTGTCCATGGTGTACCCTGTCCTCACAGTCGGTTAAGATGGGTGTCAGTCTCCATGTGAGCCTGACTAGGGTCAAGTGGCTTAGAAAATGATGAAAAAATTGATTACATTCATCATTAGACTTTTTTTTTTTTTTTTTTTTTGTGTTATAGTAGTATCTATTGGTGGATGGAAGTAATGCTAGCTTTTCTCACACACATTTTGATGTCCATTACTGACCAACCTGAAAAAAACAGCGTATCATTTATTTTTCTTTTGTTTGCTGAATGACGTGTAGCGTCCATTTAATGAGATCAACTAGCCTTCCTTCAGTGCAGAGAGGGACAGAGTCTGCGATATTTCTTTGTCTCTCACTGTTTCTTCTCTTTGTACAATTCGAGGGAGTCTTTCCTTGGCATAGTGCACTCTGCTGTTCCAGCACTCACATTTGTAAAACAAATTTCAAATGAAATTTTATGATGTTCATACTCTTGCATGGTGTCATGGCTGGCTTTGGTACTGGCCCTCTGTTGCGGTATAATAGTCTTCCAGCACACTTTGCATGTAGTCAAATGTGGGTCGCTCCTCTGGTTTGGCCTTCCAGCATGAAGTCATGATCTCATACAGTTCGGATGGGCAGTTATCCGGACACGGTATGCGATAGCCGCGCTGCACTCGTGCCATCACTTCACCGTTGCTGAGACCTGTGGTAGAGTGATGAAATATCAGGACCTTCAGACACTGATTTAATATGGGTATTGTGCTTCTTTGTATGATTTCCATAACTGAACATCAATTCAAAAAGGGCTACCATGAATGATGAGCTGTTTACTTGAAATAGTTTGGCTCCACCTAATGGATGGATGATGAATTGTGTTTTAAGGTGGTGGTTGTAAAGAACGTACGATAATATACAGTTGACCCTCAGTAGACCGAACTAAATCCGCCCATCCGATCAAAATCCCCTTTGGTCCGCTCGATCGGTTCAGTAGACTTTGTCCACTAGGTGTCATGAGAGCGCCAGTGCCTATAACTGAAGATCAAGTGTAGCGGAAAAAGAAGCGCATAGTAGTATCTGTGCTCGTGAATCATGTGGCGATAATGTCCGCCGTGATAAACTTGCTCGTGACATGGGAATAAACTGTAAAGGCTTACACAGGTTGGTTGTTGCGGTTTAGAAATCGTCATGGTATATGTAATAAGGTTGAGCACGGCAAAGCGGGAAGTGCTAGCTTTTCAGGCGCCAGTTAATTGAATTACTATATTATGTATTTACTGTACAGGTACAACATAAACTTATTTGGGTGTTAAATGTTCAGTACTACTGTGCTTTTACAGAACTTTGAGGGGATTTTACTTGTACAGTGTCCAGTATGAAGTATAGCGCCCCCCCCGAAAAAAAAAATCACTTCACTCGGATGGACTATTCACTCATCCGGACACCAGGCCCCCCTGTTAGTCTGTACAAGTGAGGTTCAACTATACATAAAATGAGTTGGAGGGCCAGATTTGGCCCGTGGGCCTGGAGTTTGACACCTGTGCCATAACATGTTAAATTTTTCATGCTAACATTTTTTTTCCGACATTCAAATTGCACTTAGTGACTCTTGGTGAAGTATAAATGTGTAAACACCAACCAGCAATAACTTTAAAACCCCCGTGAGTCTTATTACAGTGGCATCTGTCAGGGTGTCGGGTACATTAGACAGCAGATGAGGAGAAATGACTTGGAATTAAGATCTGCCGTCTGGGGTGTGTGTGTGTGTGTGTGTGTGTGTGTGTGTGTGTGTGTGTGTGTGTGTCTGGGATGCCTTACTTGGTACAAGAAAGGTATGACAGTAAATCAGAAACAGATTCGCAGACGCCAAGGGCTCACTGATGTGATGCGCGGTGGGGAGTGCAGGCTAGGGTGTGTGGTCTGATTCCACAGAAGAGCGCAGATTGCTGAAAGTGTTAATTCTGGCTATGATAGAACGGTGTGTAGCTGCAGATCAGTCAGAATGTCATGTTTGACTCAGGTCCACTAGTACAAGTGCCTACAATGGGCATGTAAGCATCAATACTATACCATAGATCAGAGGGAGAAGGCAGAGTAGTCTAAAGAATCACATTTTCTTTTATATCATATGGACATTTGAGTTCAGATGTCCATATGATATAAAAAATGCCCTCCTGCTGAAGTTAGTGTTATGGCATGTGGGAGGAATGATCTCCTCTGCCTGTCAGTGGAGCACGGCAATGATAGCAGCCTGTGGCTGATGCTGCTCCTCTGTCTGTTGATGATGATGATGATGTGCGGTGGATACAGGGGATCGTCCATGATTGGCAGGAGCCTGCTTAGTGCCTGTCACTCCACCACGGATGTTATGCTGCCTAGTTCTATGCCAACCCCCGAGCCCACCTCCCTCACCAGTTTGGACCAGTCTGTTCATGTGCATCTCATTAATGTACAAGCCACCAAAATCAGTGTGATGTTCCAGGCAGTGTTTTGCTCGGAATTCGTGTCCCAGAATTGTGGATGTAACTTCAACACGTACTATAAACGTAAATGTTGCTAGAGATCAACTTCACGCCTTTATGATAATGGTATTCTATAATGGCAGTAGCATTTTGCAGTGGCATAAAGTGCCCTGCCATACTGCAAACTGTTCAGGAATGGTTTGAAGAAAATTATCCTCCAAATTCCCCTTCTGTGGGATGTGCTGGATAAACAAGTCCAAACCATGGAGCCCAAACCTTGCAACTTGCAGGAATTAAAAGCTGTGCTGTTATCTTGGTGTGAGATATCACAACACATACTCAGAGGTCTTGTGGAGTCTATGCATTAATGATACAGAGCCATTTTCTACACAAGTAGAGCTTCCAAAATAATAAGCTGGTGACTTTTTTAATTTTATTTTTATTTTTTTTATTATTAATGACAAGGTTGATCAGTGTAACAGTGAAGAACAACTGTTTTTGCCACTAGAGAGCAGCACATACCACTTTGTGTTTAGGAGTCTCTACTAGAGTACAAGCTTCCAACCCTGGTCCTGTTCTGCACATTTTAGTGATTTCTACTCCCAAAAACGGGGCAGCGATGGCCTGGTGGTAAGGTGCTGGATTGCTGATCCCAGGGTTGGGGGTTCAAGCCCTACTGCCAACAGTTGTCACCGCTGTCCCCCCAGTGCAGCTAACTGGGTTACCAAATGCAGGCCATGTCTCTCACTGTC
>JAQNCB010000010.1:3798505-3808566 GCA_030068295.1 Euristhmus nudiceps | reverse complement strand
CTCATGGCGTTTCAAAGCACCAGGGAACGGGGTCGCTGGTCGGGGTCATTTTGTCGCCATTCAATGGAGACTTTGTCTGGGGAACAGCGCAAGATTTAGATTTTTTTTTTTTTTTTCTCAACTGTGACAAAGGATTGAGCCACGTAGGAACGGGTTTGCTGATCTGGGAATGGTTCTTTTTGTTGCTGTTCTCAGGGGACTGTGTCTGGGACGTGGGCACAATATTTAAAGATTTTTAATTTTCCGTGTGTCCCCGAACGCCGCGCAAGCCGAGAAACACAAAGTTTTCCTCAGACCTCCTCCTGTCAAGTGTCAAAAGAACAATTCTGCATCACTCACTATACATCCAACAGTGTCCATCAGCACTTTCGCCCAACGTGGGGGTTGGTTATGTTGTGATGAGTTTGCCAGCCACAATTGCAATAGATAGGCGCATACACTTCAGTGGAGCGGTTCCTACGTCATGTTCTCGTGAATGCCGCCAGATTTTAAACGCTGATGGGGGCGCCCTCTACTGAAAAAAAGTGAACGAAAATGATTTTATTTCTACACAGAACATTCATACTCCTAAAGTACATGCGTGATAAGACTTTATGATGTTAATTCTTTCAATTGGGAAAGTTTGAAAATAGGGTTATGTATGGCTTTAAGGTCATCCTGCCAGAACATGCTTGATGAGAACCACAAAACCGTCTTTCATATTTGTGAACATCTAGCCACCCCCCCACCTTTTTAATGCCTTATTTATAACCCATAGCTTTGGCTAACTGGTGAACACAAGCACCAGCAGTTAATTGTGCTCTCAAAGTGATGTCAACCTGTCGACATTCACCCTGGTGATGTGCAAACATTGGCCCAGTGAGAAAGTAGAAAAGCTGGTCATGCCAGTGCATTCTGGAATGGGAGAAAACTTTCAGAGCTACCGACCTATCTTGTACAGACGGGTTGATGTAGAAGTGGGTACTTGTGCTTATCCTCCTGAAATCTGTAAATTAATCTTGTGTGTCTTCTCGTTTCTTCACACTGCTTCTGTCCCTAATCACCCCATAACTATTGAACTTGATCAATGTCTTCAAACAAAGAGAAGTTTGGCAAAAAAAGTAATACCCAGCAGCTCTCATATGAGGACCTTATAAGGACATGCACACAATATTGTTGGGAAAAATGATGTCCTCATATGAGGACAGTGGGGGCTCAAGAGGTTATTCCATCATCATTATCTTGCCCTACTTGCATCGCTTACATAACAACCATGCTTATAAAACTGCTTGTTGCGCATTTTCAGAGAACTGATCTCGTTCATTCACAAGAAGCTTGTTTTCCTATTTTCTGTTCTGCAGATTCTTTGCTATGATCCTGACCCATTTCTGATCAGCCAGCACATGCATTCAGCTGTTTGGTCTGAGTCATTACTGGCAGTGGATACAGCAGATAGATAATGAACAAGGTCAGTTGTGTACATATGCATCCGGCAGAATTTCGGTAGAAAAGCACAGAAGTCCCAGAGTAGAAAGTTAATTGAAAGCAGGTGTAAATGCTACTCAGCTGCAAACATTTAAAACAATCTCTCTTTCTCACTCAGTCATGAACCACTTACTCCTAATTGGGTTGGGGGGTGGCTGGCGCCTATCTCAGCCTAGCTACACCCTGAAATGTTTGCAAAAACATTACAGGAAAACACAGACACGACCATTCACTCTTACAGCTAGGGACAATTTGGAATAGTCAGTTAGCCCAATGTGTATGCCTTTGGATTTTGGAAGTAAACCAGAGTACCTGGAGGAAACTCACGCAAGCATGAGGAAACTCCACACAGAAACACCCAAGGTCAGGACTCGGAACCACGACCTTCTCACTGTGAGGCAGATGTGCTAACCACTACACCATTGTGCCGCCCCTTCAAAACCCGGCTGTGAAAAGGTTTGTCCTGAATAATTATTAAAGCTTTGTGTAGAAATGTATCTTGATTTCTTGTAACTGTATCAGATACAATATTCAAAGAGCTGTGTGTCCCATACACGTTCTAGTGTTTCTACGACAAGTACAGCCACATACAAGATAACCTAATGTCCATGTAGAAGCTGTAGAATAAATAAACAGATGCAAGAATTAAATATCATTCCCTTAATCCTAATAGGGATGTGAGGAGGCTAGAGCCTATCACAGCTGACTCTGTGCGAAGGCAGGGTGCACTATGAACAGCTTGCCAGATCATCAGAGCATCAATCCCTCCCCCCACATACACACACATGCACACACACACACACACACATATACCCAATTGTTCACACTCAAACTGAAACCTAGGGGCAATTTGGGACAGCTAATTAGCCTAATGTGCATGTCATTTGACTGTGAAAGGAAACTGGAATATCTGGAGGAAACCCACACAAGCATAGGGGGATCACACAAACTCCACACAGAAACATAATCACTGAGCCCTGGACTTGAACCCTGAACTTTCTTGCTATAAGGTGGATATGCATCCTTACACATCAGTCACACAAACTACTCGCTATAGATGAGGGGTTAAATGCCTTGCCCAAGGGGACTTCAGTTGTGGATGTTTTCCTGTCATTCGTGGGAATTGAACCTGGAACCATTCAGTCAAAAGCCTTCAATCACATTCACAAATTTTAGGCCATTGCAGTGCTAGGCTAAGTAGGAGCCCTTCGTAGATACAATCCCTCTCCTTTCATATTAGATTCTCTCTCTCCCTCCCTCTCTCTCCCTCTCCTTCTCCCACTCCCTCTCTATTTTTAAAACAACAACGACAACAACAATAACAACAACAACAACAACCACAACAAAAACATCAATAATAATAATAATCATAATAGCCCCGTGACAGCCTGGCGAGCTGTCCAGGGTGTTCTCTGCGCTCGCCCCAAGTTGGCTGAGATGGGCATCAGCCTAACTATGATACTAATTAGGATTAAGCGTTTCAGAAAATGAATGAATGAATGAATAATAATAATAAGTAGAATAATAATAATAATAATAATAATAATAATAATAATAATAATAGTAGTAGTAGTAGTAGTAGTAGTAGTAGTAGTAGTATTATAATTAGTAATAATAATAATAATAATAATAATAATAATAATAATAATCAGAGCAACACTGGAAAAATGTTTGGTAACATTTGATAGACATGCCATCTATCTACCTTTTTATCTGGCTGCACAGGCATTAAAGACCAGATAGACAGGATTGGTGATAAAATGAAAACAGAATCTCTCGTCAAATCCCCACAGTGCTTAGTACTTAGTTCAGTGACCCTGTTTCTGTCACAGTGTTTGTGTCAGGACAAATTCCAAGTGTCTGTGGTCACGGTATAATTTGATTAGCTTGCGGGCTCATTATCAGGGAGCTGCAGGAACAAAAGTATGTCTCTGTTTATATGGATGAATCTATTCTGATTCCTGATGCATATTACTTTTAATTACATTTTTCACACAAATGCATCATCCCTTTCAGCTTTTTGATTACTGAGGTTTGTCTGTATTATTTGACTGCACCAATATGTACAAATGTGTTGTGGATGTGGCTGAATCCTGTCCTTTAAAACAGGATTCCCAGTGATATAATTAAATAAGATGGGTCAGGCAGCACCATGGCATTGTGGTTAGCATGGTGCTGGGTTCGATTCCTGGGCTCAGTTGATTCTGTGTGGAGTTTGCATATTCTCCCTGTGCTTGCATGGATTTCATCCAGATACTCCAGTTTCCTCCTACAGTCAAAAGACATGCACATTACGCTAACTGACTGCTCCAAATTGCTCCTAGGTGTAAGTGTGAGTGAGAATGGTTGTATGTGTCGCCTTGCAGTGCTTTTCTGAGCTCTCCATGGTGTTCCCCGCCTTTGCTCAATGCCTGCTGAGATGGGCACAGCCTCCGTAGCCCTCTTAGCAGTAAGCGGTTTGGATGAGTGCTGATTCTTTATAATGATATGAATTTGCAGTAATTTTTAAAAAGTTATACGTGTCCACAATATAAATAGACTCGTGCTATAACATAGAACAACGTAGAACACCTCAAATCAATGTGCATCTCATAAGAAATCTTTGGTTGTTCATCGGGGCCACAGTTCAGAGTGGAAGTAGAACCATTTCCAGGAAGCTTACAGTTCTAAACAATCCCCTAAAGCAGGGGTCCCCAACCCGTTACCGGTCCGTGGACCATTTGATACCGGTCCGCAAACAAAATATTTCATGGTACAAATTATATATTTTTTATTAGACCTTCCCGATTTTATTTTGAAAAATGACTGTTTCCGCCTTCGCCTTACTGTCGCACTTGACTCTGTTGCATCATTTCACACATTAGCTAACTGCAATTATGATTTTAAGCTAACCCAAGCAAGCCCTTCAAAAAAATGAGTCAAAAACTAAACATGTGCCTCGAACCGGTCTGCGGAAAAATTTTCATACATTAAACTGGTCCCTGGTGCAAAAAAGGTTGGGGACCCCTGCCCTAAAGAACACTCTTGATCTAGATATGCAGACGCTAATAAAGAGTGAGAGGGAAATGCTGGGGGAAGAAATGATAGCTATGTGGAAATGTGACAAATGCCCATGAATAGTGCAATTAGATCACTGCTGTACAGGAGGAGGAAGGTAGAGATTCTCTTTCTTGCCAGCCAGAAAGCAAATGAGAAATAGACAATGCCAAGTTCTGGCCCATACTAGTGATATTAACACATATCATTACATAATACCGGTACATCGTGGATGGTTCCTATTCGACGTGGACTCGCCATGGATTTATTTCCTCAGGGGGGATTTGTGTACAAAATGTATGTTCTTTACTAAGTCGAAAACTGCAAGATCAGCACCGCCTGAGAGAATTTTAACAAGAAATGGTCAACAAATCGAAATGGTAGCTACCTTTAAATACCTAGGATTTAAGGTTACCTAGGTAACTAGTCCAGCAGGCTGGTTTAAAAAAAAAATTCGAGCCCTGTTATAAGAACATAAGTATGTGTAAAAATTTCATATATAAGTCGCACTGGAGTATAAGTCGCACCCCTGGCCAAAGTATGAAAAAAACTGCGACTTATAGTCCGGAAAATACGGTATTTGGAGTACTTCTCTGGTCTTCCTGCTCACTTTATATTTAACCTTATTTACCTTCTCACTTCATATATATCCAGTATAAACAGGACTGTAGTGGTAAAAAAATAAGTGAGTACACGATGGCAGCGAAGCGACCTTGGTGGGCGGAGCGCAGCGTGGGGGGGCTTTGAAACCATCTAGCGCTTAGCACTTCATCTCTTCGTCTCCACATCTGTGAGGTGCTTTGAAACCGTTTAGCGCTTCATCTCTGCTTTTTATTTGTACATTCACGGAAATTTACTTTGATCAACTATAAAGTAGACCAAAAAAGTCAGTACACGCAACTCAGATACTAAAACAAGTGGGTACACGGTGTGTACCGGCGTGTACTCACCACTACAGCCCTGGTATAAACTCTTGTATAAGCCTACTTGAATGTTTTTCTGTACAGTAAGTGAAACTCAACCAAATCAAAGTCAAATTCCTTATGTGTGTTCACAAACACAATAAAAAATATTCTTATTCTGATTCCCAAACCATTGGTCTTCTTTTCAGCCAATTAAATTTTTATCATTCTAGTGTAGCACGATATTTTATTAATTCATTCATTTTCTGAGCCACATATTCCTAAGTAGGGTCACTGGGAGGCTGGCGCCAATCTCAGCCGACTCTGGGCGAGGGAGGGGTATACCATGAACATCTCACCAGGCAATCGTATGGCTAACACACACGCACACACACACACACACACGCACACACACACACACACACACACACACACATACACATATAAAACCTTTCACAGACACACTCACACCGAGGGGCAATCTGAAACTGCCAAATAGACTGCTATGAATGTTTCTGGACAATGGAGGGAAACTGAAGTATGCAGAAAAAACCCCACACAAGCATGGGGAGAACGCCACACAGAAACACCCAAGCCTGGGAATCGAATCCAGGATTTCTTACTTTGAGACAGATGTGCTAACCACTGCACCACCATACCACCCACACCACAGTTCAAAGGCTTCAGTTTTGCTTGTTATTGTTTTGTTTATAGATGAGGTTTCACATAAAATGTTGATGTGGTTGACTGGCTACTCTAAAATGGCCATAGGTATGAATGTTAGAGTAAATGGATATTTGTGTTTGTGTTAGCCCTCCAGGAGACGGGAAAACTGTTCAAGGTGTAATCCCTTAGTTTTTCGCTTGAAGTCAGCTGAGATTGGCTCCTGCTCCCCCCACAACCCTTAAGGGTAATTGGTATAGATGAAGGATAGATGGATGGATATATATTTGCAATGTATACATTTTTCATTCATTCATTCATTTATTCATTCATTCATTCATTCATTCATTTTCTGAACCACTTAATCCTAATTAAGGTCACAGAGAGGCTGGAACCCATCTCAGCCAACTCTGGGTGAGGATGCGGTACACCATGGACAGCTCACCAGGCCATCGCAGGGCCAACACTCATGCAACCATTCACTCTCACTCACACCTAGGGCTGATTTAGAACAGCCGATTTGCCTACTGTGCATGTTTTGTTTTTTTTTACTGTAGGAGGAAACCGGAGTACCTCGGAGGAAACCCACTCAAGCACGGAGAGAACATGCAAACTCCACACAGAAACGCTCAGGCTGGGAATCCAACTCAGGCCTTTGGATCCTAAAAGTATTCCAAACCAATGAACACTTTACTGGCATCTGTCTGATTTGTTCTGTAGTGTGTCCATTGTGCAGCAAAGATTGTAATATTTCTTCTGAATATAACTTCAAATTCAAAAACTAACCAATTTTTACCCTGGTCCTCTATATCATAAGGTCTATTTTCAAGTTTGTTATAGTGGTCATTCCTGTTAGACCCCACCGTACTAAGACTAAGCGCCTCTATTGCTAAGATTAATTGCCTCTTTGCACCCAGCAGTATAAATGGGTACGAGTAATAAAAACTGGGACAGTAACCTGAGATGGATTAACGTTCCATCCAGGAGGAGTTGAACTCCTTGCTTTATGCCATGGAAACTGGAAATAAGCACCAGCCTGATGAGCCACAAGGCTCGGCCCGACACAGTGGCCATTCTTCATTAAAGCTGAGCAGAACTGAGTGCAGATACATATACCTTCCTGGGTTAATTAACTGACAGTGATCAAGCGGAATGATTCAGTAATGCAGTACAGTATTAAAATTGAAAGTGATTTCAGGGAAACTGATTAGCTTCATCTGTATGGATGCAAAACAATTAGCACAAAAATTCAGACAATGAATGAATGAATGAATGAATGATTGCCACGTGACAGCCATATGGTTTACAAATGTCCATTTTTTGATGTCCATACTCTACTGAGTACTCGTACACCAATTCTGTGATGATATACCAAAAATCCTAGTTGTAGTTTTAAAAGGTAGGTTTTACATAGTGTATAAATAAGGTGAAGAGCAAAGCAGACAGAGCTAAAGTGTAAATGAATTTGAAGAGAAGATTACTCTACTCATGAGCCAAAATGTAAATCGTATAGCCCAAGTTGGCTCATTTCTCTTGCCTGAGTATTGGAAGGAGGAATTACCTATTGACGAGGTGTCATGTTTCTATAGCTTGCAGTCTTTGCTCCCCTCGTATATATTTAAAGTAGTGCCATTTAATGTAAATTATTATATACATGGGAATGGTGCAATCTCATTAGCCCGCTATCTGTGGAATAAGAAACCTTATTTATGGAAGATAATGCATGAACCAAATTGTTGGACAAACAGTTTAAGTAATACTGCACAAATTATATTATCAATTCCTGTAAACACTATTTATTAATTCAGGAGTGCACTTGCAAAACCTGATAAGTCAAGTTTTGTTAAAAAAAAAGAAAATAAACCCCGGAGTTATTTCCCTTAGCCTCTTTTTAGGCCCTTGCATCATGGATCATGTTGAGAAGGCAAACAGGAATCTATGGAACATTTTTCTTAAAAAACTGATTAACTTGACTTAGCATGTTTTGCAAGTGGACTCTTGAATTGTGACGATTTCTACATTTTTTTTCACCCCTCGGCAAAGGCTGAAAGCTTTCCCAAAGCGATATTGTCGTCAGTTGCACCATCCAGTGAGACTGTCTGTCCATCATGGCCCATGGACACTGTAGAGCCTCCAGTAATTGCTCAATCGGCATAAAACTTGTTAAGGTGGATGCTAAGATCCATCTGGCTGTGCTTGTTAGGATCCATTAGCGAGACCAAGCAGATGGCGATGGGTGAAAACAAAAATAGACTTTTATTGAGGGTATTCCCAAAAAACACTGACTGAAGTCAAAACGAACAAAAACACTGCACACAGTCTCTGTGGCAAAACAAGACAGGGTAATCATGAATAGTTGGAACGTGACTCTACCGACATTCAGCAGGCTGACGGGATTACCAAACTCAACGCAAAACAGTCTTTCTTTCCATGACAGACTATTCCAAACAAACGCACAAGCACATAAACGGTTAAAGTCCTTATATCCGTGACTGAACATAAACGGTAAGATCCAGCGCCCATAGTTAACCACGGCTATATAGCCAACTAAAACTCAACACAGGTGCAGGGCGGGCCAAGCCACTCAGCGTGCACTGAGGCCACGAAGAAGAAGAGGGCCGCCACGACCCACAACAGCGCCCCTAGTGGCAGGGCCGTGCAGTGTTGTGACAAAAACTTAGGTTTAGGATGTATTATGGACACAGCCAAAGGCCTATTGAAAATCAGTTTGAAATGGTAATTATTACAATTGAAATTAGTTAAATTATTAACTAGATTTATAAGTACTTCTAGTACTATGGCAGCGGCGCATGCACACACGGCAGCTCAGAGCTCTTAGGTTTTTTTCCCATATCTTTTTGTTGTTTATGTTTCAAGGACTTTTAGGCATAATACAGTATGGAAGGGATGAACTGTTGGTGCTAGGGAAAAATTATGGACTTATTGAACCTCCAAAGCTGGATCTTATTCCATTGGAGCTGCAGCGGGCCACATGAGCTCTCACCATCTCTCCTCTGTGGCCCAGGAGATGGAGGAGACAGCATAAACAGAAGTGGGGTTAGCGGGGCGGTCTGTGTGCTAGGCTACATGCTAACCTGTCATGTCACTGCGCGATTCCATCACCGGGAGGCTCCCTTTCCACAGACATCTCCTGACATTAATACGCAGTGGCATGACTCCAAGCCCCAGTTGAACTCAGTTTTGGTTAATCAGTGTCTGTGTATTTAAAGCGCCCTATGCGCTCTGTTCGTTAAGGTATTATTTTCTTTGTTTCGGTATACTTTGATTCTGTCTGTTGGACAATCTGCCTCAGGAAGCTCAGTTTGTGGATGTATCTGGTTTTTTTTTTGGTTTCCCTCTCGTGATTTTCAAGTCCTGGATTCCTGTTCCTGTCAGTTTAATTTATCCTTTTGTTAATAAAGACTTTTTTACTCATCCGCTCTCTCCACCCGTTTTGGTCGTTGCGAATGGGTTCTGTCTCTCCTCACGCTGTGGATTTATAGTCCCAGCGGTACCACCGTAACACTAACCCACACAGACCGGCGCTATATGTAACATGGACGGAGCTATATAATATTATGTTTTCATGGTGTTTATGTAGCCAAACTTTACAATAATATTACTTGGTAATATTATTAATATTATGTAGCGTTGTTTGAAGAATTGTACATATATACTGTATGTGGCAACAGAGGAATAAAGTTGATGAGCCATACAATGAAGTTATGGGAAAGAGTAATGGAAGATCTGGGGGAGGGGCTCAAAGGCGAGCGCCTGGTGGACGGGCTTCTGACCATGGAGCCCGGCCGGGCCCAGCCCAAAAGGGATACATGGGTTCGTCCTCCCATGGAACCACCATCCGTGAGAGGAGCTATGGGGGTCAGGTGCAGTGTGAGTTGGGTAGCTGCCGAAGGCATGTGTTCTGTCGGACTGATCCTCGGCTACTGACTCTGACTCTTGGGACATGGAATGTCACCTCTCTGGCGGGGAAGGAGC
>JAQNCB010000010.1:3782121-3792714 GCA_030068295.1 Euristhmus nudiceps | reverse complement strand
CTCTCTCTCTCTCTCACTCACTCTCTCTCTCTCTCTTTCAGTCTCTCAAACACATGCACACATACACACATACACACACACACACACATACACACACACACACACACACACACGCACATGCACACGCACACATACATACATTCAATTCACACACACACACACACACAAATTGATATTAATATCTACTGACATTATCAATTGAGCCAAGTTTATATGATATATTTATGTATTTATTATGAATTAATTATATTATATTATAAATGTATTTAAGTACATATTTATGTATATTATATGCAGATAATTAAACCTTGTTTTAATGTCGGTAACAAAAAAGAAAACTTTGGATCATTCAGGTTTTTATTTGCTTGTTTGTGTGTTTTTTTGTTTGTTTGTTTGCTTGTTTCTTCCATTTTCCTCATTCGGACCAGCCAAATGTATAACTATCTGATATCCATGTAGTGCATACTGTAAATCCAGCTGCATTCTGGTAAGAAGGATCTCAAACACAATCCACATACATGCATTAAGTGCAAATTGTGCAAATTACAATTATATAAAATATATTTATTTTTGTTCACATCCCATTTTCGACACAGTGACAAGAGAAGAGCAGCAGCAAAATAGCTTGTGTGTAGTATCTCAGTTAATTTTGTTACCACCTAAGTATAAGTGGTAGTTTGCTAAGGTCCATTTCCATCGCTACTCATTATAGTGGGACAATATGCAAATGTGTACACTCACACGCGCACACACACACACACACACACACACACACACACACACACACAAAAGGACGACGTACTATTAATAAATATAATAACAACCTTTCCTCCCTGAATTTTATGAACCCACGTACAACAGCACCAAAACTGGTCAAGAAGATATTATACCAAACTGTATATAGAAGTGATGCTTGGGCTGATTCTGTTAAGCCTAGACTGTAGTTTCAGCAAATCTGTGCCACCATACCAAATGATTCCACAGTTGTGAACAAGAAGGCACATATGAAATATACTTACATGTGTAATAAACAATAGCAAGATTAATTACTCTCTTTAATTAATAAACTATAGATGGTATCAGCACAGTATTAATTACACAACAGGACAGAGAGCAGAGCATAGTGTAATGTTTTGGTTTTTTTCCACTAAAGTGAGTCGCAGCATGAATTATTAATGCAGGTATTACACACTTGAAAGACGAAAACAATCTCTAGTGCAGCTGTTTACTTTGTTTGTGTGTGTGTGTGTGTGTGTGTGTGTGTGTGTGTGTGTGTGTGTGTGTGTGTGGCAAGCATCATTTTTACCATGCCCTTGATGAGAGCTCAAATATAATAGTTTACTTATTGTGGTATTAATGGGCAATTATTTACCGAAGGTGTGCTAGATGTCACTAATTAGTCAGAAGAGTTACTAGCATTCAATTCAGCAAAATGGGGGGTATGGTGCCGTTGTGTTTAGCATGTGCGCCTCACAGCAAGACGTTATTGGGTTGGAAGAAGCAAGAAGTCCTGGGTTGAAAGTTTCTGGAGTTTACATGCTCTTGGTTCCTTTTGGAGTTTGCATTTTCTCCTTGCTTGCATGGGTTTCCCTTCCGTGCTGCGGCCTCCTCCTACAGTCCAGTGTGTGTGTGTTTGTGTGTGTGTGTGTGTGTGTGTGTGTGTGTGTGCACTGGGCACGGCAATGGTCTGGCGAGCTGTTTGGAGCCCAGTCTCCCCCAACCCTGGCAGGATTAAGCAGCTTGGCTAATGGATGAGTGAGTGTAAGAATTCAGCGACATCCACCAAGTCTAAGGTGAATATTTCTGTTTGTATATACTACACTGGGATATACTGTATAAAGCAAACTAAAATTAGTATTTTAACCAGTGCAGCTAACTGGGTTATCAAAGGCTGGCCATGTCTCTCACTGTCTGTGGTGAGAGGTACGTAAAAGAACAATTGCTGACTTTCAAGAGTAAGCTGCACAGCCGTCAGCGTGTTTCTATGCCCTATGATGGCCTCGTGAACTGTCCAGGGTGTACTATCCCCTTTCCCAGAGTCGGCTGAGATGGGCGCCAGCCTCTACACGACCCTAATTAGGATTAAGCGCTTCAGAACATGAATGAATGGACCATGTCAGAGTCTGGTCAGGTGATCTCTGTTTGCTCTGAGCAGAGCTAACCACTGTGCGACTAAAAGCGGGGGGGGGGGGGCTGGCGCCCATCTCAGCCGACTGTGGGTGAGGGCGGGGTAAACCCTGGACAGCTCACCAGGCCATCGAAGGGCCAACACACATACAACCATTCACACTCACACCGAGGGCTAATTTGGAACAGACAATGAGCCTACTGTGCATGTTTTTGGACTGTGGAAAGAAACCGGAGTACCCGGAAGAAACCCACGCTGAGAACATGCTTTCTACACAGAAACACCAGTGACCGTGAATCGAACCCAGGCCTTCTTGCAGCTAAAGGCGACTTCCTAAATGTATTCAGAACTCTGGTGTATAGTGCATGGAAACATAAATGACTATGTAAAAAAAAACAAAGAAAGCAAAATAATACGAGTTTTTAATGGTGTGTTTTTCCATTTATTTAAAGCGTGACAATAATGATACCATCTGAACTAACTGTCCATGACAAACTGTGATTCACCACTTTTGATTCAAACATTAACCAGTCAGAGTAGTGCTTTTTAATCCCCAGATAACAGACCAATCAGATCACAGATGACCTGTGGTGTAGTATTATACTGGTAGATTTCAGCACTTCCATCAAAATCAGTCACTGACAGAATGCAGAATTTTTGCTGCATATTTGAGAATGTAGGCTGATGCAGGAAATCAGTCTGTTTATTGTTCATTCCAAGAAGCCTGCACTGAAAATCTTGGAGTCTGATTTACAGAGGGCTAACCCAATTTCACCCCGAAGGAAATATCATGTATTAAGACCACATAACAAGTACATCTATTATCAACAAAAGAGCTCCCCTGAGTAATAGTCATTAAAGTAATCAAGTGTGCCTGGGATTTAATCACAAACATTAACTTATTTTCAATCAGAAAACTCAAAAAAAAAAAAAAAAAAACCTGCACCAAGTGAAATGCACAGTATGAAATCCTTTTGTTTTTGTTTTTGTTCCACATGTAGTATGCAAATTAGCATCCTTTTAAAATCCATTATACAGATATGTGTCTACTAGAATTGATTTTTTTTTGATAGAAGCTGGCATCAGAGTGCATTGTAAACCTTTATATGATTGGGGTTCAAATTCTCAATTTTTTTGATCAATACCCCAAAGCTAAGTGTGTTCCAGAAAACCAGGAGAACCCCAACAACCCCCTCACATATACAGGAAACAAAACCTGCAAAGGGCTACAGTTTGAACCCTGAACCTTAGAGCTGTGTGACAGACTGGTACCATCTACTCTGCCTTCATGTAACCAAGTTTGGTTTTTCGCAGATTCTATTTATGTATGAAATGCAAAAAATTGTACTTATGTACCAAAAGTTCAAAATAAACCCCATTAACTTATTACTGTCCCACATTCCAACAGCACAATTATCAATATGAATTTTAAAATCTGGCTGACAAAAGTGCTGGCCAAGATTACCAATTATACCAAATATACCCTTGCGATAGCCAAGACTCAGTCCTAAATTCAAATTTATTTGGCCTCAAAAAAATTGTTGAACAAATGAGTGTAGGCGGCATGGCGGCGCAGTGGTTAGAACGTCTGCCTTGCAGCAAGAAGGCCTGGGTTCGATTCCCAGCCTGGGCGTTTCTATGTGGAGTTTGCATGCTCTCCCCCTGCTTGCATGGGATTCTTCCGGGTACTGCAGTTTCCTCTCACAGTTGAAAAACATGCACAATAGGCTATCTGGCTGTTCCAAATCAGTGTGAATGTTCGCTTGGCGAGCTTGATGGCTGGCTGAGCTTGATGGCTGGCTGAGCTTGATGGCTGGTTGGCTGAGATGAGTGCCAGCCTCCCTAATTTGGATTAAGTGGCTTAGAAAAGTAATGAATTAATAAATGAGTGTTTGATTGTATTGTGCATCATGTGGACTAATCATGAGTTAAAGTCCCTGTGAAATATCTCGTGATACAAATAAACTTAAGCATAAATACTGCACCCTAGTTTTCATTTGGGCCTGTGATGAATACTGGAACAGCGCTGTCTGTGGCTGATTAGTCTGATTCAGTAGTGGCAGTCTCTGCTGTGGGTGGTTTCAGGGTTGTCTACACAGGAGGTAAACACTGAGAGTTTGGAGGATATAGTAGCAGATTATAGCAGATGGCACAGTGTGCTCCAGAAGCAACAGTAGTATAGATATCTACCTTAATGTAGGGCAGGGGTCAGGAACCTTTTTGACTGAGAGAGCCAAAAAACCCAAATATTTTAAAATGTAATTCCATGACAGCCATAATTATTCTTTTTTAATACTGAATAAAACTAAATGGAAAGGGAAGACCAACAATTTTAGAGTATAATAAGACTCTGAATTTATTTTTTAATAACATTGTTATAATAATTCAATATTAAATAAAGTACTTTTTACTATTAATGCAACTTCTGGTGCTGCATGGTTTTGCTGATGGTTTTGTAGTCTGGTTGGTACGTGGTGAGGTTCGGCTTCATGCAGGCGTTTAGGCTTCCATCTGTTAGACGTGACCACGGGTTGGTCTTGATGTTTTTTAGGTGTACGATTGACTGCTCGCATGCATATGTAGAGCCAAACATGGCCAACTGTCATGGCGGTGATGGCGAGATGCGCCCACACCACGGCGATTCCGTTTACGCCCCATATGCATGACCCAGAACTCAGTAACGACAGGAAGGGTATCAGATGCAGCAAGGATCTTTATTTCCAAAAGTCCCAAAAAACAGTCTTTAGCAAAACAGACTTAGAACCAAAAACAAAAACAGGAACCTCACTCTTAACTCTGGGATGAGCAGAAAAACCGACCAAAGAGATGAGGCACTCACACACAGGAATCTTGACAGCACACAACGTGGAAAACAACGCGACAAACTCACAAAGAACAGGACACACGGGGCGCTTTAAATATACAGACACTAATTAACTGAAACGGCATTCAGCTGGGGCTGGGAGTCGTGCCACTGCGTGTTAAATGTCAGGAGACGTCCGTGGAAAGGAAGCCTCCCGGTGGCGGAATCGCGCAGAGACGTGACAGCCAACGTGGCAAGACTCACACGCTGCAGTGTTTGGTATGTGACAGGAAACGCGTTCCAAGTTTTGACAATCAGCTGGTCTGCGGATTGAAGTTTTTCATGCCCGTCCATTTGTGTTTGCTTGCCAGCTCTGCCTGCACTCGTGTGAGTCTTTCCAAATATTCATTTAGTGATTTGAACTTGTTCACCCACCATGTCGGAGGCCTTCAGGTCAGCAATTTCCACCTCAAAATCAATGATGGAACACCAGGGATGAAACTCAGGTTGACTTTTGTCCGCTGTACACTCGTGTGGATGAGTGATGAACTTCAAAAGTCAAATGTGCTCACAAAGTTCCCCAAAGTGTGCTGTGACTGACTTCAGGAAATTACACATGAAGCCTGCGAGCTGCTGAAGATCAAAATGTTGAGTGGGGACACTTACTGCACACCATCTTTAATTTCGCTCAGTTTTTCAAAGTGCAGTAAACGACCTGCTTCAGCATCCCGGGGTAAAGATTTCCAGCTTGTTTTCTAATGTAAAAACTGCTTGTTGAAGGGATCAGACTGCATTTCCAATGCCTTGCATCTTCACAGTGAGTTGGTTCAGATGTTCAGTCATGTCCATAAGATAATAAAACTTGAGGAGCCACTCAGGGTTCGCCCGTTCGGGACGCTCGACGTCTTTCATTTGAAGTGCGGATTTCACTCAGGCAAGCCTCAAAATGGCTGAGCACCTTACCTCGACAGCCAGCGCACACTGCCATGCAAAACCAGACTGGGATCATTATTCCCAACTTCATCCAACAGTGCTTTAAACTGGCTACCATTTAAAGCTCGTGCAACAATAAAGCTGACCGCATGAATGAGCAGGAACATCACTTCACCAAGCTGCTTTGTCATGGCGCGGCACAACCCCACCGCTAGGGGCACTGTCCTGGCGGCCTCGTCTTCTTTGTGGCCTTCTGCGCACTCTGAGTGGCGCACCCCTCCCTCTTCCAGGTGTATCAGATTCCAGCACTGCTTTATAAGCGAGACTTGTGAATTCGCCGGTTGTCGGATTCTACTGGGTTTTTCTGTGTGTTTTCGTGAGATCTGTCGGTCTGTTTATGCTGCCCCTTTAAGGTTTGAGTGTGTGTTTGGCTATTCCTGCCGCCTGTACGTCAGTTTTGCTTTCGTTTTTCTTTTCATGTATATCCCGTCTGTCGGTGCCACGGAGACTGTGTGCCGTGCCTTGGAAAGTTGTGGACATCAGTCAGTGTGTTTTGTGGAATACTCAAATAAAGACTGTTTTTATGTTGCACCTATCTGCTCTGCTGTGTTGATCCGCGAACGGCTCTACATCCTCAGCCCACCCACGTATCGCTTAGTGCATACGCTAACATACTTGTCACATATTTGAGTACAAAGTGCCTCCTGATGGGTCTATTCTCCTGTTCACGAGGCTACAGATCCTCGGTTTTTCCCTCCAAACACGGAGCACCATCAGTACACACAGAAATAAGTTTATCCATCGGTAGATTTTTTTCTTTAGTGAGCTCCATGAAAGATGTGAATAAATCTTCCCCTCCCTTTATTCCTTTCAGTGGCAAATTATGCTGTTAAGAAATGCCAGCTAAGATTTTTCTGAGAGCTAGATGCAGCCATCAAAAGAGCCACATCTGGATTGCGAGCCATAGGTTCCTGACCCCTGATATAGGGAATAGCAAAGGGGATTATTTCTGTCATGCCGCTGCGCGATTCCGCCACCGGAGGGCCCCATTTCCTTCCGGACACCTCTACCACACTGCTGCATTTGCGCATGCGCTGTGGCATGACCTTCGGTTCCAGCTGTCTTCTGTTCTGTGTAATTACTAGTCTGTGTTCTGACACTATTTAAAGCGCCCTGTGTGCTCTGTTCGTCGCGGGATTATTTTCACTGTTTCAGAGACACTAGCTCATGGACGTTCTGCCTCTGAAACTCTGTTTTGCTGGATGTATCTGTTTTGTTTTCCTGTCTTAGTTCTGGATTCCCGTTCCTGTCAGTTTTGTTTTTGCTTTTTGTGAGATGAAAAGATATTTTTCCTCATCCGCTCTCTCCACCCGTTCTATGGTTGTGCAAATGGGTCCTGTCTCTCCTCACACGGTGGACTCAGAGCTCCACTGGCAGCGTCATGACAGAACAATCCCGTCAAAAGAGGACCCAGCCAACCAACTTCGAGCCACGGACGAACTGAAGGAATGGCCTTGGAGAGGGCCTTCACCATTGGGCCCCGCAGTCACTGCACTGCTGTGAAGCATCTATGGGAGCTTATGGCGTGCCTCCTGGTGACGGGCCAACCGCAGCCAGTGCCCAGGTTTCACTTGAATCGTTTTATGCCTCGGTATTTGGCAAGGAGCTCTCGTCCTGGTCCGCTTCATAAGCGGTGTCTCCGCTTCCGGCCGACGTGAGACCAGCACTCTCGTACTCGCCTGTCTTGGGCCCATTGCCCTCGCGCTCGTCCGTTTCGGGGCCATCACCCTCGTGCTCACCCGTGTCGGGGCTCGTGCCCCTGTTTCCGTCTGTCGTGGAGCCGGGGGCTCCACGCCCGGCGAGTGCAGGGCCAATGGGTTCGCCACGGTTCGGCTATGAGCCGGAGGACTCGCGCCGGGCCGGTTTGGGGTCGTTTTCCCTGCGCCCATCCGGTTCGAGGCCCGTGCCCTCGCCTCCGCTTGTTGTCAGACTGGTGCCCACACAGTTGCCCGTCTCCGGGCCTGCGTCCGCGCTCAAGTCCGTCTCGGGGATAGTGCCCCGGCTGCCGTCCGCCACCGGGCCATTGCCCGCTCTGTCTGTCGCCAGGCCATTGCCCGCTCTGTCTGTCGCCAGGTCTATTCCCGCGCCGTCCCTCGCCGGGTCAATTCCCGCGCTGTCCCTCGCCGGGCCAACGCCCGCGCCGTCAATCCCTGGGCCATTGCCCTTGCCGTCCGTCGCTGGGGCTATTCCTGGGCCGTCCAACATCAGGCCATTGCCCGCTCCGTCCGTCGCCGGGTCTTTTCACGTGCCGTCCGTCACCGGGCCATTGCCCGCCCTGTCCACCGCTGGACCTATTCCCACGCCGTCCACTGGGCCACCGCCTGCACTGTCTGTCGCCGGGTCTGCGCCCATGCTTCCACTTTGTGTATTGGTTAACACGTCCACCTCACAGCAAGAAGTTCCCAGGTTCAAGTTCCAAGCATGGAGAGGGCATTTCTGTTTGGAGCCTGTATGTTCTTCCCATGGTTACATAGGCTTTCTCTGGGTATTCTGGTTTCCTCCGACAGTCCAAAGATATGCACATTAGTCTAATTGCCTGTTGTAAATTTCCCGTAGGTGTGAGTGTGAATGGTTGTGGGTGTGTTGGCCCTGGCAAACTGTTCAAGGTGTGCCCCTCCTTCACCCAAAGTTAGCTGAAATAGGATCTAGCCTCCCTGTGACCTTAGTAGGATTATGAAGTTTGGCAAATCAATAAATGAATGAAAAATAACAACTGATATTATAATATTACTTACATTTTCTGATGGAGAAGCCATGAACATATAGGATAATAAACAGTGAATTTTTAACTTGACCAGTCTATAACCAAAGTCTTTATATTCTGGCGCTGTATACCACCTGTCATAATATTGCAAGCCTGCACAGATTGCACTCTTAATGAAATGAAGTGACTGCATCCAGTTTTTACTGCTCCAATGGCTCCCAAATATGGTCGTGGAGCACGCCTTGTTTTGCACAGTTTAGTTTTGCCTGCTCGTATTTACTTGTACTTTAACTGAAGGAATGTTGGGTAAAAGCAGGTTTGTTGGAGAAAAAATATGCAGATGAGCAGAACGGTTGGGTGAGGATGGGGGTGAACCCCTATTCCAGTACTAGGGTTCGGAACCATTTGTTCATTTTCTGAACCGCTTAATCCTAATTAGTTTCGCGAGGAGGCTGGCACCAATCTCGGCCGACTCTGGGCAAAGGCAAAGTACACCCTGGACAGCTCACCAGGCCAGTGCAGGGCAGAAACACAATGCTGGCTATGCAGCTACTCTTGATGAAAGTCAGCAATGGTTCTTTTACACAAACAGTGAGAGACATGGCTGGCCTTTGATACACAAGTTAGCTGCACTGGTGGGGACAGTAGTGACAAATCGTTGATAGTGGAGCTTGATCCTCCGGCCACCGGGCCACCACTTTTTGGTTCGGAACCATTTCTCTAAAAAGGGATAGTTGGAAAAAGGAATAGCTGCAAATCAACTTATTTTCTTATGTTTGCTGCTAATGACTGGCCTGCCAGTGAAAAGTAAGACAAACCCCTGTAGAAAGGACTTACCGGTATACATTCTAGAGGACATTTAACTGCTTCCCCATTTCCACCAGTACAGGAACTGATCTGGTTCATGCATCCGTTTTTAAACAATTCTAAGCAATTTGACCAAAAATAATGATTTTGAATAGTGAAAAAGTTGGCTACCAGCTAAAACCAAAAAGACGGTACAGCTTGGAGGGGAAGCAGAGTGCACCAGTGGTGAATGCAAAAAATCTGACAAATATCTTCAATAACAGGACAGAAGTTCACAGATAATCAGTGCGACCCTATTTTGCTAGCAATGTTTACTTCCATCGTGCTTTGTGTAGTGCCCTCTGATGATGATGCTTCTTTAAGTATACTGAACCATAGTAAAACCAGAAGAAAAGATGGCATGCTCACTGGCTTGTACCTAGATTCAAAGAATTCGGAATGCTTCACGAAAATGTTTTCTGCTGGTATAAAGGTAGAACACAAGACTGATATAGGAACGGGTCATTTTGTATGGATGTACAGTGTATATAAAACATTAGAAATATTATGACAACCGACATGTGAAGTGAATCATTAAAAATAATGTGCTGAAGGAAAGGTGAGTGGTACTAAACAGTCCTCAAGGTAGAATATTGAGTGTGAGGCAATTTATTGTTTTCATATATACTACAAAGCAAAGTAAAAGGCACACGAAATATTGTTTACATTTTAATTTGACATTTTTTCCACATGACAGAAGTGGGTCAGGTATATGCTCAAAGCATGCGGAGCTCACCTGACCTCCCTCTGTCATGGTTAAAATTATTTTTGCTTTGTTTGCCTTTTATGTTTGCATATAATATATAATAAAACAGTTATTCATCTCAAACTCAATGGATGTCTCTGAAGTAAAAAGTTCCCAAGACAGAGGAATATTAATTATATATATTATAAACATTAATAAAAATTATTAATTATCTGTCTGGGAAATTTGGGGAAATTATTTTATCATTAAATAAAGGTAAAAATATACCACAAAAATCTGATTTCAGTTTGCTGCTCTTGTCTTCCCATGAAGTATATACAAAACAATCAAACAAAGTAGAAAAGCACTCGGAGAGCGCAGACCTCCGCCAGGCCATAGAGTCACTAAACTCTTTTCTTTATTTTGAAATACAC
>JAQNCB010000010.1:3543358-3557846 GCA_030068295.1 Euristhmus nudiceps | reverse complement strand
ATAAACCGTAGATTGAAATGAAGAGTCTGTTTTAACATGTTTGAGCCGACAGTCTAATGTTTCAGTGGAACTATATGGTCGTGTGTGTAAAGGTGAGACTGCACCTTTTGTTTTTCCTCCCCGCTCTTTTCATTTAAGCACTGCCCCCTAAATGCGACCTATACTCCAGTGTGATTTATATATGTTTTTTTTTCTTTATTATGCCATTTTTGGATGATTCGACTTGTACTCCGGAGCAACGTATAGTCCGGAAAATACGGTTTGTGGAAAATAATAACGGTAAATGGTTAAACCAGGTAGGGCCAGTGGTGGTGTTCAACAGGGTTGAAGGCATTTTTTTTTAAGACACTACACATTTTCAGTAGCAATATTAATCCTAAAATATTGTTTATTTTTTTAAATTAAGCTTATTTTTATTTAATTTTGTTAAAAATAAAATGTTACAAATATAAATTATGGATTCAAAATTATCGGCATTTCTTTAATGCTAAAAAAATATATAAAATATCAGAAAATTCTAGACCTTTGCAAGTGAAAAGAAAGCAAAAGAGTGACTCTCGGGGATAAAGGTTTCTCTGGACCCCTGCTCCAGAATTGAGAATACCCCTGAGCACATGCAATTTTGATCCAACCCTAGCTGCTCAGATCAGCCATGCTTGTGCTCTGTAATAAAGATGCCACATATTAAATCCTATTGAGTTTTGAGAGCTGGTACACGTACACATTTGTGTGCAGTTATTTTTAAAATGAATTTTTCTAATGTTCAAATAGATTATACTTCTTAAAGCCATAGGATACATTCTGTCAAGGTCTTCTACAATGCTGAAAACACAGGGACTCTATTCAACCAAAAATGATTTTAAGCAGTGCAGTTCTATGTTCAGTATAATCACTACACATTAGGTAACTTTTTAAAATTCAGTTTCAAAAAAATGTAGTTCCCTGCAAATGTATGCAGGGAACTACATTCTTATTCCCAAGTACAGTCCCAGGGAGACTAGCGCCCATCTCAGCCGACTCTAGGACAGGGAGGGGTACATTCTGAATAGCTCGCCTGACCATCGCAGGCCAACACACCCACTTGCACTCATACCTAGGGGCGATTTGGAACAACCAATCATCATAATATTTATATGTTTTTGGACTGTGGGAAGAATCCGGAGGACCCAGAAAACATGCATGCAAGCACGGGGAGGAAATGCTAACTTCAAACGGAAACACTTGAGCCCAGGAATCAAACCCAGGCCTTCTTGCTGTGAGGCGAACATGCTAATCCCTACACTACGACACTACGATGCCGCCTAATTTTAGCCACTTCATTTCCTAGACATTTATAGATGTGTTAAACTATTTTGCACTAGACACCTTTGGTAGCAGACCACCCAATTTTAGGTGAGCAGAAGGAACAGATAAAGTCAGTATTAATGTAAATTAAATTAACACTTAATGTTAGTTTGCATAGATCTTGCTTATTCAACTATCTAGTGACATTGCTAATCTTTTTCAATCTTCTTCCATCATGATGTTCCACGCTTGTACTGCATTTTTTTCCCCATAGTTGTTTGCTTTGGGAAGTTTCTCCTTTCAGTTTTCCTTTCCTTTAGAAGGTGAAATTCATGCCCATGTATGTCAAGTTCTGTTGATTGCTTTGGCTAGTCTGAAATCTTGCAGCTTTTCCCAAAAGGACCTTTTGACAAAGGAGGAATTCCTTTGTTGTGTCAGCACTGTGTTTTGGGTCATTGGCTTGCTGTATGAAGTTGCTCCCAATTAAAGTGGATACATTTTTCTGTAAATTGGCAGACAGAATGTGTCTGTTGACTTCGGAAATCATTCTGCTGCTACCATCATGAAATACATCAATAAAGATTAGTGAGCTTGATCCAGAAGCAGCCAAACCATGACACTTCCTCCGGCCTGTTTAACTCACTCGTTTGTAGAACTGCTTAATCCTACTAGGGTTTTTTTTTTTTTTTATAAAATCATTTTATTTATTTATTTATTTTAGGGGATATCTCAGCCAACATTAGGCAGGTATACCCTGAATAGCTCACTAGACCATTGCAGGGTAACACACACAAAACCATTCACACTACCATCTTGGGAAATTTGGAACAGCCAATAAGCCTGATGTGCATGTCTTTGGTCTAAAGGAGGAAACCAGAGTATCCAGAGAAAACCCACACGAGGACAAGAAAAACATGCGAAATCCACACAGAAACGCTCAAATCCGGAACTTGAACCTAGTACCTTCTTGCTGTGAGGTCAATGTGCTAACCACTAAACCACCATGCCACCTACCCTGCTTGGCTGATGAGCTAATATATCTTATGACCAGGAGCAGATACTTTCTTATTGCAGACTAACATTTTCACCACTTTGGAAGAGGGTAAACTGGGTGCCGAAACATATGTGCATCATCTCTTATTGTTCATAACTGGGCACATGGTCATTTTCATGGAAAGCATAAAATTTATCAGTGTTGATCCAAGTGAAGGCTATGACCAAATCTCCCATCAAGGCTTATTTATATATTACATTATAAAGCTTTTTTCAGTTTTATTAAAACTCAAGTAGTTTGAGTTAATGACCTGAAAAGGAACAAAGGGAAGCAGTACATCAGAACTACCATTAAAAAAAAAAAAAAAAAGAAAAGAACAAGACGCTTCAAATTATGGTATGGCAGCACCGTCTCCAGACTTAAACTCCATCTTCTGAAATGAAGGCAAATCAACCAACAAATGCAACACATCTGTGGGAACTTTTAACTGCAAGTGCAGTTAAACTGTAATATCTGCTCAAGGTTTCGACATTGATGGGACATAAGATTAAATTATACAATTTAATTTAACACTGAGACACTAAATGTGTGTGAATTTCAATAAAAACTAAATGGGTGTTCTAAAACTTTTGACCAGTAGTCTATGTATTTTCAAATTAATTGCAATGAATGAAGGTAACAGTTTTTTATTTCTTTTTTATTCTGAAAGAGCTGGCCTGTGAGGCTGGGATACTGGCGACATACTCAGCAATGAGGAGGCTAACTGATTTGCACTGCAATAATTTAGATGCTTATTCAGCCACCTGTAAATACAACACCTTTGCCAGTATTAAAATCTCAGCTCTGTTCGAACACCCCTAAACATCTGTAAGACGTGAGGATTTTCAGGATAGCAGGGATTTTTTTTAATGGCAAGCAATGAGTGCATACTAAGTTGCCTTGGTACTCCAAGATATCCAGGGTCATGCTGTGTCAGCTTGGAGGACTAGTGACAAGTGATCTCTGGGTCTCATAGATGGCTGGCTAAGTGGGGATGACTCCAGGCCACTTTTTGGTGTCAAGTTTTGGATCTGAGCTTTTTTCTTGCCCTGTGTAAAGATATGAAATACAAGCTTTTATTATTTTTATACTGGGAGAAAAATGCATGGGACATTTCGGATATGGATGCAGAAACTACAAAGGCAACACCCTGGTAAACTTCAGAGAAAGACGCCAACTGAAAATCATGAACACCTTCTTCAAAAAGAAGGCAAGCAAACAATGGACCTGGATCTCACCCAATAAAGAAACGAAGAACGAGATCGACTACATCCTGACGGACAAACCAAAGACCTTCACAGACGTCTCCGTCCTCAATAAATTCGACACAGGCAGTGACCAGCGACTAGTGCACGCTGCACTCACCATCAACACAAAGCTCGAAAGACAACGTCTTAGAGGGAGAAATGGAAGATGACAGAGTTTATTTTAAGGGTGGAGATATTCCTATTTCTTGTTGTAATACAGTTCTCCATGCCGTAGAGCAACCCCTAAACTGAGAGTATTTTAGAAGCATGACACTTCGATTATATTGATTTTTACGTTACCACTTTTATACACATGCAATCATTCTTACACTGTGATTGGTGTGATCTGAATGTTTTATGAATTACACATTAATTTTGTCATTATGATTTGACCTGCACTGGTTTATACATTACATTGCTCAAAGAGGGCCAATGTTTCTGTCATGCACTAGTCTTGCTTTCTTTGGCTGACCTGTTCAATATCTTACAAGATCAGTGGTGTTCTTTTTCAGAACATTCAAAGTGTTTGGATTGATTCTTCTCAGTGCCCAAGCAATCGAGTTCAAATTACTCAATCATATTACCCCTTGACAGTGTTCATTCTGTTTATATGGATATTTGTCATTTCAAGTAGATATTTGTAATTTTTAATTTTGGACTTTTATCTTTATCCTATAACTGTAATTTCCTCCAGGATAAATGAAGTATTTGGATTCAAAATGTCTTGCTTTTCTCCCATTGGCAGCTCTCAGATCATCATGTTAGTTTAACTTTTTATAACAAATGCAGTTGCCTCCATTTGCACAATGGAGCTGTGGTCAGCACGGTCACCTCACAGTAGGAAGGTTGCAGAAGCCAAATGGGGCTTTTCTGTGTGGAGTTTTTCCATTGTCTCCCTGTGCCTGCACAAGTTCCTCCTATAGTCCAGAGTATGCAGATTAGGTTAATTGGCGACTTTAAGTTACCCGCAGGTGTGAATGCGAGTGTAAATAGTTGTTTGTGTTAAGGCCATCTGATACTTGCATGTTTTTTATAACGACTTGTCACGAACCCGTAGGCTTTCATGACTCCGGTCACGACTAGTTCGCGCACGCGCATTTGCGTGACGAGATTGCGCAATTCCCTTCCAGCGCGTTGATGTCAGGGGAGCTGAAGATAAAATGCGGACTATGTACCAATAAATGTTTTGTTTCGTTTTCGTGTCTCTTTAATTGTATTGTACGGCTAAAAAGAAAAACAAGTGTTTTGAACTAATATAATTTATTGAAATGCAAACAAAAAGCAAACCCAAATAATGTAAAAGTATCACAACTATTTACAATGCCTGGGGATAGCCGCTGGACTGGTGAAAAACCTCTCTCTCTGGATCAGGGCTGAGAAGCGGAGTGGTGTGTCTCGGAGATAAAATCACAACAGGATTATTAGGTGACTGGGGATAATAATCCCTCTCAGCGTTCTCTGCCATTATCTGTTGCTCTCTTCCTGAAAGGAGATTCTCCCAACGGTGTGCTTGAAGGGACATTCCTCACAGCGAATCGCTTTTGCGTTACTTCACTGAGTTCAGGACTGCCCCGGACCGTCACGATGAGTTTTCGACTAGCTCACGCGGCGTTTGCAAGCCGGGCACGACATTTTGTCATGACCAGAATTTTGAAATGTTCAAAATTCTTAACACGACATGGCACGACGTCACGACGGGATCAGGACTAGTTCACGCAGGTTCAAAACTAGTTTGCGATTTGCCACGAGTCCAGTCATAGTAAGTCGTGATAAAAAAAAAAAAATCATGCAAGTGTCAGATGGCATTTACCATGCAATGTATTGGCGAACTGCCCAAGCTGTAGCATGCCTCTCGAGGATTTAGCAAACTAAAAGTCATTATCAGCTATTATTTATTTATTCAAACCTGGGCAACAAGAAACAGCTGCCAGACATGTGCTTCAGTATTTCCAACCAGTTAAATTAGTGGGTTTAAACAAAAGATGCCATTTTATAACTTGTGAAACACATCTCTATGTAACTATTAGGAAATGGAAGTGGAATCTCCAGCATATCAATATGAGAGGGGTTTGGAATGGTAAGACCACCATCACTGGTTATATTATATATATTTATTATATACATTATATGTGTAAATCCACGGTGATGACAGCCTTAGCATTTCATGGAGTTAAAAAAAAAAATTAAAAAAAAAAATAAAAAAGTCTCCTTTGCTTCAGACAAGCACTCCACCTATCAATCTTGAAAAAGATTTCAAGTTTCTTCCAATCAAGACTTGTGAAATGGCTTTTGATCTGTTAAAAAAAACGATTAAAAATGTTTTTGATGAAGGATGCACGTCGTCATGTTCACACTCTATAGCATGCCGGCTGGATGGATACAATCCCTCGTCTCGATGTTGTCACCAGCTGATTGCATAAATAAATTAACCATCATGCAGTTCGAGGAAAATGGTTTCGAGGAATCTGTTCCGAGAAGTCAGGTTGTGTCACTGCCGGGGGGAGGTAGGGTGTCTGGTTTGGAGGGGTGAACATTTAGCACAGGCTCTGGACAAGAGATGATTAGCAGGTACAAAACCCTTTATCTCCATAACTGATAGGGGAATCAAAATAAAAATGCAAGGGATATTTGGGTGCATTTATTACTATTGAAAACTGTATGCGCTGCTGCAGTTCATTTCTGCTCTATGATGTATTGGTGAGGTGAACGTTCATCACGCATGCAGTTGAATAGGTGATGAATGTTACATGACTTACACGGGCCATTATTTTGGCGGGTTGGGGACTGTTTGGATGGCTTTGGAAAAAAATTGTGTTAGTCGTCCTAAAGAAACAGCTTTTGACTGACAGGGTGAAAATGAAACTCTCTGGAGTCCATTTTTCAGGGAAATTGTTTTTTCATATTTTTAGTCAGAAAATTGTTTGTGTGGCATTGAGGTCAGACATTTTTTCAGGCATTTTACTCACACATGTAAGAAAAACTGTGGTTCTGTGATAGATTTTTCTTATTTACCTAAGGATTTATTAGTCTTTGACACAAAACAATGCCATGAAATTCAAGGGAGTACACACACGAGAGAGAAAGAGAGAGATTTGCAATTTTCTAAAATAAATAAATAAAGAAATAAAGAAATAAATAAAATATATATTTTTTTAGTTTGTAATTGAGACTTACCTTCATCTTATGTTTACTTGGTATGGAGCAACTGTGTGCTAAACTGTGTTTACAGGATTAATGATGCATTCTGATTCTGAAATTAAAATTTGAATTCTGATCTACACAAATATTCTCACCTAGTATCTGGCTATGATTTTTATATTTAACCAGCAGAATAAAAAAAGTTTGTTCAAACATCACTGGCTATTTTCATTCAATACAAATTAATAAAAATAGATATATTTTACAATACAATATAATCACGACAAATCCAGGCAAAATAAAACAGGTTCTCATTGCGTCAATATGTACTTTTTGATTTTACTAAGAAAAAATTATAATCTTATTTGTGGTATGACAATTAACAGCACAAATCTTTCACACACACACACACACAAATATATACTTACATTCTTGCGGTATTGGTTAGCAGTATCCAAATTGTCAATCAATATGGTGTCTCCAAGAATATTACAAAAAACTGTTAAAACAAACAAATTTCAGATTACATTATCACAATGACAATCTCTCTTGCTCTTCCTCACAAACACACAGACAGGAACACAGACATGTACATTTTTGTACACACTGACATCGTGTTCCCTGGTGCCATATTGTGGAGCCTGAATGGAACTTTATGTAATGAGAATCATGCACATATGGGGATTATCTTTTTTGTTACCATCATATTTATTACTCCTGTCAAAAGATGGAAAAGGCAAAAATACTGAGTAGAATAGCTTTCTCCATACATAAACATACTTATGAAACCCTGTAAATACCAAATGTATAAGCATCTGTAACTACTGAAATCCAGTTCCCACAAAGCTAAATTTAGAGACAAAGAGCACCATTGTGTGCTCGTACAGAATCCAGACTCCAAGAGGCTCCTTCAGATTAACACTTACATACATGTGCCATTTTCTAGTTAAAAAGTTATCCTTGAACTGGCCAGAACACAATTACCCTCAGCCATGGAAGCAAATGATGGCTGCTCCCATGCTGGAGCTGTCATCTGGAAACAATCTGCGAGGGGAAGTGAGTCTACTCACACAGCTGAACATCATGCTGTATAACATCACTCAACAGAAAATGCAACCACTATGAAAACCCAGCACAGTGGGAGTATTACAGCTACTCACCAATTCAAACCCATCACCAGCCCAAATGACTCAAACAGGAATTAATGACTCAGTTCTTAAATCTGTCCATTATTTATGGCTTTGAGGAGGCTAAAGAATGTGTGGGCCTAGCCATGTGTGCCAGTGTGCTGCCATGAGAACTCACCACTTTTGCACTCTTCTGCATACTCAGGAAATATGAGCAAATCTCGGACAAATACAGGGTTTCCTACTGGTGAGAACAAATTTTGACCATTCTTGATGTGGGGTAGGGACCTAACACACAAAAAAAAAAACCCCATACAAAACCAGTCACATACTCCCATAAAAATCAGTGACAAATAACAAATGTGGGAAAATAAGAGTGCTGTCTAACTATCTAAATCAATAAGCGAAATTCGGCTAAATACTCTTTAGAAGTGTTTTAAACAAAGAAAGGTAATAATTATGTAATAAAAACATAATTACTAACTTTTTTTTGTTGTTGCTTTAATAAAAACAAATAAAATGAGGAAACTTTTTTTTTTTTTTTAAACAGGAAAAGGCCTGGCACAGTAAATCGTACTACCAAAAAGAGAAAAGCAAAGCATCTGGTACCACAAGAACCATTCCTGGATCAGGCCAATCCCTCCAAACTATATTGAAGAGCAAGGAGGAACTTGGTCAGAGGGGCTACCAAGAGGCCTATGGCAACTTTGAAGCAGTTATAGGAATTTTTGGCAAAGAACGGTTGTTGTGTGAATATGACCATATTATAAATGTGGTTTATATGGGATGGTTGGAGCAAAAAAAAAAAAACCCTCCTCCATTGGGCTTTGCCAAATTGATGGTGATGCCAAAATGTTAGGTTCGGATGATACAAAAATCTAACTACCGTATTTTCTAGACTATACTTCGAATCAGCCAAAAAATGCATAATAAAGGAAAAAAAACCATATACAAGTCACACTGGAGTATAGGTCGCATTTTGGGGGCAGTGTTGTTTAAATGATTTTGTTAACGCACCTTTTTTGTATGACGACAACGTGACGATGACACACTAAAAATGGATCTTTGGCAAATAAAACATGATGTGACAAGACGTAACGAAAATGTTGGTTTGTGAGACGCTCACAGTGCATATGCCATCTCTGCCATTATGTCTTTAACTTGGCAATTACCGTATTTTCCGCACCATAAGGCGCACTTTAAAGTCTAAAATTCTCAAAAATCGACGGTGTGCCTTTTGACACAGTGCGCCTTATGGGTGCACTGAGTTACAAAATCCATGTAAATGTTATTGTGCGGTTTTAGTAAGCAGTCGGCTTGATTGAGCATTTCCCGCCAACATAGGGACGCAATCCGCATGCTACGTACGCTGGCAGCGTCAAACCAATTAGAGAACTTCACGCAGAGCTGCGTACCTCCGCCACACCCCCAGTAGATGGGTATACTGTAATGCCGGTGTGCTGCAAAACAGCATTTGTTTGGTTATGGACCGCCGAAGATGGCGCCAGCAAAGAGACATGCTTACGAGGCACAATTTAAACTGCAGGCAATCTCATGTGCAGTCGTAAATGGAAATATAGCAGCCACGAGAGAATTCAACATAAACGAATCTATGGTTCGGAAGTGAAGAAAGCAGGAGAATGAACTGCGCCAAGTTAATAAAACAAGACTGAGTTTTCGCAGGAACAAGGCGAGGTGGCCAGAGTTGGAAGACCAACTCGAACAATGGATCCTTGAACAAAGAACAGCCAGGAGAAGCCTATCTACAGTCATCATTCGGCTGAGAGCAATATCGATAGCACAGGACAAGAGGATTGAGCACTTTCAAGGCGGTCCGTCTTGGTGCTTTCGTTTTATGAAACGGCGCCATCTTGCCATCCACACGAGAACTACAGTGGCGCAATAACTGCCACAAAGAAAAGCTGGCTGTCTTCCACGCCTACTGTAGCAGCAAGATCTACGAAAAAAATATCCAGCCCAAACACATCACAAACATGGACGAGGTCCCTCTCACTTTTGATATCCCCGTGAACCCTGTGGGGAAAAAAAAAGGGGACCAGCATGGTATCCATTGGCACCAAGGGTAATGAGAAGTCGGCTTTCACTATTGTTCTTGGCTGCCATGCTAATGGACAGAAACTACCCCCTATGGTAATTTTTAAAAGGAAGACGCTGCCGAAAGAAAAGTTTCCAGCTGGAGTGATCATTAAGGCGAATGAAAAGGGCTGGATGGATGAGAAGATGAGAGAGTGGCTAAGAGAGGTGTACGTGAAGAGACCGGATGGTTTTTTCCAGGCTTCGCCTTCTCTGCTGATCTCCTGAGACTTCATGCGTGCCCATATCACCGCTACTGTAAAAAGCCAGGTGAAACAAACGAATTCAGAGCTTGCCATAATTCCGGATTAACAAAGGAACTCCAACCGCTGGACATTGGTGTGAACAGAGCGTTCAAAGTAAAGTTGCGAGCATCATGGGAACAATGGCTGAGAGAAGGCGAACACTCATGAATACTGGGAGGCAGCGCCTTGCGAGTTATGCCACCATTTGCGAATAGATTGTGGATGAGTGGGCTTAGGTTTCGGCTTTGACTGTTCGAGCTTTTGTGAAAGACGGTATTATAGCTTAACAGCCACTCGGCAACGAAACTGACACGGACAGTGATGAGAGGGAACCCGGTATGCTTAATGTCGAAATCACCCAGCTTTTCATTTCTGATACCGAGGATGAGGACTTTGATGGATTTGGGACACAAGATTTATAAAGATGGATGAAGAAATAACACGAGTTTGTTTTTTAATATGCAGTTCAATAAAGCTTAACTAAAAAAAAAAAAAAAATCATTGTTTAGCTTCCGTTACCTTGTTTTAGCATGCGCCTAATGACAATGCACCTTATATGTGGTTCAAATACAGAAATAGAGCGCACAACTGAGACTGTGTCCCATGATGTGGTGCGCCTAAAGGTGTGGGAAATACGGTACAAGTTGCACAGAATAAACGCATCATTACTTCAGGCTCATTTTCACTCACTCGCCGAACTGCTTAATCTTACTAAGGTCACAGGGAGGCTGGTGAATGTTCAGTTATAAAAAAACAAAACAAATAAACTCTGAAGTTGCTTAATTCTTTAGATTTCTTATCATAAAGCATTCATATTTTTTGTGAAGTACTGATTTATACCAATACAAGATAATATAATGGTAGTCTGGTCTGCTACTTTATGCTACATCACCACATTATTGTACAATATAAATGAACATTGCTCCATACAACACCATCTAATATTTGGTATGTAATTTTAGGATAATGTAAACCTGGGCGATACAGTGGCGTAGTGGTTAGTACAGCTGCCCCACTGAAAGGTGGTCCTGGGTTTGAGTTTCTGGCTTGGTGATAAGACTTCTATGTGAAGTCCGCATGTTCCCCATGTGCTCGCATGGATTTCCTCCTGGTGTGCCAGTCCATCCACCGCAGTCAAAACACATGCACTAATTGGCTAATTGGCTGTTCCACATTTCCCCTTGGTACAAGCGAGAATGTGAATGGTTGTGCGTGTTAGCTCTTCGATGGACTGGTGAGCTGTTCAAGGTGCACCCCACCTTCATGCAGAGTCCACACAAACCTAGTAAGAGCATTTATTTATTGCTAGATACGGTATGAACAGACCTGTTATTTGGTTTCCAGAAAATTGTCTCCAAGGGCATGACTTGCTGCCGTCCTTGTGTTTCATCGTAGATCTTTTTGGCTGCTGCTGTTGTCACAGTAATCACACAATCCATGTCACCAAGAATGTGCCAAGAACCAACTTTTGCTGCATCATCATCTTTCACCAGTGCCAAGTGTCCAACCTACAACCCAATTCAAATAATTCTAATTAATTTCTACATTTCAGATTGCAGCATTAACAATTTAATTTATTATAGATGGTCGTATAGTAGTGAACCATCTCATCACAGAGAGCATTTTTCATTCTAGTCTATAAAAACTGATTCAAGTACATACACCAAGACACACACCTTTCCTAGGACATCTTGGATCCCTCTGAATGGATCGGGAATGGTACATTTTCGACGAGGAAGACTATTAATCTTTTGCATATCATCATCCATTTGAGCAATTACCTCTTTAATTGCTGTTACCTAAACAAAAGAAAAGAATGTGTTCATGTGCCTTTATCCAAATCTCTTTGAAAGTTATGAAATAAACCAGAAACGTTGTTCTGTCTTTCGAAAGCAACAGTATCTGAATCCTGACACATTTGTATATTTTTGTACAAAACTATTCATGAAAACCTGTCTCAATATTTGGTTTTCAGCGTCTCGGTATCAGCACTGCCACCTAACACCAAGAATGTTTAGGGTTCGAATCCCGTTTCCTCTACAGTCCAAAGACGTGCACAATTGGTGTGAATGCGTGCGTGTACAGTTGTGTGTGTCTGAATTAAACTTTAAAACAAAAGAAAAGAAATAACAGAACCTACTGTACATTCTTCATGAAAACAGTCATAGACAACTCACTTGTCTTGAACACGTTTACACACAGGAGAATGTAGAATTTTATTTTTGTGTAAATAAAGATTGAGAACCCCGCCTTACGCACATCAGTTAATTTTGAAGTGTCTACGCCATTTTTCTTGAGCTCCAATTTCAGCTGAGTCTCTTTACCAGCTGCATCTGTCACTTGATCTAAAATTAAACAAACAAATGAAGAATAGTTCACACCACTGGGACTACTCCACAGAAAATACATAAAGCATCACATGGTGCATACCCTTAAGTTCAGCTTGTAATTGTTTGTTGCCCTCCAAAATGTCTTTGTACATTTCAACAGACTGAGACAGCTGGTCCTTCTTCTTACTCATAGCAGCCATAACCATCTGATTCTCTGAATCTGAAATACAAAAAATCTTATATTTACATTTATAATACCAATATGGACATATTTATCTGAATACAAATACATACAATTAGACATTACACATTCACATATAATATATACGATAATAGTAGGGCCGGCGGCGCAGTGGATAGAGTGTTGGGCTCATGATCAAGAGGTCGTGGGTTCGAATTTTGGTGAGACCCCCTCCGTGCTAGGACCCCTAGGTAAGGTCTTAACCCTTCTGCCTCTGTCCACCCAGCAGTACAATTGGGTACCAGTAAAAAAATACTGGGAAGGTAACCTGCGATGGACCAGAGTCCCATCCAGGAGGAGTTAAACCTAGTCACCTCACGCTACAGAAGCCAGGGATGAGCACTGGCTGATGGGCCTCTGGGCTCTGGTGTAGAAGCCCAATATGAGCCACTAGGCTTGGGTGTAAAAGCCCACATATATGATAATCACAAATTTGTCTACATTATAAATATATTTGGGATTATCATATATCTATTATTGACAAACTGAGTAAAATACAAAGATAACGTAAATGCTGATCTGATTTAATCTCAAATAATGGAGAATAATCTATTCATGTTCCATTTGAGTAATTGGACAAACAGCGTAAAAGACAAGATTTGGCTCTACATGTGATATGACAGTAAGGTTTAGAGAATCATACTCTGAATTTTCTTTCAGCTTAATGCGGGACAAAGATACTTTGCATCTGATTCCAGTCCATGCTGAAAATTATATTTCTAGTGGATTGTATATACACATGTATATTAAAAAAAAGAAATCATCATCATTTTCCGCGTAATCCGGGGTCGAGTCGCTCTCCCGAGCCACTTCCTCCAGCTCTTCCGGGGGACACTGAGGCGTTCCCAGACCAGCTGAGGGACATGGTCCCTCCAGCGTGTTCTGGTTCAATCCCAGGTTCTCTTCGCGGTCGGGCATGCCCGAAACACCACACCATGGAGGTGTACGGGAGGCATTCTAACCAAATGGCTCCTCTCAACGTGGAGGAGCAACGGTTCTACTCCGAGCTCTTCCCAGATGGCTGAGCTTCTCACCCTATCTCTAAGGGAGAGCCCCACCACCCCACGAAGGAGGCTCATTCCAGCCGCTTGTATCCGCGATCTTGTTCTTTCGGTCACTACCCAAAGCTCATAACCATAGTGAGGGTTGGAACGTAGATCGGTTGCTAAATTGAGAGCTTTGCCTTGCGGTTCAGCTCCCTCTTCGTCATGACAGACCGACAAGCTCGGCTTTACAGCAGAGGCTGCAGTGATCCGCCTGTGGATCTCCCACGCCGTCCTTCCTTCACTCGTGAACAACACCCCAAGATACTTAAACTCTTCACGACTTTTTTCAGTATTTTAGAAAAAGTTTCAGTAACACTTCTTCCACACACATGAATTAGCATCAAATGTATTTGTAAATAATATTATTGACATTTATTTTACATCATACTTAAAATTTAGAGGTAGGACGGCAGCATTATCATATGACTCACATGACAGAGCGAGCGCGCGTGACGCAGACAGACAGAGAATGTGCGATGCAGAGAGAGCATGTGCTCTTTATTTTCGCACACAAAATAAGTAACACGTCATATAGATGCTCCATGTTTAAATTTCCGCTTTTATTATATATTATTTCAACTTACAAACCCGTCCTTTTTTGAAAATATATTTTCCACTCGCCAAACCGGGCGGGCTGGTAACTGAATTAACTCGCCAAATGAGAAATTAAGTCGCATCTGGCGACCGGACTAGTGCGAATTTC
>JAQNCB010000010.1:3394274-3411751 GCA_030068295.1 Euristhmus nudiceps | reverse complement strand
TGTGTGTGTGTGTGTGTGTGTGTGTGTGTGTGTGTGTGTGTGTGTGTGTGTGTGTGTGACAGAGAGAGAGAGAGAGACTACATAAAAAATAAGCCAAGTTGATTTGTGAAGGTAGGGTGGCACGGAGGTCTTTAGCATGTCCACCTCACAGCAAGAAGATCCTGGAGTCGAGTCCTGGGGTCAGCAAAGGCATTTCTGTGTGGAGTTTGCATGATTCCTCCAGGTACTCCTGATTTCTCCCACAGTTCAAAGCAATGCACCTTAGACTAATTAGCTTTTCCAAATTGCGCCTAGGCTTGAGTGTGAACTCTTGTGTGTGGGCGCTGGCCCTGCGATGGTCCGGTGAGCTGTTCATAATGTAGTGCAGTGTGGAACTAGTTGGTGGGGATTTGAGCACACAATCTTCAATCATGAGCCCAGCATCCTAACCATGACACCACTGGCTCCAGATTTAGATTATATAGCAAATTTTTATTTATTTAATGATAAAATAAAACTGTTTTAATTTGGTGTTGTTCTTTTGACTTGAACGTATATATATCTAGAACTGTATATATACATACATACTGTGTGTGTGTGTGTGTGTGTGTGTGTGTGTGTGTGTGTGTGTGTGTGTTGGTAAAGTTCAATGTGTTCCCCCTACTGTGGAGCAGTGATATGAGTGCTAATAACCCTAATCAAATCTGACAGATACTAAAGGACTCTCCTGACTCCCAGGGCCTTTTACAGTCTATATACAGGATATCACATCTTCCATTTCTCTTCTTTTTCACTCTCATACACACCAGCCAACAGTGAAGCTGCATGGGTATGCAATGTACTATTTTCCGAATACATTAGAGGCAGATGTAATGATGTATCAGTGAGCCTGTAGATAGTTGGATAACTACTGTAAATATAAACAATTCGATATTGATATAAACTTTAACACACTCACATATTAATTAACATTTATAATTGTTTGTTTAGCGATAAAGTTGGTACTTTTTAAAAACTTTCTTGGCATAAGCATAAGCAGATCCCAATCATCCTATCATTCATTAAATAATTATCAGTTTACGGCACACTTAGCTATTTTCACTACTTGTCAGTTTTAATTATTATTTAACCTTATAAAACCTTCATATTATCCAGTAACGCGCTCCACAGCCAATCTAATGCATCTTAAATTAGACAGTTTACTAGGACTACACCTAATCTGACCGTAATACGGTGGTCTGTCGCCACCACTCTAGAACACACACTGCAGTTTTCTTCACATTGGTTTCATATTCATCAAATCATTTTCTGAACCTCTTATTCATAATTAGGTTAGCAGGGAGGCTGGCCCCATCTCTACCACCTCTGGGTGAGGGCGGGGTACACCCTGGAAATCTTGCCAGGCCATCGCAAGGCATAATCCCAAGATTGATGAATTATTGATGATGAAACGTCTTTTGATTGTATTCAGCATTTTAGGCGTATCCGCTCCTGGTCATCTTGCTCCTTCAGGTTAAGGTTCATTCCTTCCCCTATAAAAGCTGGACCTCACAGGAACCTACACTAAGTTGACACTCGGGCATGCTGATGGCTGTCAAAGATGTTTAGCTCTCAGAAGAAAGTGGGAAGATATAAATTCCATCCATGTGCTTAATATACATACATTACTTAGATTGTTAGGCAACACTTTGTGCTGCAACTGATGGCCTGCTGAGTGGTGTGAGCTGGTTATTTTTTCAAAAATAAATAATATTCATTGTGTAATTGGATGAGCGTGGTATTATTTCTCACTTCTTTAAATTTTAGCTTTGTGAATTTAACTTGTAAAGTTTGAAAGATTAGACAAAATGTTGTTGTTTACAAAAATTTATTCATACAAATCTTACAACACCTTATTTTTTGACATTTATACTGGTGACCTCTTTTGCAGTTCCCATTTTTTTTTTTAGAATCTACTATTTATCCACACAAGAAATAGATTTATTTATTTAAGTTTCATCTAAAGTAAGGCTTCGGGCGCTCTCAAACATTACATTCAGGATGAGTTTTCAGAAGTATGAGTGCCATATGATTTCTACTTGGCTATCAATCAAACACTATGCTAACACAAAGAACAGGAAATGGTGCAGAAGGTCAAACCAAAGAGTGTGGGCCAGGTGACAACTGAAAGAGAATCATGAGATCCAGTGAAATGAAAAGAGTGTGAACAGGTGATGTGCAGCATTGAAGGGCCACTAACGTGCCATCTGAGACTGGTGGCCATTTTTAAAGTCGAAGCAAAGGCACCCGAGCTGCAAACTGCCCTCCTGTGTCACAAAGCCTGCAGGAGAATGCATAATTAAACAAACATTGATTTTACGCTCGCACACCCTCTTTCTTACACGTTCACACATACATTCACTGCAGCTTTGATTAGGTGAGCTTTAGGTAAATATCCTTTCTTAACCCGAAAATTTGTTCTATTCATTCCTATCGTGCTGCACACATATACATTAACATGAGCAAACGGACTGCATTTGGGGAAGCAATTAGGATTACACACAGCATCATACAGCTGTGAGATCCTTATTAGGGCTGTGGATATTTGCAACTAAAGAGAAAACATACACAGGAAAATCCCAGAAATCCCAAATTATGTCTCCACACACAGCAATAAGAAGAACACAGGGAGAGATGGACATGGCAGATATATGGCATTAATAAGAGCAGATTTCAGGGTCAGGTTTGTCAGGAAGGATAGACTTTAATCCGTAATTCTAAAAGTGTCAGTGTGTTTTTCCAACAGGAGAATAAAAATGAGTTTACATACAGAATAAAAGAATAGAAAATGCCAGACCTAGCGTTCTACAACACAAATCCATTAGAAACATTTTACACACATATTTATACTGGACAACTATAAAAGCTGGACTGTACGCTTGCAATACACAAAGGAGTAAACATATTCACAAGCTCCTGCTCTCAGGATGAAGGAGAGGTGAAGACAAACAGCTAGGAAAATAGGAGATATGGTGCCTGGGCATTCTTTTACAGAAATAGGAAAGGGTGTGTGTGGTAGCCAAGGAGGAAGCATAGCTGAGGAGGCATCTACTCTATGACTGTGTTCTGGAAAGTGTGTCATGCTATTTCATGAAGGAAACCCAAGATCTATTTTCAGAGCAAAGTGAGAACATTGTGACAGTGTGAAAGTTAGCATGTTTATCAAATAGAGTGTGAACATGTGAGAAAGTAAAGGCTCGTGGAATTGAAGCGCTAGATGGCGGAGCGGATAATGTCAGTGGAGATAGAAGGAAGAGTGAGAGGCGCTGTTTCCAAAAAATAAAAGGCTAGGGTATATGAACCAGAGCCACAAAGCCACTCACCGCGAGACTGGAAGGGAACTGCTTCAGCCAGTTCCGCATAAATGCCTCAAACTCATTCCCATCTGGAAGTGCCCCAATGTCTATGTCTTGTAGAAATTGGTGCAAATCTAAGTCTTCAGGGCTGTTACAAATAAAGAAGACTGCACTCTTAATTTCAAGTTCCAACAAATAAAGAAGAGAGGTAACATTCAGTGCAGTGATTGTCTTTAAGACAAATTTATTTACTCATACTGATCATGGTAGACTGATATATTTAAAATACAAAATACTGGAAGCATACCCTTCAAGGGCACATATACACTTTGTTATGGTCTAATAAATAAATAAATAAATAAATAAATAAATAAATATAGAGTATATTTGGTCAGAAAAAAAATGATTGGTCCACACAATAGTGTTTTGCTCTCTCAAGCGCTTCAGTACAAAAGAAAGAAAGAAAGAAAACAGTTTCATTATCAAAATATTCATCTCAGCCTCTTTACTTCACACATAAAGTACATGTTTTAATCGAACAAACAGCGGAGGATAAATCGCTCTCTCTTCAGCCCAACACTCCTGACTGACCCGGGACAGCACACAGCAGGATGGATTAAGCGGCTGTGGAGGTGTTTGTGTGTTTCGAAAGCGCTAAAAATAGGTGAACCGTCGTCCTTTGGTTCTAACTCTCTGTCTATACCTTTTGCCGAGGACCGCGGCCAGATATTTCCGCACGGCCATTTGCTTCCGGTAGCGGCTGTAACTGTCAGTGAACACGCCGTCCGCGTGGCGCTTCGCCAGGGCTTCTGCCTCATCCATAGCACTGCCTCCTCTGAGAGAGAGAGAGAGAGAGAGAGAGAGAGAGAGAGAGAGAGAGAGAGAGAGAGAGAGAGACCCGAAACGCAGGTACTGGTGTCACTCACACGCTTCCTAATTAAAGAACTTCATGGATATGAAACAGGTTAAATTAATTCATGACCATTGTGTTCTTGGGTCTCTCTCTCTCTCTCTCTCTCTCTCTCTCTCTCTCTCTCACACTATAATTTTCACAACTGCAGAGAGAGTGAGAGAGATACACTTTGTGTGTGTGTGTGTGTGTGTGTGTGTGTGATGATGATGATGATGATGATGGTGATGATGATGCGCTTACCCTAAGCGTTTTGCCATTAGAGAATGCAGGTATTTCCGGGCTGATAACTGACCCAGCGCTTGTCTGTAGGCTTTATTAAACATCCCGTCTGCATGTCTTTCCGTTCTGTGGTGACAAAACACCAAGCGCACACATATGGTTACACGCCCTACATGCTGAGGTCGATATGCTGGAGCACAAAACTCCCAAATCGCTTTAACATACTTCTCCAGGCTGAATACATTTCATTCATTCCACTTACACACTTTATTCAGCCAGAAAAAGAGCTCCATATTAAAGTGGAGCCTAAACACAACCTCCAGACACAAAACACACATTTATATACCACAAGATCATATACTGATAAATGAAGAAAAATTCACAGACATACAATTGCGGGCAAAACAAATCATGTTCAAGCGAGATAAATGAAATGAGAAGTGCGTTAAAGCTTCACCTTTTTTCTGGAGAATAGATCTCATAGACATCGTTGGAGCCTGTTGGGGAGCTTCTGAGTGCGAACTGCTCTGTGTCAAAGGCCAAATCTGCTAATGAAGTGCCATCTTCATCATACGCCGCATTCTCCAGCCTGCAACAAACAACGCATTATTACACCATGATGAGATTTTCATAAAACTTTTTCACTTTTATCAATGTTTGCAATATGAAATGAAGCACTCAGTGTCTCCGGTTGGAAAAACCGTGGGATTCAGTCTGTCACCCCGAATGAACTTGATAATGAGGAATAATAAACACAAGGCACTGGAATGACAACGTGTTACATCACCAATCCCCCAAATCACTGGCACTTCATTCCATTCTTCATGTATTAACTACAACAATAACATAAGCATACATGATTAATAAGTAAACATTCTGAGAATTTAGTTACCTAATATTGTAAGCTGAAGTTTGTTTTCTGTGGGTTTTATTTTGTTGTACAACATACATGACTGGGTGGGATCTGTAAATCAATCGATTAACCGCCTTCTAAGCTAAAAATGAGTTTGAAATCGGTATTATAATATTTGTGGTATATTCACACATATTTTTCCTGTTACTATGAAAATGATTTCTCGATTAGAAACCTTTTGGGGTCAATAGTGAAATCGTGTTTCTTTTTTTTTGGACCTATTCTTGTGACAGGAGTCCTGTTGACAGTATTACGGGTGAGAACGGAAAAAGCTTTTTAAAAAATCAACAAAGACGCGCCATCCATAAACGAAAATTTAGTTGAGGTTTCCGCATGGCATTTCATGCTGACTTGCCGCGTGGTTTATGCCCCTTTTGTCCTACCTGAGCGGAGAGGACGCGCTGCACTGCACCAGGAGCGCGTAGATGAGGAAGCACAAAGTCCCTCTGCTCCCCGACATGATCACTCTGCGGAAGAGAAAAATCAAGACCACTTCACATCGTTCCATTACATACAAGCGTGCAGGTGTTAAAGAAAATGGTTGAATGATTTTAAGGAGTATTTGCAAACGACGTAAAGTTGCGCAGCGAAAGCGCAGCAGGTGTCCCGGGTTCCACCGCACGGAATGAGAAGCAATTAAGCAATTAGGGCGCGCCGATAATGGGAGACATTCATTACTGTTGAAGCCAATAGCCTAACTTTGTCAAACACATAACGCGTATGCAATAAGTTTAAGGTAAAGTAAAAATATTCTGTGTATTATTCATAATGCATTCTCTTGGATTTCTTTTTTTCACGAGCTAGAAGTTTGTCTGACGTTGACTGACATACCTACAGCGGTGCAAGTAGCGGGATGCAGTCCGGTTGGGCTGACAGATAAAATCTCTCTCTCTCTCTCTCTCTCTCTCTCTCTCTCTCTCTCTCTGATTCACTCCGTCGGGCGTTTTCTCTCCAATTCTTATGAAACTTCACTCTTGCACTCTCTGTCCTCTGCCTACCAGCAGCGTGCAGTATCTCTAGACTTATCAGCGCGGTACTCAGATCTCTCGGCTGCTCTGGACACCGGGAAGGTCGCTTGTCGCCATCACATGTGTCATTCTCACGACGGTGGTGCGAGTTTTATTCTGGTGTGGCGAGGCGAGCCCTTTTCACTCCCGGTCGACGTCACTCACCTCATTCCACCAGGACCGACGCGCTTTCTTCGTCATGGATTTACTTGGGCTGTACGTGTAGGGGAAAAAAGAAGCGCTCATTTGACACCACGAGTAACTGCTAATATTTGTCATTGTACTTTACGAGTAGGGGTACAGCGTGTGTGTGTGTGTGTGTGTGTGTGTGTGTGTGTGTGTGTGTGTGTGTGTGTGTGTGTGTGTGTGTGTGTGTGTTTAGCGTGGGCAGGTTCAGGTAGATACTGAATGACTCATCCCCGCCTGTCCGGTATGCCGCGCCTGAATGCGGAGCTGTCCACACTCCCAGTGCTGAAACCAAACTTCTTTCATCTTCTTAATGGTCGAACACCTGCGTGACATCTCCAGCCTCATAAGAAAGCATGGGTCACATGCGGGGTAAAAGTGGACGGTGGAGTAACGCATTTTTAAAACATTAATTAACTAATGGATTGCATGAGGATCCAGGACAAATAGTTTAAAACTAAATAAAGAAATTTACGGGAAAAGATCCAAATGAGTTTGTTATTTTGAGATTAAGCACGGTCATGCTTTTTGCAAATCTGTTTGTTAAGCTATATAAAATAATGAAATGTGTTAATTTCTTTAATCCACCCCTCCCCCAATGTTTTAAGTTGAGTTACTTATGTTTTTAAGACAGCAGGTGAACTTAAGTTTCTAAGGTTAACCAACTTAAAATGTATTCCACTATTCCCAAAGGATTTCCAGTTGATGTTAAAAAAAAACAAAAAGCAAAAAAAACCAAAACAAAACAAAAAAAAAACACTGCGGAGACTTTAGTGAATGAATCACCCGTCCTCTTACGTCATGTGATCATGTGATGAACATTCCCAAGTACTTGGCTGGAGAGCTAAACTTAAAGTTAAAGTTCTTTTTATCCCCTTTATAGATCAGACTGAGCTTCAATTGCTTGACCGCGCGCGCCATCCAGTGTTTTACACTGATAAATACGTTATTGATACAGGAGCATTTCATAACTATATCAATCAAGAGTGCGTATTATTAAGAATGAACACATATTTTGTTTCGCACATATAAAAATAGACAATAAAAATGCACAATCTCAAATAATCTCTGTGCTTTGGTAGCCTTCTATAATTCTCTGATAAGACCAGGTAAAATCTATAAAACATTGTGCTGTTTATCATATCGTGTTCTACAACAACAACCCTGCAATAGAGTCTCATTCTACGTAAATCCCAGGAGAACTCTGTGAGCTGCTCTTCCCCGAAATAAAACCTCACCGGTAAATAGCCCAAATCTAATACTGAAGTCACCGTCAATATCCCAGCGGCATGACGATCTCAAACAGAGAAGCAGTAAACAGGGGAAATTCTGTCAAGCAAGTGATAAGACTGGACTTATATAATTATTTTTGCTACACAGAGCAGAGAGGTTTCAGATAGGATCTGATTACTGTTCCTGATTGGAAAACCAAAAAAAAATCGTGAGTGTGAATTATTTCATGATACTGCATAGTCATTGAAGACGACAATATACAATATTAGGGGGAAAGAGGCAGAGAGAGAGAGAGAGAGAGAGAGAGAGAGAGAGAGAGAGAGAGAGAGAGAGAGAGAGAGAGAGACTAAATTAACTGCACCGTTGTTCATTCATTAATTCATTCATTTTCTGAACCACTTAATCATAATTAGGGTCGCAGGGAGGCTGGCCCCCGTCTCAGCCGACTCAGGGCGAGGGCGGGGTACACCCTGGACAGCTCGCCGGCCGTCGCAGGGCCAACACTCATACGACCATTCACACTCACAGTCACATAAGGGAGATTTGGAACAACCAATTCGCCTGCTGTGCATGTTTTTGGACAGTGGGAGGAAATCCACGCAAGCACAGGGAGAACATGCAAACTCTACACAGAAACGCCCAGGCTGGGAATCGAACCTTGCTGTGAGGTGAACGTGCTAACCACGACACCACCGTGCCGCCCACCGTTGTTCAATGAGGTTCAATATGATGACATGCAAAATTGCTCTGATGTTCTAAGGGCAATTTTACTGACTCGCGCGCGCGCGCACACACACGCGCACAACACACACGCGCGCGCGCGCGCGCACACACACACACACACACACACACACACACACATCATGCATATTTTGGATTTTATGAGTTGTATACGTTGCCTTATGAGAGTGACAAACAGAGCGAAAATCTGTAGTATCTCCTAGTGCCTATTTAAGGGTTAACTTCCTTGCCATGTTACACATTTTTCCTCAATTCCCCCTGAGAGCTTTTTTTTCAACACACCTTCACTATCTGGTGGGAGAAGTTATGTGTTCCCCAGTTTGTTTGTTTGTCTGTTAGGATGATGCAAAAGTTACTTACGCGATTTTCTCCGAACTTGGTGGAGGGGTGGGTACGGGCCAGGAAAAAAGCTCTAACAGTTTGGAGGTAATCTCTGCATGGGATTAGGTCGCGGGGGCTGCAGCCTAAGCAGTGAGCTGCAGACGTCACTCTCTCCGGCCACTTCCTCCAGCTCTTCCCGGGGGACACCGAGGCGTTTCCAGACCAACCGAGAGACACAGTCCCTCCAGCGTGTTCTAGTTGACCCCGGGTTCTCTTCCTGTCGAGCATGCCCGAAACATCAAACCAGGGAGGCGTTCGGGGGGCATTCTAATCAAATGCCCGAGCCAATTCAACTGGCTCCTCTCAACACGGAGGAGCAGCGGTTCTACTCCGAGCTCCTCACGGATGGCTGAGCTTCTCACTCTATCTCTAAGGGAGAGCCCCGCCACCCTGCGAAAGAAGCTCGTTTCAGCTGCTTGTATCTATGATCTTGTTTTTTTTTGTCACTACCCAAAGCTTGTGACTGTAGATGAGGGTTGGAATGTAGATCAACTGTTAAACTGAGAGCTTTGCCTTGCGGCTCATCTCCCTCTTCGCCTTGACGGAGCGTTACAAGCCCCGCCTTTCAGCAGAGGCTGCAGGAATTTGCCTGTCGATCTCCCACTCCATCCTTCCCTCACTCGTGAACAAGACCCCGAGATACTTAAACCCCTCCACTTGGGGTAGGGCCTCATTCCAGACCCGAAGGGTGCACCCTTTTCTGGCTGACAACTATGGCCTCGGACTTGGAGGTGCTGATTGTCATCCCAGCCGCTTCGCACTCCGCTGCGAATCGCTCCAATGAGAGCTGGAGGTCCCGGCTTGATGAAGCCAAAAGGACAACATCATCTGCAAAGAGTACAGATGAGATCCGATGGCCACCAAACCAGAAACCCTCAACGCCACAGCTATGACTAGAAAATCGGTCCATAAAAATTATGAATAGGATCGGGGACAAAGGACAGCCTTGGCGGACGCCAACTCTCACCGGAAACAAATTCGACCTGCTGATACCAATGCGGACCAAGCTTTGGCTCTGGTGGTACAGAGACCGACTGGCCCATAGCAATGGGTCCGACACACCGTACTCCCAGAGCACACCCCACAAGACAGCCTGAGGGACACGGTCGAAAGCCTTCTCTAAATCCCCAAAACACATGTGGACAGATTGGACAAACTCCCATGCTCCCTCCAGGATCCTGTAGAGTGTATAGAGCTGGTCGAGAGTGCTGCGGCCACGACAAAAAACACATTGTTCCTGCTGAATCCGAGGTACGACTATCAGTTGGATCCTCCTCCCCAGTACTCCTGCATAGACTTTCCGGGGTAGGCTGAGGAGTGTGATTCCACGATAATTGTAACTCACCCTGCGGTCCCCCTTTTTGAAAAGGGGGGCTACAACTGTGGTTTGCCAATCCAGGGGACCGGCCCCTGATGACCACACGATGTTGCAGAGATGTGTCAAAGAAGACAGTCCTACAACATCCAAAGCCCTGAGATATTCGGGGCGGATCTTGTCCACTCCCGGAGCCCGACAACCGAGGAGCTTTTTGACTACCTCGGCGACCTCAGCCCCGGTGATGGGTGGACCCCCACCCAAACACCCAGGGTCTTCCTCCTCCATGGAGGGCGTGTTGGTGGAATTGGGAAGATCCTTGAAGTATTCCTTCCACCTCCCAACAACATCTCCAATCGAGTTGAGCAGATCTCCACTTCCACTTGAAACAGTATTTGTGGAGAACTGCTTTCCCCTCCTGAGGTGCCGGATGGTGGTCCACAACCTTTTCGAGGTCAACCAATAGTTATTTTCCAGGCCCTCACCAAACTCCTCCCACAACCGAGATTTTGCATTGGCGACAGCTTGAGCTGCAGCACGTTTGGCCTATCGGTACTTGTCTGCTGCCTCGGGAGTCCAATAGGCTAATAAGGCCCGATAGGACTCCTTTTTCAGCTGGTCGGCCCCCTTCGCCTCAGGTGTCTACCACCAGTTTCTGGAGTTACAACCATGACAGGCACCAATGACCTTCCAGCCACAGCTATGGGAGGGGGTTCGAAAACGAACAGATACCATCGTAGTTTCGACCGTAAACCATGCCGACCCGCAATCCGGCGGAGTTATTCCCATGACCCACCGGGCAGCGTGCGGCAAACCACAAGTCTTTGGGTTCCAGGGGGTATGGGTGCAAGGCTGAAACTTAAAGGAATTGATGGAAGGGCACCACCAGGAGTGGAACCTGCGGCTTAATTTGACTCAACACGGGAAACCTCACCCGGCCCGGACACGGAAAGGATTGACAGATTGATAGCTCTTTCTCGATTCTGTGGGTGGTGGTGCATGGCCGTTCATAGATGGTGGAGAGATTTGGCTGGTTAATTCCGATAATGAATGAGTGTGCTAAATAGTTACGTGGCCCCTCGCGGTCCCTGTCCTACCTCTTAGAGGTACAAGTAGCGTTCAGCCACGCGAGATGGAGCAAAAACAGGGCTGTGATGCCCTTAGATGTCCGGGGCTGCACGCGCGCCACAATGGTCAGATCAGCGTGTGCCTACCCTATGCCTACAGGTGAGGGCAATCCGCTGAACGCCACTCGTGATAGGGACTGGGGATTGCAATTATTCCCCATGAACGAGGAATTCCCACTAAGAGCGGGTCATAAGCCTGTGTTGACTAAGTCCCTGACCTTTGTACACACCGCCTGTCGCTACTACCGATCGGATAGTTTAGTGAGGTCCTCAGATCGGCAATGACAGGGCTCCTCACAGGCCCTGGCGGAACGCCGAGAAGTCGATCAAACTTGACTATCTAGAGGAAGTAAAAGTCGTAACAAGGTTTCTGTAGGTGAACCTGCGGAAGGATCATTAACGGGGCGGCGTGCAAGCGTGAACCTTCCCTATACCCTCCACGGACGTGGGCAGAGGACCGCGGCCCCATCTCCCCAGGGCCGAGGCCTCTTCCCCCTTCGGTCTCGATGTAGAACAGAAGAGAGGAAAGAAAGGGAGAAAAAAGCGAATCCAAGGGAGGAGAGGATGTGACAGGGGCGAGGGTACCTGCTGCACGGGAGCCTAGTGGCGGCGCGAGGTTTCAAAGACCCCGAGTCCACCCCAGCAGCCACCCGTGGAGTTCCGGGGTGCCCTCCCCTCGTCCTCTCCTTCCGTCTTCCTTTTCCCAACCTTCACACGGTCGCGTTGAGATCTCCACGACCCTCCTCCACCCTCCCCCACGCCAACGGGAGGAGGGACGATAGAAGGAAAGAGAGAATGAAAGAAAGAGCTGACAACTGTTAGCGGTGGATCACTCAGCTAATGCTTCGATGAAGAACGCAGCCAGCTGCGAGAACTAATGTGAATTGCAGGACACATTGATCATCGACACAGAACGCACATTGTGGCCCTGGGTTCCTCCTGGGGCCACGCCTGTCCTAGGGTCGCTATCTCCATCGATCAGACGTGCAAACATCCGCGACTGGAGACTTGCAGGCACCCGACCGGGGCCTACATCCTTCCAAAGGCAGACGAGCCCATCTCGCCCCTCCCGCTGCAACACCGTACCCACGCTCTCTCCCGACGTCTGCCCGTCTGCGCAGCTGCCAGTGGTGTCTCTCCACTCTGGCTGCCCATGCGCCACGGGAGGGGACAGAGGGGACGACGGGGCATGGGGTCGGGAGACGGTGGTTGGCCAGGGTGGGGGTGGGAAACTGGCCTGGCCGGGGACCACACCACACCCCTGCTGTCTGCGCCTCTCATTCATTCATCCACTTCGCCACCCTCAGAGACCCGGAGAGGTGCATGTGTGCGTGAGTTGGAACGCGACGGATTTCGGAGGTCGAACGAGACAGGTCAGACGAGGCGCCCTGCTGAATTTAAGCATATTATTTTCAAATCAAATAGGCCAAATCTGCTGTGATGGCTTGCCCTGAATTTTTTTTAAGTTATGCAGCTAGTAAATAATTTTCCTTAATGTGTAATGATTATTTTTAAATACATTAGAGGACCTTTTCAGAAACGTCTTAGAGCGCTTTTTATCCTTTGGCCTCATGACACCACACGCCTCCATAACAAAGAGTACACCAAACCCTTGATATCTGGTTTACACGGGATTCAATTTCACCTGATATGGAATGCCGGATGCTATTTGTATGGTTTTGACAGTGTGGTACATGTAAGGGAGTAATTCAAATATTTTGAAAAATAATCAACAATTTCCATTACATTCGTTTTTTCAAAATTGTGATATGTAAACTTTATTCATCTGATTTTATTGATATTGAATCCTGTATAAACTAACTAAAAATTCCTATGAATAGTATGAGTATGAGTATGAATTATAGATAATGTATGTTGTTGAGCTTGCATAGAAAAATGTAAAATATTAATTATTATTGTCCTGTAATACTGAAATATAATTCCCTCTTCCTTCGTCCTAGCGCCCTCTGACATCAGAACTACGTGATAATCAAGTGAAAATTGAAAAAAAAAATTAAAGTGCTTTTTATTTTACTAATGAAGCCTTTCCTCAAAATGAAAGCCTGCCTCCTCCAAAGAGATTATGTTGTTGGAACAGTGTGTTTGTTTGACAGTTGCATTTGCAAAATCCTACCCACCTGATTGATTACCAACCTGGTAAAAAGGTGCAGCCCGGGCCAAGGAAGGACTGATTAAATTCTTGAGAGGATCTGAGTCACAGGGAAGGTCCCTTCAAGTCTGAAATCTATAGTAAAACTGGAAATGCACAAATGCACGTTGTCCCGAAAATATATGCAACACACATCCCATTACTGAGAGTGCAACAGCATGCGGCATCACATACTGATTCCTGAAAGTTATTGCTTGCTCCTGCTGTGCATGTGCTATCATTCTACATTCTGTTCATTCACAACAGAAAGTCTCAGAAATTTTAATCTCATTTTAGTGATAAAACATAGCCTGTGTGGGAATATGATGGACTGCATGTCACAGCCCACACCTGTAGGCATATAATTCTAATAATTTTTAAAACAGAGTTATGTTTAAAAAAAAAAAAAAAAAAAAAAGGATACATATCCCATGGATATGAGGTCCAGGTTTACTTGCTTCCACAAAGCAGTAGTATTGGGCAAAGTCAGGCTTTGTGAAACACTGAAATGTTTGAAGCATTTGTGCTAGTATTGCTCTAACTATCACATATTTAAAAGAGATCAAAGAAGCAGTGATGGCTGCAAGATCCTCCCCAGGTCCCAGTGGAGTCCCATACAAAGTCTATAAGCAGTGCCCCAAACCTCTTGTGCGACTCTGGAAGATCATCAAGGTGATCTGGCGCAGGGGAAGGGTTGCTACTCAGTGGAGGTCTGCAGAGAGAGTCTGGATTCTGAAAGAAGAGGAGGCAAGTAACATCGAGCAGTTCCGCATCATCTTGCTGCTATGTGTCGAAGGGAAGATCTTCTTCAAGATAGTTTCCCAACGGCTTACAGATTACCTCTTGAAGAATGGTTACATAGACACCTCTGTGCAGAAGGGGGAAGTCCCAGGTGTTCCGGGATGCCTAGAGCACACGGGTGTGGTATCGCAGTTAAACCAGTATGCAAGGGAAAGCAGAGGGGATTTGGCAACACTCTGGCTGGACCTTACAAACACCTATGGATCCATCCCCCACAAGTTCGTGGAAACAGCATTGACAAGACATCATGTGCCAGTGACCATCACTAACCTCATCTTGGACTATTATAACAACTTCCAGCTGGATCATAAACATCTCCCTGGCAAGGCATGGTGAAGGGTATTATAACAGGCTGCACAATTTCAGTGCCACTCTTCTCCCTGGCCATGAACATGATTGTGAAGTCAGCTGAGGTGGAGTGTAGAGGCCCCTTGTCAAGATCTGGCACTCGGCAGCCCCCCATAAGAGCTTTTATGGATGACCTCACTGTGATGGCAACCTTTGTTCCTGGCTGCAGATGGCTGTTGCAGGGGCTAGAGCAGCTTATATCTTGGGCGAGGATGAGTTTCAAGCCCACCAAGTCCAGGTCTCTGGTCCTGAAGAAAGGCAGGGTGGCCGACCGGGAGCCCACTGCGAACCAGTTGAGGTGGGGTGCTGGGGTTTTGCTGGCCAGTCACTATCCCGAACCCTTAAACTCTTTGGAGTAAAAGGGCAGCTGTGCCGAAGAGCCATCAAAACCATCATCGAGGCTGCGGAAAAAGCCTCAAGATGGCTATGGATCCGGAGGGGGGATCCTTGGAGTAGCGGGCCACTTGGACACAAGAAGGGGGCTGATCACCCCCGGCTGTGTCGCCCGAGTGAGAGTGTTTGATGATAAAAGTCCCGAAATATCCTATGACCTTGGGTTAATCACTGATGATGTGTCCAAGTAGCACCTAGAGGTGTACTTAAGGAAAAATCAATATCTTATTCAAAATTTCCTGTAAATGACAAGTGTGCCAGGGTATTGTCAGTATTCAGACAGACTAGATAAGACCCCTATGCAGGACCACACGAGGCAGAGTGGAGTGAAGAAAAATGAGAGTTTTATATTGTCAGCTGCCAGGTAGCAGAGAATCAGACAAAAGGTCTAAACACTTAGGACAGGCAGACAGAACTCGCTGAGGCAGGGCAGATCTAGGAGTTGGTTCAGACAGAGACACAGGTAATCTTGGGGCTGGTGCAGACAGAGTCACAGGTACTGACAACATCATACAAAGAACCAACCCAAGGGAGAAGGTTTGCTGGAGTACAAATAGAACATTTCATGAGGAACAGGTGTGAGGAGATGAATTGGATGAGGCAAGGCCACGCCTGTCATCCTGGAGAGACTTATGGAAAAACACAGAAACAAAAACTCAGGACAGTTCTCCAAGCATGCAGAATCATGACATCCATTCATTCGCTTTCTAAGCCACTTAATCCTAATTATGGTTGAAGGGGGCTGGCACCCATTTCAGCTGACTCTGGACGAGGGCAGGGTACACCATGAACAGTTTGTCAGGCCAACACATAGCCAACACACATACAAACATCCAAACTCACTCTCACACATAGGGTTGTTTTGGAGCCGCCAATCAGCCTACTGTGCTTGTTTTTGGAATGTGGGAGGAGACCAAAGTACCCGGAGGAAAGCCAACACAAGCCCAGGGAGAACACGCACACTCAACACAGCAATGCCTCAACCCCGGGAATCAAACCTGGGGACCTTCTTGCTGTGAGGCAGATGTGCTAACCATGACACTACCATGCCAGATAACTATTTATTTATGTATTTATTTTGCTACATTTCTTATCAAATTTTTAAAATGTACAAAATAATTTGACAAAACATTACATGACGTGAGATATTTGTCTGGGCGGCACGGTTGCATAGTGGATAGCACATCTGCCTCGCAGCAAATAGGTCCTGAGATCAAGTTCCGCGTTTCCTGAAGGTGTTTCTGTGTTCAGTTTGCATGTTCTCCCTGTGTTCACATGGGTTTCCTTCAGGTTCCCTCCAACAGTCCAATACATACACTTTAGGTTAACTCCTGTTCCTATATGCCCCTAGGTGTGAGTGTTTTGTGTGTGTGTTGGCCCCGCGATGGTCAGGGGTGCTGTTTAGAGTATACACCGCCTTCACCCACTGTCAGCTGAGATAGACTGCAGCCTCCCTATGATCCTAAAAGGAATAAGCAGTTTGACAAATAAGTGGGTGAGTGATGACACATTTGGTATTTGCCCACCCAAGTCAGTATAGTTAGGTTTACTGTAGAAGGGTAACACAAACTGATTAAGAGGGAAATGTAGCATTTTTGGCCAGGAGCTTTTTCTCTCCCTCTCCTTTCTCTCAGCCCATTTCTCTTTTCATTGTAGAAACATTTAATTTTATTATTTTTGGAAGGCATCATTGCTCTGAAGCAGATGGCTGAAGAAAATAGACAAGTCATTACTACCGGGCAAGTTCAAGACCTGGCTGTACCAACACGGTCTCTTGCCTAGGCTTCTTTGGCTATTCACGGTCTACGAGTTTCCCATGACTACCATCGAGCTCATTGAGAGGAGGACAAACGAGCACCTGAGGAGGTGGCTGGGTATACCACCAAGCTTCTCATCAGTGGGCCTTTACATCAGGTCTGGTCAACTGCAACTCCCCCTGTCATCAGTATTCGAGGAGTACAAGGTGGCAAAATGCAAAGTCGTCCTAAGTCTGGGAGACTCCAATGATGACCCCATAAGACAAGCTGGCATGACAATCAGGTCGGGACGCAAGTGGGCTGCCAATGCAGCTGTGGAACAGGCAGTTAGTTCCCTGAAGTTGCGGGATATAGTTGGCTACCAGTGCATCCACCGGCAAGGCCTCGGCGATGGACAATTTCAAACCTGGAGATGCGCAAGTATAAAAACTAGGCGAGGCATGATGCAAGCTGAAGTGAGGAGCAGGGAGAAGGAGAATTGAGTAGCCAGATCAGTGCAGCAAGGTTCCCAGGGGGCCTGGACAAAGTGGGACTTGCCCAGGCGTAAAGTCACATGGAGGGATCTGTGGTGCCTGGAACCCTTTCGCATCTCCTTCCTTTTGTGGTCTGTTTATGACACCCTCCCCTCCCCAGTACACCTGCACACATGGGGTCTAAGAGAGGATCCACTGTGTAAGTTG